>JAVIAB010000082.1:0-482537 GCA_032433765.1 Megaustenia siamemsis | reverse complement strand
CCATTGTTTTCAGGGACATTTGTCATATTTTTTTACATTTCAGAGGATTTTTTTGCTTATTTCTGACTGTCCCACAAAATTGAGGACGAACAATAATATATATATATATTTATAATGTGTGGGTGGGTGTGTGCGCAAGAAATTTTGTAGATGCAAAAAAAAAAGATAACTCTAAATTTCATAATAACTGTGTTTATTTGCTGTTGGATCTTATTTTTGTTAATATACACGGTACTTATTTGATACACGCACTTAATGAAATTACAATAGCTAGTTTTGTTTCTCAATAACAAAAGAAAATAATAAAAAAAAAAAAAAAGTTTAAAATAAAAAAAAAGTTTAAAATAAAAAAATGTAAACAACATCTTGCACCGTGCTCACATTAATCCGTGATTTCTCTTCGGACCAGATGTAGTTCATTTGAGAAAATAGTCTTTCTACGGATGCATTGCTGCCAGGTAAGCACATAAAAAGTTCAAGAATTCTCTTCACATTAGAATGTGGTACATTATTTTCTTTCAAGTACCTGAGTACTTCATTCCATTTCTAAATGGGGGCTTGTTACTGAACCACTCACATTCTTTTTGCAACAGATGGCCTCGCAAATAAGTAAATTCATCAAAGAGCTCATCACAATTGACGTTTACAACTTCATGACACTTTGAAGATATCTGTTCTACTGCAATATCAAAATGTTTCCTTTCAGGCACATTATCCAAGAGAAGGCAGCTCAGTTGTGACAAGTCCTCATTGTGCTTGTTCCAAGACTGCAAGTAATGTACAGCAGTATTATAGAATTCTTTACTTATTTGGAAATACCTTTCCATTTGGATGTCACCACTTTCTACTAAATCAGTTAGCAAACTCTTTACCATGTGTGAGATGAAATTTTCATCGCATCGAGTTTCTAATTTTATAATGAGATTGCTCACAGCTAGTGCTGATTCTGTTGCACTCTTGTTTCATGGAAGAGTGATGCGTGAGAATGAGCAAAGCTGAGCCAAAACTCTGATTTATTGTTTTCAAAGAATTGTTTCAATATTGTAGGACAGTGGGTTTCTGGCAACAAGAAAGATCTCAGTGATTGATACAGTTTCAATATTCCTTCCAAGGCTGGAAGTAATGACAACCACCTTATATTCGATTAACCTAATAATTGCTTAAACTCCTGTCCAGCAAATTCACAGAAGTCTTTTAGGCGTTCTACACGAACCGTGTAAATGTGAAAGTATCCAAATATTTTTGTTACAATCACTTCCATATCCATAGGCATGGAATCAAACGCTGTTTTTGCACAATGATGAATTATGTGTGCATTGCAAGCAAGACCCATTATGTGTCTGTTTAACTTGGACTTTATTTTAGTTATGACATTATCTCTCCCTTTCCTCAACAAGCCTCCAAAGTTTGTATTTGTATTGTTTGTGGAGAGTCCAACAATCTTTTGTTTAAGTCAAAATTATCAATTGCTTTCAACAATTGTTCAGATATTATGTCGGACGTTTCTCCTGGATATCTATGAAAGCAATCAGTTTGGTCTTTACTGGAGTTTCCAGCTCATAAGCCTGAAAATAACAAGCTAAAATAGGAAGTAGCTTAACACTTAACATGTTTATGATTAGATGTATCACAAGACAATGTTACGAAGCTGACATATTTGAGGTCATTTTTAGTTCATCAATAGCCCAAGGAGCAAAAACATTGGTATTATGGATTCACACTTTGTTCTTGCACAGGAAAATTGTTTCGTTGAAAATTTCTTTTGTAGAATTGTTGTACAATCCATACTGCGGAAACTATGATTATGAAGTACAGTATGATATGCGAAGCTTCCTTCATGAACATCTAGAGTGTATTCATCTTTTCAATCTTTTGAGGGTTCTGGTTTTACAAAAATAATTTGTCATATACCCAGACTGAGACTTACAAAGCAGCGCATCCATATGCTTTTTTGCCTGTAGATGATCAGTTATTGATGTCCTTCCACCACTTGCTATAGAAAAATTTGAACTACATATATTACATTTCACCAGTTGTTCCATCCTCTAAAATTGCTTGTATAATAAATGGAAATTCAGCTTTCAGCGAATCACTAAAATGACACGTTTTTTGGAAAGCATTGTTTTTATGCAACAGACATCCACTGATCACAAATAAAAAACACGACTGCACTGTACTGTCATTACACTCGGACTGATTTGAAAATTGGCCGGGACAGATACTTTGGCGGGAGATGTCCGGAAAGGCAGGGGTGGGGGGAGAGAGAGAGAGTGTCTGCTTTTTTTAATTTAAACCCATCCCAATAGAAGTCAGTGGTTGGAAAAGAAGTGGCGTAGCACCACGCTTCAAGAGTTCAAAGAGCTATCTCCAACCAAACGCATCCAAGTCTTCTCTTTTATCTTCCTGCTAATGCTGCTCAGTCTGAGATAAAGAAACACAACTCAGTAACGTCCTGAGTCCTAGTGATTATTTTAAAAGAGGGCCGATTCCGTGCATAATTACTTATTTAATTCACTGAAATCGGGGACAAAATTCTTTCGGGGACAACTTCTACACTTCAGGGACGAATGGTCACCCTAATGTAATGAGAAGCCCAGAGGGGAACAGCTGAAATATATTGTGACAACTGGGAAAGTTGAGGGATGAAAAGATAGAGGGATGCAAAGAGAAAAGATACCAGACAGTTTAAGAGAATGGCTTGGCAGAAGGTCAACAATAGAAATGATAAATAACTGTTAAGATCGAAAGACATGATCACCTAGTCCAGCATGCATGGTAATTGATGATTGCAATTTTTTTTAAATCTCATTGTTTTAAGATTACGGTCTTTTATTATGCTAATGCTGTCTAACGGTTTGTGAATATACAGTGCTGAGATAGTGCCCATATTTTTTAATGACCAGTGTGGTATATCGGGATTGATTTTACCAAGGGTGATGTGGTCTAATAATAACCGAATAGTAAAGCAAGCCCTCATGTGGGAAACAACAGGTAAGAGAAAAAGAGGAAGACTCAGAGAGACACTGAGAAGAACATTGATGAGAGAGGCAAGAGCAGTAGGAATCGGCTCCCTCAATGAGATAGAGCTGCTTGCACATAACGGAGACAAATGGGGAGATTTGATAAAATATCTTTAAGAGAATTGAAACTGCTAGAACAAAAAATTCAGATAAGAGAAGGAGTATCTTGGTCTACGCCTTATGGGAGGGCTATGGTTCAAAAGGTCAATAGATAGATGTGGTCTAATGAGCACAGAAAGCAGTGGAGTCAGTCTCACTGGCTCATAGTGACTGGTTAGTAGCTATTTAATTTAACAGTAACAGCAGTCGCCTCGACAATTTTCTTTGAAAATGCTGGAAGTCACTGGCTCTGAAAGTAAAGAGCTGACTTTACAAATAAATGGACACAGTATAATACAGACTGAGTATAATAGTATTTTGTGTGAATAAAGTAGTCAGTCTATTATTATTATAATATACTAGTTTCACATTTTTTATAATGAATGCGGTGTGAATTGAATGAATTGAAAGTTATCGTGGTAGGCCTATATTAAACTAGAGTACAATAAAATTGCACATTGTAGAGAATTAATGAGAGAATGCTGCGTTCTCGTTATAAGAGCCTGAGCCTGGACACAACAAACACAACGTGGTGTGGGTTATATCGCTGCTAATCTTTTGTCGTTCCAGCTATTTTATTTTCATTTATTATTTGATTTGGCAGATTAAACATTTACTAAAACATTAAATCATAGCTTCTTACAGAACATGCATTCTTATAAAAGTAAACAATTTACAGCTAAATTATAAAGTATGGTGAGAAATGTTGAACACAAGAAAAGAAGACAAAATGAGACGGCAGAGACGCCACCAGCAGCCCGCCTTCCTGACTGAGACTGGCTGCTGCTCCACCACGACTAGTCACTAACTAAATGTTCACTGCAAACAAGATTAAGCGCTAACTAGATGTGGTCAGTGAACACTAGTTAACTCGACGAATATTCTAAGCAGAAAATGAACATGAAATGGCACGATTAAAGCATGATATTCGAGGGTTTACCTTGAGCGTCCACCAGGAGCGATCTTTGTCGACACGGAGGGCAATGGCGGGAACAGGGGAAGCGGGACAAGGTCAGGGGTCATGTGACCGGCTTCATACACACGGCGGGAGGCTCCAGACACACGGCGGAGAATGATAGTGGCAGGAGGCGGTGAGAGGGAGCGGAGCTGGGTCAGTCACCGACCTCGGACACACTACAGGCATTCTTCTTTACTTTCTCATTTACCTTACAGCGTCGAGAAAATATAGTTTGCTGTCTGTTGCTTTTCTGCTGGCTTCTCCAGACAATAAATGGTTCCTAGTGTTTCCAGAACTCTATAAACTCTACCGTTGTTCCTCTAAATACAGACAGAGACATCAACAAAATAGTTGATGAATTCAGTAGACTAATAATACAAGCTGCCGGTGAAACAATACCTAGAGTGGCACGGGAACACTACAAACCATACTGGAGTAGTGAACTAGAGCAACTGCACAATGACATGGAAATATCTCGAAAGCAAGCAGAAAATAACCCTTGCCAGGAACACCACAATAACTATCAGCATGCTAAAGCCAAATTTCAATGGTCTAAACTAAGCCAGACGGAGAAGCTGGAAAGAGAAAACAGAGTCCTTGAATCTTGAACAAGACACACAAAAAGTGTGGAAGCTTGTAAAACAGCTGAATGATGAGGGTACAGAAAGGAACACCAAAATTACACTGAAGAAGGATGGAGACATCCTAACAGGTAAGCATGCAGCAAATCACTTTGCAGACTCATTTGCAAATGACAATAATATTGAAATTAGCCTAGAGAAACGACAAGAGTTTAAACCCGTTAAAACAATAAAATGCAAGACAAGAAGAGACCGTACATGAAGTCATGGAAATACACATTACACAAAGAGAGCTAGAGCTGGCAATTTCCAAATTAAAGTAAAAAAGTCACCAGGCAGTGATGGAGTGTCCAATGAAATGATTAAGAACTTGGAAACTGCAGCTAAAGCAAAACTACTGCAGATCTACAACATTTGCTGGATCACAGGTAGAGTGCCACAGGCATGGAGAAAAATTATGATACCATTACTAAAGCCGGAAAAGATGGTTCAACGACATCCAGCTATAGACCAATCAACCTTACAAGCTGTTTGTGTAAAACAATGGAACGTATAATCAATCTCAGACTGCAGTGGTACCTGGAAAGTGAAAATCTCCTTGTCCCACAACAAGCAGGCTTTAGATAGTGTTACTCTACGAAGATCAGGCAACCTATCTTTCCCAGGAAATTGAGGATGCGTTTCAAGAAAGAACTG
The DNA here is from genome assembly GCA_032433765.1 of Megaustenia siamemsis. NCBI lineage: Eukaryota > Metazoa > Mollusca > Gastropoda > Stylommatophora > Ariophantidae > Megaustenia > Megaustenia siamemsis. The sequence goes on along the minus strand of JAVIAB010000082.1, from coordinate 477,183 downwards.
GTACTAGCAGCATGGATAGACCTAAAGAAAGCATTTGATAAGGTATGGAAGGAAGGGCTTTTGAAGAACTGAGAAATTATGGAGTAAATGGCAGGATGTACAAATGGGTCAAAGCATACCTGCATAACAGGAGAGCCAGAGTGCAACTGGACGGTCTTAAGAGTAAGAAGGTCTTACTGCGCCAGGGTGTTCCACAGAGAGGGGTACTATCTCCAACACTTTTTCTGATCTACATCAATGACCTAGTTACTGAACTACCACATGACATCAAAGTGGCAATGTATGCAGATGACTTGGTAATGTGGTGCACAGAAGAGTATGCAACAGTGGCCTCCAAATTGTTACAAGGAGCTATGAATGCACTGAATTCATGGACAAATAGATGGTGTATCAGCATCAATACAGACAAATGCAGTACTACACTTTTCACTCTCTCCCCAAAACAAAAAGCAGGAGCCATCTACATAAACAATGAGCCTGTGAAAGAAGACACACAAGCAACGTATCTCGGAGTTACGTTGATAACAAACTATCTTGGAAACAGCAGATAAATAAGGCTACCCAAAAAGCAAGGAGAAAGTTGGCTATTCTAAGAAGCTGTGTGGAACCACATGGGGTGCGAGTGGGAAAATACTCAGTAAAGTTTACCAACAGAGTACACGCCCACATTTATAATATGGATCATCTGCATGGTGCTCAGCATCAAACATCACACTGCAAGAACTGGATGAAGTACAAAACCAGGCACTTAGGGTCATCACAGGAGCTATGAAATCAACACCAATATTGGAGATGGAGAAATTGTGGAGGATACCAGCACTGAGAGAACGGAGGGACACAAAGGTGTTGATACAGGCAGAAAAATTTACTTGCATGCCGAGACACCCAATGAAGGACTGATTCCAAAATCTTGCATTGGGACGAATTATGAGAAGCAGATTTATCCACCAAGCTAAGCGTATTAGTAGACAAACACCAGACATGCCAAGAGTTGTTAACCCCCTACTGCCCATACCAGAACAGACTCCCTGGACAGAGGAGTCAGGATTATCAATACAAATACGGACAGAAGTGAAAGGAATAGTTGACAAAGAGGAACAGATAAGTCTACAGCGTAAAACAATAACTCTCAGTTTCCTGGATGAAGACTACCCACAAGACCTATGGATTCGTGTGTACACAGATGGATCAGCACAGAATGCAGTAAAGAATGGGGGAGCAGGTGCATATATAGAGTACCCAAATAACGCTAGGGATATGAATAAAATAGCAACAGGGAAAAATTGACACAATTATGATGCAAAAATACAAGCAATAAAGTTGGTAATAGAAAAACTGCTGAACAGTAATCTTATCACACAGCCTGTAGTGTTTTTGACAGATTCAAGATCAGTACTCCAGGCACTACAATCCAGAAAATTACCACATCTGCAGACCTTATTGACTGAAATCTGCAAGCACCGCAGGGTTGCCCTGCAGTGTATCCCATCCTACTGTGGAATACACCACCAGGAAATACCAGGAAATGAGAAAGCAGATCAGTTGGCAAAGGGAGGTTCAACAGGCACACAGCTAGATACACCGGTTACATACCATCATCATCATCATCATCATCAAGTACCGGGCCTACTGGCGTAGGTGATCATGTCTCTCCACAACTTTCGATCTCGGCAGCTATTTATAATTTCTGTTGTTGTCCTTCTGCCAAGCCATTCTCTTAAGCTGTCTGTTATTTTTTTTCTCTTTGCTTCCCTCTATCTCTTCGTCCCTCAATTTTTCCAGTTGTTACAATATATTCCAGTTGTTCTCTTCTCATTACATGGCCAAAAAATGATGATTGTTTCTTCCTAATATTGGAAATTAGCTCTCTTTTTGCTTTGACCTCTCTCAGAACATCTTCATTACTCTTCTTAGCTGTCCATGGTACTCTCAACATTCTTCTGTAAACCACATTTCTACAGACTCCAGTGATTTTCTTGTCATACGATCATACCATCATAAGAAACAGATAATCAAATCAATCAGAGGACCACAAGCCCCAAATCAGGATGCCTTTCATAATATGAATAGATATAACAAGTTATCATTATACGCCTAAGAACAGGACACAATCGACTCCATAGTCACACGTATACAAAATTCAAGATCGGCACTTCAACTACTTGTACATGTGGACAGCCGCCCCAGACTGCTGAACACATACTTCAAGACTGCACTGAATATAGTAGACTGAGGAAAATCCATTGGCCCATAGATACAACACTACAGACAAAATTATATGGGCCACTGCAAGAATTACAAAAGACAGTAAAATTTATACAGGAAACGACATTGCAGATATAGACAATACTTCGGGCGAACGAAAGATAGATAGATACCGTTGTTCCAACTCTTTGCTTTCAATGTCAGGGGGACAGACAAATAACTGCAGTGCTGTTGGTCTCGTTTTCTGAAGAAGGCCTCATGTAGGCCGAAACGTCAGTATTTTGTTGTGTTTCTTCTTTGTAAAGCTGTCACCATACCCTGTAGGAGTGTAAACCGCCCGTCCGCCCGTGCCAGTGGAATCATCCGAATTACTGTTTCATCTCCCAAAAAAGAAAGGTAGCTATAGTCCCCATCATAGCAGTCGCAGCACACTCCAAAAGACATAAGGCGAAACCACGCAGAAAGTGAACACAGCCAACTGTTTCCTGCCATACGATATCATCATTCGTCGTTTACAATTGGAATATCGAAACATTATCAAAACGGATGAAACGCACATCTCATGGTGTGCACAGAGCACCTAGCTCAGTAGCTCCTGCAACAAGCCGGACTTGGAATATGAGGAGACTGTAACAAGGAACACTTTCATACATAGCCTCCAATGATTCCTGCCGCCTATCCACCATAATGACCGGAAGTTCACGTCCTCTTGAAAATGACGATCGTCATATTTTTTTTTTTTATGTATAGTGCTTGATGATGTCAGCCCATCGTTTTTAACTCCAATTCCGAACATATAAAACGCAGTCGTCGGATTATCCCCGTCGCACATCAAACAACAGACCGTAAGATTAGCGTATGGCCGGTCTAGGGATATACGATGGGCCATTATAATGACGTAGCACATACAACAATGGCTGCACCCATATATTCCTGATTACTCCAGTGAATGTAGCATACAACGAACGAAACACGGTGCAAATTCTCTAAAGAGATAAAACTTCGGCTGACTTGACGGGGCAATCCACATTAATGAGTTGTAACATGTAAATGACTTGCGTCAAACAATCCCAACAACGGTCATTGAATAGCACTCAATGTGACGTAAACTGCAGATCAACTCTAGACGGTGGAAGGTCGCATTCACAACGCTTGATTTGTCAAAAAAGAATATGGTCGTGCGTACTACTCCGCTTCATCGGCGCAGATATGTTAAGGAGAACATCATTTTGACTCTGACTAAAGATCAAGAAATAAAACTGACGACATGTGAGATGAGATGCCTCAGAAAAGCTGTGAAAAAAACACGAAGAGATCATGTAAAGAATAATGAAATCAGAAACACCATTGGGATTCTATCGGTAATCGTATACATACAGAGACAAAGACAAGTAAGATAGCTATCTTTATATGTTGGCCTTTTAGATGAGTTGGCCATGTGCTTTAGCGTTTTGTTTTGTTTTTCTAGTGGCAAGGCGCTGTACCGAGGAATGAATTCGGAGGAAGATGTATGTTTACAGCACTCGGGAAAAAATTACAAATAATCAACAACAGAAAAATAACCCGAAAAAACAATATATGGACCGAAGGACGATCGAACCCGTACTCAGTGGCACAGCGCCTTGCCACGAGAAGTCAAACGCTAGGGAACACTGCCACTCAGCTGACTATGGCATGAGAAGCCAAACGCTAGGGAACACTGCCACTCAGCTAACTATGGCACGAGAAGTCAAACGCTAGGGAACACTGTGCCACTCTGCTAACTATGGCACGAGAAGCCAAACGCTAGGTACGCTAGAGCACGCTGTGCCACTCAGATAACTATGGCACGAGAAGCCAAACGTTAGGGAACACTGCCACTCGGCTAACTATGGCACGAGAAGTCAAACGCTAGGGAACACTGTGCCACTCGGCTAACTATGGTACGAGAAGCCAAACGCTAGGGAACGCTGTGCCACTCAGCTAACTATGGCACGAGAAGCAAACGCTAGGGAACGCTGTGCCACTCAGCTAACTATGGCACGAGAAGCCAAACGCTAGGGAACGCTGTGCCACTCAGCTAACTATGGCACGAGAAGCCAAACGCTAGGGAACGATGTGCCACTCGGCTAACTATGGCACGAGAAGCCAAACGCTAGGGAACACTGCCACTCAGCTAACTATGGCACGAGAAGCCAAACGCTAGGGAACACTGTGCCACTCAGCTAACTATGGCACGAGAAGCCAAACGCTAGGAACGCTGTGCCACTCAGCTAACTATGGTACGAGAAGCCAAACGCTAATGAACACTGTGCCACTCAGCTAACTATGGCACGAGAAGCCAAACGCTAGGGAACACTGTGCCACTCGGCTAACTATGGTACGAGAAGCCAAACTCTAGGGAACGCTGTGCCACTCAGCTAACTATGGCACGAGAAGCCAAACGCTAGGGAACGCTGTGCCACCCAGCTAACTATGGCACGAGAAGCCAAACGCTAGGGAACGCTGTGCCACTCAGCTAACTATGGCACGAGAAGCCAAACGCTAGGGAACGCTGTGCCACTCAGCTAACTATGGCACGAGAAGCCAAACGCTAGGGAACGCTGTGCCACTCAGCTAACTATGGCACGAGAAGCCAAACGCTAGGGAACGCTGTGCCACTCAGCTAACTATGGCACGAGAAGCCAAACGCTAGGGAACGATGTGCCACTCGGCTAACTATGGCACGAGAAGCCAAACGCTAGGGAACACTGCCACTCAGCTAACTATGGCACGAGAAGCCAAACGCTAGGGAACACTGTGCCACTCAGCTAACTATGGCACGAGAAGCCAAACGCTAGGGAACGCTGTGCCACTCAGCTAACTATGGTACGAGAAGCCAAACGCTAATGAACACTGTGCCACTCAGCTAACTATGGCACGAGAAGCCAAACGCTAGGGAACACTGTGCCACTCGGCTAACTATGGTACGAGAAGCCAAACGCTAGGGAACGCTGTGCCACTCAGCTAACTATGGCACGAGAAGCCAAACGCTAGGGAACGCTGTGCCACTCAGCTAACTATTGCACGAGAAGCCAAACGCTAGGGAACACTGCCACTCAGCTAACTATGGCACGAGAAGCCAAACGCTAGGGAACACTGCCACTCAGCTAACTATGGCACGAGAAGCCAAACGCTAGGAAACGCTGTGCCACTCAGCTAACTATGGTACGAGAAGCCAAACGCTAGGGAACACTGTGCCACTTGCTAACTATGGCACGAGAAGCCAAACGCTAGGGAACACTGCCACTCAGCTAACTATGGCACGAGAAGCCAAACGCTAAGGAACGCTGTGCCACTCAGCTAACTAAAGTACTCAGCTGTACCGAGGAGTACGAGTTCGATCCTGTTGGGACTATCTATTCTTTGTTTGTTTTTTTCTATTGTTAATTATTTCTTTTTTTTTTTTCTAGTGCTGTAAACAAACCTCTTCCACTGAAATGATTCGCCGATCTATCGCCTCGCAAGTTTCCCTCTATAATAATATTTATTTATTAGTATTTGTCCCCAGTCTAAACCACTGGAAACTACTATTTGTGCTGTTTCGTCCTATAACTGTTTGTCTACAACGCAAGTATTCAGTCATACCGTATCCGGCAGATACTTGTTTTAATAGGAAAATACAGATATACAGTTTATTCCCGAGCTGTGTTCGTAATCCTATGCTATAGCCATGAGTACACATGCGTGACATGGCCAATGATAGCTATCTTTTTATGTAGCTGAGTTGGTTGTGTGCTCTAGCATTTGGTTCTCGTGGCAAGGCGCGATGCCGAGGTGTACGGGTTCGATCCTGCTTCAGGCCGTCTATTGTTCTTTGTTTTCTTTTTCTGTTGATTATTTGTGATTGTTTTCCAAGTGTTGTAAAGATAGCTCTTACCCTGAAATGATTCATTTTCAGCTTATAATAAGTTGCTGTCCGGAGGATCACGTGACACGCCTCGTACACACACAGTGGACAATGGACCGAAACATGAGAAGTGGGCAGGGTCATTTGACGGGCACTACACACAGAAGCGACCCGTACTCAAGGCGGTAGTACGCACTCACGACCAATCCCTACTCAGCAACACAAGAAAGAAGAGTGATCTTTTATTTCATTGGGATGACAACTTACATCAACCTAACCCACGCACGGTTGTTTGCTTTTATCTAAAAGTAACATTTTAGATACTTAAATACTGAATGTTTTGTCTTAAAAATAGTGGGCGGGGGGGGTGTTGATCAGTGCATAAAAGTGCATTATTGCTGTTTTCAGGATCATCACCACTGCACACCAGACGTACCAATAGGTGCTCCGATATCACCCGACGTATCCATAGGTGCTCCGATATAACCGGACGTATCCATAGGTGCTCCGATATAACCGGACGTATGCATAGGTGCTCCGATATAACCGGACGTATCCATAGGTGCTCCGATATCACCGGACTTATCCATAGGTGCTCCGATTACCCTCGCGAGAAAATCTGAAAATCCTCCTGGCCCGCGTGCACGAACTCCGTGGTACGGCCTAGGATCCACACAAAATACATATAAATGTGCAGCTGCTGTAAAGCCGATGGTAAGGATGAACCATTTTTGGTTAATGGTAAAAGTGATGTGGGTATAGCTTTACGTAGGTGAGGAACAATATAGAACGAAAACAAGGTTTCATGAGCTCATTTTGAGAATTCGTTCGAAAACGAGAACACAAGACCTAAAAGCCGACCACGAAAAAGATGGATTGACGGAATATTAGAATTACTAGGAGACATAACAACAGCGGTGGCCAACAGAAGAGCAAAAGACCACAAATTGTATCTCCCGTCGACGCTGAAAAGCAAATGTGGAAGGAAAGAAGAAGAAGAATTATGAAAATTGTGTAGCCTTTAAAGATGAAGATGGGCTGAATCTACAAGCTTCCACTTACTCTTCAAATGGTGTTTTACAACAACTGGTTCCACTTTGTGGGACCACAGAAAAACGTCAGTTTTAGAGTAGAGATTAGTTCATTTTTGTACATATGAAATATGTGTAGGATGAAAATGTGCTTTCTCTCAAATATGAGCAAGTTTGAGACTTTTGACTATGAAATATTCCACTTTTAACTACAAAGTTTAGTAGTGTGAAAGTTTCCAGTCAACTTCAATATATCATCATCAACAGGTAACATGCAGATTGGCGAAGGCGATCATCACATCATTCGGTCCTTCATAAATATTATTATTTCAGTCAGTGATCTTTTATTATGCCATTTGGATAAGCTGTACAATCATTTTTCTCTTGGTTTTCCTCTGCTCTTCTTTCCATTCATTCTGCCTGTAGTTATAGTATTCTTCCTTTCACATGACATGTCCAATAAATGAAGATTGTCTATTCCTTATTTTTTTAATGATATTTCTTGTTTCTACAGCTCGTTTTCAACATTCTTCATTTGTAATTTTTGCTACCCGTGGAATTCGTAGCGTTCTTCTGATAAATCACATCTCAGCTGCCTCTAATGTTCTTGTGTTTGAATCATAGAGGAATGTTATTCCACTTCTAATCATGAAATGTAACACAATTTAAGCGAAAGCGTCTTTCAGCCAACTCAAGTGTATCATAGAAGAATCTTATGAAAGGTGACGACATGAAAGCAATTATCGAGATCATGTTTGCGTGCGCCAACTTGAAACAAACAAAAAATAGCTCTACCGAATATCCCGAGGAACTGAATCTTTCGTGAATATAATTTTCTTCTAATTTCTCCACCAGTGGCCGTTTACTCGAGTGTCCCTCTCCGTGCAGGTAGATACTCTCCGACTTCAGTGGTACTCTAATTGTTTGTATTATCTTCGCGAGTTTTTGTTTTGGGCGGACTTTTCCTATCATTCTTTCAAGGTCAACGGCCAGTTTGGCCCACTCTTTTCCTTTTTCAACAACCAAGGTTTTTTTTATGCGTTTACGACACAGGGGATCTCCTGTTTTTGACGCTATAAGAGAGGGCTAGATAACGTATCTGACTAGCCAGAGAAGGAGGCGAAATGAGGGCTAGATAACGTGTCTGACTAGCCAGAGAAGAAGGCGAAATGAGGGCTAGATAACGTGTCTGACTAGCCAGAGAAGGAGGCGAAATGAGGGCTAGATAACGTATCTGACTAGCCAGAGAAGAAGGCGAAATGAGGGCTAGATAACGTGTCTGACTAGCCAGAGAAGGAGGCGAAATGAGGGCTAGATAACGTATCTGACTAGCCAGAGAAGGAGGCGAAATGAGGGCTAGATAACGCGTCTGACTAGCTAGAGAAGGAGGCGAAATAAGGGCTAGATAACGCGTCTGACTAGCTAGAGCAGGAGGCGAAATGAGGGCTAGATAACGTATCTGACTAGCCAGAGAAGGAGGCGAAATGAGGGCTAGATAACGCGTCTGACTAGCTAGAGAAGGAGGCGAAATAAGGGCTAGATAACGCGTCTGACTAGCTAGAGCAGGAGGCGAAATGAGGGCTAGATAACGTATCTGACTAGCCAGAGAAGGAGGCGAAATGAGGGCTAGATAACGCGTCTGACTAGCTAGAGAAGGGGGCGAAATGAGGGCTAGATAACGCGTCTGACTAGCTAGAGAAGGGGGCGAAATGAGGGCTAGATAACGCGTCTGACTAGCCAGAGAAGGAGGCGAAATGAGGGCTAGATAACGCGTCTGACTAGCCAGAGCAGGAGGCGAAATGAGGGCTAGATAACGCGTCTGACTAGCCAGAGCAGGAGGCGAAATGAGGGCTAGATAACGCGTCTGACTAGCCAGAGCAGGAGGCGAAATGAGGGCTAGATAACGCGTCTGACTAGCCAGAGCAGGAGGCTAAATGAGGGCTAGATAACGCGTCTGACTTAGCCAGAGAAGGAGACGAAATGAGGGCTAGATAACGCGTCTGACTAGCCAGAGCAGGAGGCGAAATGAGGGCTAGATAACGCGTCTGACTTAGCCAGAGAAGGAGGCGAAATGAGGGCTAGATAACGCGTCTGACTAGCCAGAGCAGGAGGCGAAATGAGGGCTAGATAACGCGTCTGACTAGCCAGAGCAGGAGGCGAAATGAGGGCTAGATAACGCGTCTGACTAGCCAGAGCAGGAGGCGAAATGAGGGCTAGATAACGCGTCTGACTAGCCAGAGCAGGAGGCGAAATGAGGGCTAGATAACGCGTCTGACTTAGCCAGAGAAGGAGACGAAATGAGGGCTAGATAACGCGTCTGACTAGCCAGAGCAGGAGGCGAAATGAGGGCTAGATAACGCGTCTGACTTAGCCAGAGAAGGAGGCGAAATGAGGGCTAGATAACGCGTCTGACTAGCCAGAGCAGGAGGCGAAATGAGGGCTAGATAACGCGTCTGACTAGCCAGAGCAGGAGGCGAAATGAGGGCTAGATAACGCGTCTGACTTAGCCAGAGAAGGAGGCGAAATGAGGGCTAGATAACGCGTCTGACTAGCCAGAGCAGGAGGCGAAATGCATCTCACATTAGCACAGTTGAAATCTGACTGCGACCTACAGATAAGGGTTTGTGCCAGGATTGGTGGACCAGAACCATCCTGACCCTAATCCGCCTCTTCGCGGCGCCATCGGAACAGATTAACCAGTGTAGTCTGGACAAGCGAGCGGGGATCGAAGAGGCAAGACAACCCGGCACTAAAAATTGACATGCTGAAATCGGATGTGTTGGGTTGAAAGGCGAAAAAAAAATCACAGTTTCTCATGCTAACTACAACGCAACACATCTACGCCCACTTGAGATCCTTCTAAGGGCGGATGACGAAGAGGGCAATTCATTCCTTTCGCGGTCATTGGTGAACGTCAGAAAGAAAGAAAAAAAAGAAAGAAAGAAAAATACCCAGGGACCAGGGAAGGGTATAGTGACGAAGAAACAACTGATTTGAAGTGAAATGAAGAATTTCTACCGCTTGAAGTGGGAGTCGAACTCGCACCCATCTTATAAATAGTTCGATGTCTTACCTCCAGACCACCCATCCCCCATGTTTATTCAACTATATGACGTTTATGAAATGCAAGACGATGTTTACTATCTTATTCTTCTGTGTTTAGTCGACTACTACTCTATTAACAAAGTAGAGTTAGATGTGCTGTCGCTTACTGCAAGATGCGATATTTTGCTCCTTTCGGCCCAACACATCCGATTTAAGCAACATTTGTGTACCGACGTTGTCTTCCTTCTCGTATCGTATTTCGATACTCCGATTGCTTACGACGAATGACGATATCGTATGACGAAGGACAGTTCAGCTGCGTTCACTTTCGGTGCCGCTTGGCCTTATGCCTTTTGGCGTGTGCTATAGTTGCTATGATGGGGACTGCAGCTGCCTTTCCTTGTTTGGATTCTTCAATGAGATGAGTTTTAATTCGCATGATTCCACTGGCACGGGCGGTTGAGCAATTATTAATTATAATTCGTTTGCAGTGATACCGGGGCCTTGGACTAACCATAACGCTGTGTTATAGTTTGCTTTAGAACCATGATACCTGCACCGTCCGACCCAAGATATCCGGTTTCAGCATGTTATATTTTGTACCGGGTTATCTTCCCTCTTCGATCCCTGCTCGCTTGACCAGACTAGACAGGTTAGTAAGTTATTGGAGGCACCGCAAAGAGGTGGAGTAGAGTTTAGATGGTTCTGGTTCACCGATCCTAGTGCAAACCATTGTCTGTGGGTCGCTGACAGCGCCCAGCTCTGCTGTTGTGAGACGCCTTAGCCTCACTACCGTGGATCAAATGTTGCTGTGGCGCATTTAGTCTGCTTGCAATCTCCCACCACTTTCAGTCTATGTGCTGTCGATCTCTTGCTCCTGTGTATATTATTTTTCCATTTATCTTCAATTTTAGTGGAATATTTTCCTACACTTTCTTTCTTTGTTTGTTTGTTTCTTTCTTGTTCCTTCCTTCCTTCTTTCTTTCTTTCTTTCTTTCTTTCTTTCTTTCTTTCTTTCTTTCTTTCTTTCTTTCTTTCTTTCTTTCTTCACTGCCTCTTGTACCCGTTCGGGTGTCGAGGGAGATACAAAGTTCTGGTTCTCTCCCTTTTGACGGCTTCAATTATTGTCAGTTAATGTTGCAGCGTTTCTTTGATGTTATCTGTCCATCTTACTCTGGGTCTGCCTCTTCCTCTTCTCCATTCACTCTTTTAATATATGCTTTCTATAGTAAGGAATCACACGACATTCTTTTAATATATGCTTTCTATGGGAAGGAAGCACACGACATTCTTTTAATATATGCTTTCTATGGGAAGGAAGCACACGACATTCTTTAATATATGCTTTCTATGGGAAGGAAGCACACGACATTCTTTCTAGATGGCAAACCATTTATTCTGTTATCTCTGAATGTAGCTTAGGATTGGCTTAAATGCCTACACATGTTACCATGTCAATTCTGATTCTGACGCGGCATCTCTGCGGTGACATGCTTTCTTTTAGAGACGTAAGTGACCATGTTTGACACTGGTAGCACAATGCTGGAATTAATATACTCTGTATAAGATGTTTCTTGGCGGTAATAAGTATTGTTCTGTGTTGAAGTATAGGGTTAGCTGTCCAATATTTGGTTTGTCTTACTGATCTTCACAAATAACTGAAATGTATTTCCCAATAAATTCTCAACAGAGGTCACACAGACAGATCGTATTATATGTGGAAAACAAATTAGAAAATGGCGCAATATTTGACAAGAAAATGGAGTTATATGTAAAATAAGGCGCAAGAGAAAACAAGTGAGGCTGATAGATCTGCTTTGTTTAGTCTGATGATGGATTCGTCATTCATTAATTGCTGCAGAGTTAGCCATGAGCGATATTGGCCATCCGTCCATGAATACCTAAAATGTCTACTTGGCATCCTAAATCTAGATATGATATATTATATTCTAACGTAAAATTAGCTCTAGTATATTATATTCTAACGTAAAATTAGCTCTGGTATATTATATTCTAACGTAAAATTAGCTCTGGTATATTATATTCTAACGTAAAATTAGCTCTAGTATATTATATTCTAACGTAAAATTAGCTCTAGTATATTATATTCTAACGTAAAATTAGCTCTAGTATATTATATTCCAACGTAAAATTAGCTCTAGGATATTATATTCCAACGTAAAATTAGCTCTAGTATATTATATTCTAACGTAAAATTAGCTTTAGTATATTATATTCTAACGTAAAATTAGCTCTGGTATATTATATTTTAACGTAAAATTAGCTCTAGTATATTATATTTTAACGTAAAATTAGCTCTAGTATATTATATTCTAACGTAAAATTCATCACACAGAGAGAGAGAGAGAGAGAGATCAATAATGATGATGATGATATTATATTCTAACGTAAAATTAGCTCTAGTATATTATATTCTAACGTAAAATTAGCTCTAGTATATTATTTACCTATTTATCTTTAGTTCTACGCTGTTAAAGTCTATTACTCATTTACCTTTATTCCTGGGGTATTGCTTTCCCATTTATTTTCAGCTCTGACTATATTTATTTTCATTCATCTTTATTTCTCATTATCATTCTCCTATTGATCAAACAGGTATAGCCCAAAGATTTAATATTCAAATATTATTTTTTGTAGGTAAAAATACATTAAGAACGCGAACAGCTTTCTCTTTCTGATTTATGGAACATTGTTTAATTATTAATGTTTGTGGTTGAACCCTGGTTAGAGACAGTGCGAGTGGATAGCTGAATGGAGTGATCCCGGCTGACTAGCAGTCGATTGGTTAGCTTATGGGAAACCCTAATATTCTCAACCAATCAGGGCAGAGCTGGGAACACAGGTTAATAATGTTCGCGAGCAAGGACCTGATAGACCTGTTACTACCTAGGAATTTAAACTATTCGCTAGTTTTTGAAGCCAGAAAATGGCAGCGTGGTAGAAAAGTATTTGGCGTTTTACAGCCTTTTTCTTCAGCGTTCGCCTGTTAAGTGGGCATGTGGATGCGTCGTGTCGCTAGTTTACGGCAAGCAGCGATATCTGCACCTTTCGGAAGGACATATCCGTCTGCGATAGAAGTGTGTAGACGCTTCACAAGATTGCCTGTGGCAGCAACCATTTTGGCATTTTCTTGTAAACTTTTAACTGTTAAGATTTCTTCAACGTGCTCAGAGCACACACGGAATCTCTTGTTTGTCACCGTTATAGAAGAGGGCTAGACATCGGATCTAACTACCCAGATTCTAGGGCTGGGCACATGAAGAAACCTGCGGTATTTGAACCTGGCACCTTCATGTGCGGAAGCCGACGTCTTGCCCCTAGAGACCTAGACCACAAAACCTCAAATGATTAATTATAGATTTTAATTCGTTTGCCGTGATACCGGGGCCTTACATAACCAAAGAACCTAAAAGGGCTTTTTTTCAGTGACCTGGGACATGTTCACGTTAACTTTTGGGATGTTAACGATCCGGGAAAAATAACATGCTTTCGTTTGTTTGTCGTTAGGGTCATCATTACTGCACACCGGAGGAACTCATGGGTGCTCCGATAGAAAATCCGAGGAGACTCCTGGCCCACGTGCACGAACTCCGTAGCACGGCCTGGGATCCACGGTGTTAGGTTTGTGCTGATAATTTGTGCCCATAATGGCCCACTCTTTCTGATTTTAACTACCAATAGTTCTTTAACGTGCGCAGTTGCACACGAGACCACCTGTTTCTTGCCGTTATCCGAAAGGGCTAGACATCGGATAACACTACCCAAAAGATAAAAGGGGGGGGGGGAGACGTCATAAAGAAACCACGGATTTATTTTTCCAATTTTTAAAAAATCACAAACCGCTTCTGGTGGGCTTTGAACCCAGGTCTTTCCTGTGCTGAGGCCGACGTTGCAGCCTCTAAACCACACAGCTCACCTAAGTGCAGGACGCTTCTGTCGTTTATATTTGATAAATATAATATAGTAATAATAGTTTAGTTTAGTCCACGGACTGTTCTCACTGCACATAGGATACACCCATAAGTGCTGAGATCTCTCCCCCCCCCCCTTCCCCGTGTGTTCTGTGGTGGAAACTAACGACTGCGGTTCTGTCTTGATTTGCTATTCTTGGGTGTCTGCCTGCAGAGATCTCGTTTCTCTGGCTTCTCCATTTTTGGTCTCATATTTCTGCAATCGTGGCGTGGCTATATATTAATGATCATTGTTTGATAATTGTAATATCCATTCGACACAAAAAAATAGGCTGAGTAGCTATATCCAGAAGGTGATAACACGCATTCGATGGAGTTTAAGTAGATCATGTGTTCAGAAGGTTAATTAGTCAGTTAGTTAATTAATTATTTTTGAAACGATAAGCTAGCTCACAAATCTACCCTCGATTTCCTCTTAGCTCCTTGAATCTAGGCAACATCTGGCTGCCATGAAACTCTGGTAGTCTACAATGTGTCCAGAAGGTGATATCAGGCAAATGATGGAGTTGGAGTAGATCACGTCAGGCAAATGATGGAGTTGGAGTAGATCACGTCAGGCAAATGATGGAGTTGGAGTAGATCACGTCAGGCAAATGATGGAGTTGGAGTAGATCACGTCAGGCAAATGATGGAGTTGGAGTAGATCACGTCAGGCAAATGATGGAGTTGGAGTAAATCATGTGTTCAAAGGTAATATCAGACAAATGATAGAATTGAGTAAGTCAAAACATGAAAAAAAAATTACAAGAACTGCCATGAAGTGAATATTGGAGACGAAAGAGAGGCAGGTTAAGGTCAGATAGCGAAGGACGGAGGAAACAGATTAATAGTTTGGAGGAGTGGGTGGCGGTGAACGCCAAATATGAAGGACCCTGTGAAGGATGACCACAGACTGTGTGAAGTGAAGACAAATTCTACAAAGCACCACAAAAGGTGCTGGCTTTCCTACCGGACAGATTAAGTGTAGCTGATATAAAGTTCATTAAGATCAAAGATAAAGAAATAAAACAAGTAGAAGAATTCAAGTATTTTGGCACAATGTTCACAGAAGATGGAAAACTAGACAGAGAAATTGACATGAGAATACAAAAAGCAAATGCTGTTACATACCAGCTTTCAGCATTGTTAAGACATCCAAACATTTCTATGCCAGCTAAACAACAAATGATAAATATAATTTTCATACCAATTTTGTGTTATTAAAGTTATGACATGGACCCTTTCTAAATCACAATTAAGAAAGATCAATACATGTGAGATGCAATGCTTGAGAAAAGTAACAAACAACACAAGAAGAGATAGAATACCAAATGAAACCATAAGAAAAATGGTAGGAACAAAACCCTGCCAAGAATATATAGAACAACAACAACTTAAATGGTTTGGCCACCTGGTCAGAATGAATCCTCACCAATCACCATCAAGGGCGTTCTTCTCGAGAATGCATAGAAAAAGACCAAGAGGAAGACCCAGAAGAAGATGGATAGATGCAGTGACAGAGACATGTAACAACAAAGGAAAATCACTAATTCAGACAGTTCGAGCAGCTCAAGAACGACACATGATATAAACCACGACATGATGTTGTACAGATTACAAGGTGTGTCGCGAGCAAATACGGGTATAACGTTTGTACAGATAAAAAGGTTTTATCTTGCACTGTCCCGTGGCATAACTAAGAGGGTGGGGGCATCTGTCCCCAGACGTAGTATCGGGAGGGGGGGGCGCCAGATTGACCAGTGTTGCCTTAATTATTTTACTATTTTCATCCTTTTCATACACTAAAAATATGCACAAAATGCAGGTTTTCATGTTCTAAATGCAGTTCATGTTCTAAATGCATTTCGTGTTCTAAATGCAGTTCATGTTCTAAATGCAGTTCGTGTTCTAATTGCAGTTCGTGTTCTAAATGCAGTTCATGTTCTAAATGCAGTTCATGTTCTAAATGCAGTTCATGTTCTAAATCCAGTCCATGTTCTAAATGCAGTCCATGTTCTAAATGCAGTCCATGTTCTAAATGCAGTCCAAGTTCTAAATGCAGTCCATGTTCTAAATGCAGCCCATGTTCTAAATGCAGTCCATGTTCTTAAACTTAACAATTTTCATGAAAAGCATGACAAAACCCTAATGCTCACACCTTGTTACGACGGGTCGCGAAAACTGACTTTGTACACGGCGATTACATCCCTAGCTACGCCTTTGGGTTTGTCACGAACAAATACAAGTACAACTTTTGTAAAGATAAATAGATTTGCTTCCAACAAAATACAAGTACAACTTTTGTAAAGATAAATAGATTTGCTTCCAACAAAATACAAGTACAACTTTTGTAAAGATAAAGAGTTGGTCACAAGAAAATGAAAATGAGATTTAAGTAGCGATGTTAGTGTTTGCCTGTAACAAATACAACTTGTACTTATATAACGATAAAGAGGTTTGTCACAAGCAGATTTTGACTTATGAAAAGCCTAAGACGGTTGTACGGAACAAACAAGAAGAAATAGAATACAGAACACAAGGTTTACCAGAAAAATGATGCCCCAACCTGCAGAACAAAAAATGTTCTATCAAAGATTGAACGGGTCAGACAGATTAAAGTATCACTTTGTTAACACCCTCAGGATCGGACCTTTCTGGTGAATGCGATTGTGGCTCAGGCAAAATGACTGCCGACCATCTGCTCCAGAGGTTCTCAAAATATGTTGAACAGAAAGGATCTTGGGGCGCTGGCCAGTGACATCTAAGGACAGCTGTTTGGTGAGGTTGCCAACCTTGAGATGAGCAATGTTTTCTTGGGACTTAGGCTTGTTTTCTAGTTACCGTTTTGTGTTTTCGCACTGGCCACAACAGAATGAGGCACAACATGGACACCAAACTCAAAATAGATTTCACCAGTCTATTTTATTGAACCCTAACATGTCAAACAGCAACAAACAGCACTGGCAACAAAGAGCAGATATACGGATTAGCAACCAAGCAGGACAATTCCAATATATAAAACAAGGAGTCAGACAAGGCTGTGTTCTGTCGCCGGATTTGTTTTCACTTTACATCGACATATGAGATCAATAGTAGACACCAAAAAAAAGGAATTCAAGTCAACGGTCACAACATAAATAATTTGCGATATGCGGATGACACAGTCTTAATAGCAGAGACAGAGAACGAACTACAAGAAATCATAGACATAATAGTAGAAGAAAGCAACAAGAAAGGTCTCAGTCTGAATAGTAAGAAAACAGAAGTAATGGTTATATCGAAGAAACAATCACCACCATCATGCAACATAACAATAAACGAGACAAATCTGAAACAAGTGCAACATCTCAAATACTTGGGCACAATAATTACATCAGATGGGAGATGCACCATAGAAATAAAAAGCAGAATAGCTCAGGCCAAAATAGCATTTCAGAAAATGAAAAATATATCATGCAACAAATCTATGTCAATAGAGATGAGAAAAAAAATTCATCGGTGCTATATAGAACTAATTCTAATCTCTGGAAGCGAATCATGGACAGTAGACAAACAAATGAAAAGACGATTAGAGGCCACAGAGATGTGATTTTTCAGAAGAATTTTGAAAGTTCCCTGGACAGCCAAAAATGAAAAAGGGTTGAGGTAAAGGGACGGAGAGGTTATATGAGAAGGAATTAGACGGAAGAGGTCAAAGGGTGACGTTTATATATGGTTGTAAACAGAGAACAACTCAGAGCCCACGGGATAGGGAAATTCTCGGGTGAGCGGGTCGTGAACCATGAAGTTTGTGAAAACGAGGGGGAAGTTAGGAGGACAAAGGAATTTTGAGTAGAAAAAGATTGATTCGAAATTGAGCGAGCGCTCTGTGCGGACGGGTTGTTTAGTTAACAAGCCGATACCGTTAGGCTGGATTAGAGGTAGTTTAGTACTGCCCAGAAGGGTTGTGACTTAGTTAGGATGTGACAGTCAAACACAGAAGAGCTGAGAGGGACATGATATTTCCAGTCACCAACATGGTGAGTTGTGATAGAATAAGGAGGAAAACGATTCCAGAGATAATTTGTGTAGAGTAAGGAATAGATAGACTCTGCAGTACGGGACAATGTAATGTGTGTTTAGACTAAGGAGTTATGATACTCAAGTAATCAGCTAGTGTAGGACTATTACACTAGTTAGAGACACCGTTCAGTGGATAGTTGAACTGGTGGGAGTGCATGGAGTTATGATACTCAAGTAATCAGCTAGTGTAGGACTAGTACACTAGTTAGAGACACCGTTCAGTGGATAGTTGAACTGATGGGAGTGCATGGAGTTATGATACTCAAGTAATCAGCTAGTGTAGGACTAGTACACTAGTTAGAGACACCGTTCAGTGGATAGTTGAACTGGTGGGAGTGCATGGAGTTATGATACTCGCACTTAGGAGATTTATGTGGAATTAGTGAGCTAAGTAATGCCCACTAGAGGGGAAGGCTTAATGGTAGCCTATCCAAGGAATAATTAGTTAGTAAACTGCATCGCTGGAAAAGGGGATGCTAATATCAAGTTACAACAGTAACTGTGAAGAGACTTTATGGGACGTGTTTTGTTCCCACCATCATTAGGCTGACTGTAAGCCATCACGTTACGATAGTAATTTGTGAAGAGACGTTATGGGACGTGTTTTGTTCCCACCAATATTAGGCTGACTGTAAGCCATCACGTTACGATAGTAATTTGTGAAGAGACTTTATGGAACGTGTTTTGTTCCCAACAATATTAGGCTGACTGCAAGCCATCAAATTACGATAGTAATTTGTGAAGAGAGTTTATGGAACGTGTTTTGTTCCAACAATATTAGGCTGACTGCAAGCAATCAAATTACGATAGTAATTTGTGAAGAGAGTTTATGGAACGTGTTTTGTTCCCAACAATATTAGGCTGACTGTAAGCCATCACGTTACGATAGTAATTTGTGAAGAGACTATGGAACGTGTTTTGTTCCCACCAACATTAGGCTGACTGTAAGCCATCAAATTACGATAGTAATTTGTGAAGAGAGTTTATGGAACGTGTTTTGTTCTCACCATCATTAGGCTGACTGTAAGCCATCACGTTACGATAGTAATTTGTGAAGAGACTTTATGGACGTGTTTTGTTCCCAAAAATATTAGGCTGACTGTAAGCCATCAAATTACGATATTAATTTGTGAAGAGAGTTTATGGAACGTGTTTTGTTCCCACCAACATTAGGCTGACTGCAAGCCATCAAATTACGATAGTAATTTGTGAAGAGAGTTTATGGAACGTGTTTTGTTCCCAACAATATTAGGCTGACTGTAAGCCATCAAGTTACGATAGTAATTTGTGAAGAGACTATATGGAACGTGTTTTGTTCCCACCAATATTAGGCTGATTGTAAGCCATCAAGTTACGATAGTAATTTGTGAAGAGACTTTATGGAACGTGTTTTGTTCCCAACAATATTAGGCTGACTGTAAGCCATCACGTTACGATAGTAATTTGTGAAGAGACTTTAGGGAACGTATTTTGTTCCCACTATCATTAGGCTGACTGTAAGCCATCACGTTACGATAGTAATTTGTGAAGAGACTTTATGGAACGTGTTTTGTTCCCACTATCATTAGGCTGACTGTCTGTCATCAGGCCACAGTCGCATGAACTCAGTACTAACCAGGTTGTGAAGAGACTTTAGGGAACAATAGGCTATGTTATGTAAAGGGTGATTAGTGCAGCAAGGGATGGAGAGCAGCTGCCGTTGAGGTTGTGCCGTTATCAAAGGCATAAGGGTGTATCAGCATAGTACTAGTTTTGACACTGAGGGTGTACACATGCTAGAGAGAGTGTGTCCTCTGGAATACACCAGACATTGTAGGAAGGGAGTTAAGACATGAATGTTATGTTGTAAGAAATGTTTGAATTTCACGATGTCATGTGGCAGGCCAACAAGGGTGTTAGGACATGAATGTTATGTTGTGAGAAATGTTTGAATTTCACGATGTCATGTGGCAGGCCAACAAGGTGTTAGGACATGAATGTTATGTTGTGAGAAATGTTTGAATTTCACGATGTCATGTGGCAGGCCAACAAGAGTGGTCTGGGATTGAATAAAGTCAGTGTGTGCAAAGTTCTCAGTTGTCAATTCCATCATTCATATTTGTCACTGTACTGTGTCACCGTGAAGAACGAACACTGGTGTCGCGGGTCACTATCATCACAATGTGTAGAACGAACACTGGTGTCGCGGGTCACTATCATCACAACGTGTAGAACGAACACTGGTGTCGCGGGCTACTATCATCACAACGTGTAGAACGAACACTGGTGTCGCGGGTCACTATCATCACAACGTGATGTTAAGTCTAATCTGATTGGGGGCCACGGGGAGGCAGGTTCTGAGTGAATCTGTCCGGGCAGTCCAACTGATCGGGGGCCACGGGGAGGCAGGTTCTGAGTGAATCTGTCCGGGCAGTCCAACTGCACCTCAAGGCGGGCTCAAGTCTCAAGGAGCCTGGCTTGAACCTACAGCGGTCTGTTCCTAGCACGACCAAGAATGAGAAGTCTTGTTCAACCCTAGGAGGGCGCAACCGGCCAGTGGGTGAGGGCACTGATCTCACGAGCCTATTGAGTTGCAGGAGTTCCGGGTTCCAGTACATGGTCAGAGTTGCTGGTAGTCTAGTAGCCGACCACGTGGGCGATATCAAGGTGAAGACGAGTCAAATCCTTCTATGCTGACATCACATTTGGGGGAGTTGGTGCTCGTGTGCTGGTTCAAGGCCGTTGCAGTCTATGGTTGGTTCGTTCGGTGAAATGAAGAAGATGGAGAACAAGAGATAAGAGAAGGGCTACCCGGTTACAAAAAGACCAATGAGGACATTCTCAAATAGGCCAATACAAAAAGGAAACCCCTAAAAACATCAGAAAGAAACAATCAACATTTTTGGGCACATCACGAGAAGAGGAAAGTTGGAATACTTAGTTACAACAGGCAAAGTAAAATGAAAGAGAGATTGCTGACGACAAAGAGAGAAATACTAGATAGCTTGGTGTCATGGCATGAAATACAGTCAACAACAGAACTGATACGATGCCCTGTAGATATAAAATTGTGGAAGGACATGATCACCTACGCCAACCAGTATGGCACATGATAATGAACAGGTAAAACACTTTCTACAAGACTGCCCCAGTACACAGAGCTGGGGTAGAAAACGCAGCTCACGGCCACAACCTTGGAAGAGAAGCTATGTTGGGGCTACTGAAACAGGCAACAGATTCATCATTCAGGGAATCTGAACAAGTTATGGTTGGAGAAGAAGAAGAGGAGGAGGAATCTTGTTCTTTGTTTCTTCTTTGTTTGTCCGATAACTCTTCACACACTGCTCTTAAACCTGAAATGGACACATACGCGTTATGTTATTATGTTATGGTTAGTCGAAGGCATCGGTATCATTGCAAACGAATTAAAATTCATAATTGCTGAACCGCCCGTGCCAGTGGAATCATCCGAATTAACATCTCACTGAAAGATCCAAACAAGAAAGGCAACTGTAGTCGACATCATAGCAGCCACAGCACACGCCAAAAGACATAAGGTGTAGTCGCACAGAAAGTAAACGCAGCTGAACTGTCCTTCGTCATACGATATCATCATTCATCGTTAGTAATCGAAATGTCGAAAAACAATCCGGATGAAAATCTCAATCACAGTGTGCACAGAGCAATAAACTCAGTAGCTCTGACAGTAAACCGGACTTGGAATATGAGGAAACTGCAACAAGGAATTGAGGATTTGACATAACATATCCGACTTCAACACGAGAGAATCTGGTGGAGAATTGTTTTCCTTTTACAATTACTGCTCGCCATCGTTGGTAGTCTATTTTTACGTCCTCAAATAAATGGAGTAGGATTTTGATCCAGGTCACTTATTAAAACAAATACCTGCAGGCGAATATAAGTTGTGACTCTTTCAGGCAAGGAGTCTTGGTGGTTGAGTGATTAGTGAGCTCACCTCCTGATCAGAAACGGCCCGGATTTAGTCCCGGTAGTAACGGATTATTTTTCCGGACCAATAAGGCTGCGGGGTTCACTCAACCTCTAAAAATGTATACCAGAAATTTTTCGGGGAGTAATGGCGGCCTGGCGTGATACCGACCACATCACTCAAAAATGTGCCTTAGTCATGGAGACATATGGTCATTGACGCAATAATACATCCCCATAAAGTCTTGCACCTAGAAAGGCAGGGGAGGGAACCTTTACTTTATTATTTCCAGCTCGGGTGTTGTTGGCGTTTTTGACCGAGATTCTCTCCCCTCCTTTCCTCTTGGACACCTTCAGGTGCCGAGTGAGACACAAAGTTCTAGTTGTTGCCCGCCTGGTTGTCTGTACCAATCTCAAATTGTTTTATTGTATGCCCTCCCCCCCCCCATCATGAGAAGAGCACAGTTGCAATACTTGGTTACAACTGGCAAAATACAGAGAAAGAGATATTGCGGACGGCAAAGAAAGAAAATACTAGATAGCTTGGTTTCATGGCATGGAAAACTGTCAACAACAGAAGTGATACGATGGACAGAAGATTATAGAAGGACATGATCGCCTACGCCATCTGGTATAGCACATGATGAGTGTTTCTCCGATGTTGTAAGTCCATTCTAATCTGGGCCTACAAAGGGCCTTTTTTCATCTCCTCTTGTAATATACGCTTTGTTGTGGTTTAGATTCTGTTTGATATAGAGCTACACTGTTCTGTTTCATCTTATTGTATTTCTACTTTGATTGATATCGTTGTAACTTGTTAAAGGTCACAGCACATCACAACATTGATGTTACAACAGGTAACAGGTAAATTCATGACAGAGTCTTCTTTCTTCAATATATAATGATAATCAAGTTTATTGCTTCCGGCACGTGATACAATATTGTAGATGCACTTATATTAAATTAATCATTCATTAATTCGGGACATGTCGGAGGCAGTCGCCGTTCTTTATGACAAGGTCCCAAGTGCTAAACTGGCATATAACTTATTCATCAACATTATTCCTTGGTCTACTTACTGCTTGTAGAACATACACACAACAACAATTCTTGGACACTTGTAAAAACAACTTGCACAACACTAATGTTCATATGTTCATTAACTTCTACTGATAACTTCTCCACTGTCTTAACAATCTATCACTGACTTCTGACTGTAACTTGAAGATTCCTACTGACTTTGCTAACTCAATAAAAACTAATTAACTAAACTTCTAACTGTTCTGACTCTAACTAGCTAACTGCCCTTAGAAGTTCGGTCGAAGCCGTTCTAACTGACTTAGTCTACATTCTAACTTCTCTTCTGCTCCTCTGACTTAACTTAAAATTTGGTTGTGTAGGAGTTTTATATACTCCAACACTCTCTTCGTCCTGAGGTTCAGCAGCCAATCAGCGGCTGCAAGTGCCCCTTGCGACCCTTATGATCACATGAGTTGGTCACTCTTCATTTTCGTGTCCACCATCTGTGACTCAACACCTGAATTTCCCCAGATTGGCGAAACATCATGTTTTCGCAACTCTCCATGACCCATTTGGAATAATATTACTTCATGACACTGACCTCTCTTGGTAGCTAATTACCTGGCAGAGTAACACCATGAGTTCAGTGCATGGTATCCGTGTGATGGTCACTTACAATAACAACTTGTTGTTGTGAATTGGACAACCCGAGTGGACATCTTGGAGATATGTTTTTAATGCCACGAGGTCACTGCATGCTACCTGTGTGTCGGTCACTCTCACAACAACTGGGCGAGTGGAGATTCATGGAAAATCCCCTCAACTATTATGTCCCGGCCAATTCTTGACCCTCTCTACTTAGTTCGGTGGGTGACATTGTTATGCCTGAGGACCCTATCCCCACAGACACTGCGTCATCTTCTAATTTCCACTTCTATTGTATGGAAACAATTCCATTTAACTAAATTTTCATCCTGTCGTCCAATCATTCTACCTCTCTCCTTCGGTGGGTGTCCACTACCCACTCTCTACAACTTGTTATCCTAACTTGTATTCTGGAAAATCTGGTTAGCAACTCAGTTAACTGCCCCCATGCTTACATTAGCTTACTCTGTTACACTGTTTGCGTTCTTTCAAGCTGAGCAAAACATGTTATTTGTTCTCTCTGTAGAGTTAAGAACTGATGATTGATTCAATACTCTAACTTGTGCACACATTGGAATGTAAAAGTGCAAGCAGAAAAAGCAGAAGTTGTAAGATACTTCAATCCTGTAGTCTTGGCCCTTACAGAACGTCTGGATTCTGATATCCGCTGGCAATTTGTGTATTGAGCTGTCATTGTATTTGTTTTGAGCTGTCATTGAATTTGTGTATTGAGCTGTCATTGAATTTTTTTTGAGCTGTCATTAAATTTGTGTTTTGAGCTGTCATTGAATTTGTGTTTTGAGCTGTCATTGAATTTGTGTATTGAGTTGTCATTGAATTTGTTTTGAGCTGTCATTGTATTTGTGTATTGAGCTGTCATTGTATTTGTGTATTGAGCTGTTATTGAATTTGTTTTGAGCTGTCATTGTATTTGTGTATTGAGCTGTCATTGTATTTGTGTATTGAGCTGTCATTGTATTTGTGTATTGAGCTGTCATTGAATGTGTGTTTTGAGCTGTCATTGAATTTGTTTTGAGCAGTCATTGAATTTGTGTATTGAGCTGTTATTGAATTTGTTTTGAGCTATTATTGAATTTGTTTTGAGCTGTCATTGAATTTGTTTTGAGCTGTCATTGAATTTGTGTATTGAGCTGTCATTGAATTTGTGTATTAAGCTGTCATTGAATTTGTGTATTGAGCTGTCATTGAATTTGTTTTGAGCTGTCATTGAATTTGTGTATTGAGCTGTCATTGTATTTGTTTTGAGCTGTCATTGCATTTGTTTTGAGCTGTCATTGAATTTGTTTTGAGCTGTCATTGAATTTGTTTTTAGCTGTCATTGCATTTGTTTTGAGCTGTCATTGAATTTTTTTTGAGCTGTCACAATACCTGGAGGCAAAGACGTCTCACAGCAGCAGAGCTGGAAGCTGTCAGACAAATAATAATAAATGAATATTATTAAATAGGGAAACTTCCGAGGCGATAATTCAGCGAATCAAAGGAGGAAAAGGTATGTTTCACAGCACTCAGAGAAAAATTACAAATAAACAACTGAAAAAAAAACAAAGAACAATATATGGCCCGAAGCAGGATCGAACCCGTACTCCCCTAGCGTGTTCCATAGCGTTCGGCTTCTCGTTGCAAGGCGCAGTACCAAGGAGTGCGGGTTCGATCCTGCTTCGGACCATATATTGTTCTTTGTTTTTTTCTGTTGTTATATATTTGTCATTTTATGTGGAAGCTGTCAGCAACCCTTTGCTAATGGCTTGGACCAAGATCGGTGAACCAGAACCATCCAGACCCTACTCCCGTCTCTTTCAGGTGCCTCCAGAAACAAACTAACCTGTCTAGTCTGGCCAAGCGAGTAGGGATGGGATAGGGAAGACAACTCTGTACGCAAAAATAACATACTGAAGTCGGATGTGTTGGGCAGAAATGTGCAAGTGTCGCAGTTCTACTGCAAACTACAACACAACCTATATACACCCACTTAACGTCCTTCTAAAGGGCGGATGACGAAGGAGGGTAATCAATTCCTTAAATAGTCATCGGGTGAACAAGAAAAAGAAAGAGAAATAACAAAACCCTTAGTTATCTCCAGTTGCTTCATACTATGTATCAATCAAGTTTGTACTTTCAGTTATCAACTATTCCACCCGCACGCAAGTTTGTACTTTCTTTTATCAACTATTCCACCCGCCCCAGTTTGTACTTTAAGTTATCAACTATTCTAATCGCCCCAGTTTGTACTTTCAGTTATCAACTACTCCAATCGTCCCAGTTTGCACTTTCAGTTATCAACTACTCCAATCGCCCCAGTTTGCACTTTCAGTTATCAACTACTCCAATCGCCCCAGTTTGTACTTTCATTTATCAACTATTCCACCCGCCCCAGTTTGTACTTTCAGTTATCAACTATTCCACCCGCACGCAAGTTTGCACTTTCAGTTATCAACTACTCCAATCGACCCAGTTTGTACTTTCAGCTATCAACTACTCCAACCGCCCCAGTGTTGTAGAGCTGTGATGTTATTTATTCTTTATATTATCTTTGTCTTCTCTTGACAGCACATCACATTGTTCACAAAGGAAAATCATGACAGAGTTCTCTCATTTATTATAATCATAATCAGTTTATTGATCTCTATTATTAATCTTGGCCCATGATCGTTCTGTGGTGGATGCACTTATCTGAAATTAATGTTAATTAATTCTGGACTTCTCTGAGACAAATAGTCGATGGATATGATCAGTCCCAAGTGCATATCTTGCATTCACTCTCTCTATCACTTACTTACGTATATCAGAATGTGAAACACAACTTGAAAATTCTCAAACACTTCACAACTAAAGTTCATATGCTCATTGCTATCCTTATTACTCTCTATAAACTTACTTAATAACTTATCAACTTACTTAATAACTTATCAACTGACTTGAAACTACAACTTGAAGATTCTTAACTTCCTAACTAACTGGCCCAACTTTCTAATATTAACTTAACTTCTACCAACAGCCTTCGGCAGTTCGGCCGAAGCCGGACTAAGCTTACTTAGTCTACATTTTGACTTTGTCTAATCTCTAACTCTCTTAAACCTATTGTGTTGAAGTTTAAATACTCCAACCTCACACTTTGCCTAAAAACCAGCATCTAATCAAACTGTCGCAAAGTAACAATTTACACTCTTCTGATCACTTGAGTTGGTCACTCCTCGTCATTCTGTGACCGAAAATTGAACTATTCTCATGGTTTGACGAAAACACCTTGTTTTCGTGAATCTATGCCCTATTTAAATTAATTATTACCTCATGACAATGACCTTTCCTGGTAGTTGGATGACAACTTATTTATCAGACGGCGAAGTCATGGGGTCAATGCATGCTATTGTCATGCATTGCCTAAAAGTTGAAGTGGAAATTTCCATGGACCTAAACTCATCATCGTGTCGTCCAGTAATTCTGAATTACCTCCTTCCCACTTCTGTGTATCCACTACCCCCTAAGGGAACTTCTATTATCTCTTAACTTGTTATTCTGGCTGGAAATTTTTCCAAACTTTAAATTTGTGTCCTAACTACTGCTGGTCGCTACCATCTGTTACTGCTATTGTCTTTTGAGAGGTGAGTAACAACTAAGTTACCTGCCCCCATGCTTTCATTAGCTCACTCTATAAAACCAGTTTGTACTTTCAATTATCAACTACTCCAATCGCCCCAGTTTGTACTTTCTTCAGTTATCGACTATTCCACCCGCACGTGGATTACAGCAGGGAATTTAGAAACGTTCGGTTTTAACAATTGCAAGATGTAGGTACACAAGAGCTTCAACGACCTCGTGTACAGGCGGTCCCTAAAGTCTGGACATCATCATCATCATCATCATCGAGTGCCGTCTCCGCAACGAAGGTTGGCTACCATGGAGCGCCATTCTGCTCTGTCTCTTGCTTTGATGGTGCAGGTTGTCGTAGGCGGATTTATCCATCTTTTGATGTTACTCGTCCATGTTATTCTTGATCTGCCTCTGCCTCTTTTACCTTGTATTTTCCCTTCCAATATTACTTTTAGTAGGCTGTTGTGTCTTTTAACATGGCCCAAAAAATCGCATTTGTCTTGTTTGAATTGTGCTCAGTAGTTCTCTTTTCATTTTTAGTTGTTTTAAGACTTCATCGTTTGTTTTCTTTTCCTTCCATCCAATTCTACCTATTCTTCTATATATCCACATTTTAAAGGCTTCATTTATCTGTTTTCTTATATAATGTCCATGTGCTGCACCATATAGGAATATTGAGAAGATGTAATATTTTGCTATTCTTAGTTTTAGCCCTGGACACAGTCTGGACATAGGCAAAAATAGTTTGGATGACAATTTCCCTAACTGGATTGGAAAATGTGTTCTGTTTCTGGGGTATGCTAAAGTAGAAGATGCACTAATTGAAAATCACAGGTATAACACGATTGATTGAACGCATAAAGAGCGAATGTGCTAAAATTGACAACAATGTGGATTTATGACATTGATTTCACGTGAATTTTGCAAAGCGCATCAACCTTTGCATCGCAAATGATGGAAATCATATTGAAGACGTTATTTAACATTCAAGTTGAATAAAATGTTATTAAATTTCATTTCTAGAATATATGCATTTTTAACTGTATCCAGATTTTATGGACACACTGTACAGCATTACGACTTTCTCACATTGTGAGAAGGAATTAGGGCCGAATTTAGGCTTTGTGCGGTCCTAAGTTAAATCAAACTTTGAGACCCTCTGATAGAAAATTAAAACCAAACGGTCTGTATCATAGATTACAGCTAAAATAAATTTGATTTTCCCCTCGGTTTTTGGAGCCCTTAATTTGATCTTATTTAACCCAGACTTAAATGCGACCATCGATAAAATGAATGAGTTCCGAAGTTCACTACATACTTATTATTTACTTAGTTATTTGACAAAAGAACTGGGAGGATCAAGCTCTAGACCTCAGGGAAGTGACTGATGTGTCTTTTTGAGAGTCTATCATATTATCACCATGCAGTCCCCATCAAGGCCAGCTCCTTGTCGTGGGGATGGGCTTAACAGTCACCAGGGACTGAAAACCAAGACTGGCCAGGCCTTCCTACACCCGTGCAAGACCACAGTCTGCTCTAGCAATTTTAAGTGCTGAAGTCGGAGGCAACCAGCCAAAAGGCGCACTACAAAAATCAGGATGCCACGCACTCACGCCAATGGGAAGCATGCCTATAACTGCAAATCGATATGGCACTCGCCCTGTGATGGACACTCAGGCAGGTGCAGCGCCGGGCCCTCAGCCTCGAAAAGGCCCAACCTATATTACTGGATGTCCTTCTCAATCGCTCTGTGGAGTCAGGGGGCGAGAGAATAGAGTTACTGGCCAACCCAAAATAAGACCACTCAAAATAATGCACTGGAATGCTGAAGGCATCAACAGCAAAAGAGATGGGTACAGTAAAAAGATAGAATTAGAAAATATCCTGCATGAAGAACAAGTAAGCATATGCTGTTTGCAGGAAACCCATCTAAACAACGACATAGCCTTGAAGATTAGGGGATACCAGTGCTACCGATCTGACAGGAAAAACAGACAAAAGGGCGGAATACTGACTCTTGTAAGGAACAACATTAATGCATGTCAGATTGAAGTGTATATGGATGGGGCGGAATATCAAATACTGCACCTCAGGACAGGAAATACAGACTTCCATCTACTAAACTACTACTGTCCGAGTGACCGCCCACTAGCACTAGACACAATTACATTAAAAGAAAGAATAATTGTATGTGGAGACTTTAACAGCCATTCACAGAGCTGGGGCTATGAAGATATGGACAAGAGAGGTGAAGAGCTTGAAAATTGGCAGGATGACAATGGGCTTATACTATTAAACCAGGCAACAGATCCACCAACATTCTATTCCAGATCATGGCATACCACATCTACACCAGACCTTGCTTTCCATTCACCAGACCTGGATTGGAATATCACACGTATTGTTGGGAAACAACTTGGAGGCAGCGACCACCGACCTGTCTTTTTAGTGGTGCAAAATGAGGCCGTCAGGGAGAGCAGCACTCTCTCCAGATGGAATTACAAAAAGGCAGACTGGAAAATGTATCAACATTACACCAGTGTACTGACTAAAGATCTAAATACAGACAGAGACATCAACAAAATAGTTGATGAATTCAGTAGACTAATAATACAAGCTGCCAGTGAAACAATACCCAGAGGGGCACGGAAACACTACAAACCATACTGGAGTAGTGAACTAGAGCAACTGCACAATGACATGGAAACATCTCGAAAACAAGCAGAAAATAACCCCTGCCAGGAACACCACAATAACTATCAGCATGCTAAAGCCAAATTTCAATGGGCTAAACTACAAGCCAGACGGAGAAGTTGGAAAGAGAAAACAGAGTACATGAATCTAGAACGAGACACAAGAAAAGTGTGGAAGCTTGTAAAACAGCTGAATGATGAGGGTACAGAAGGGAACACAAAAATTACACTGAAGAAGGATGGAAACATTCTAACAGGTAAACATGCAGCAAATCACTTTGCAGACTCCTTTGCAAATGACAACAATATTGAAATTAGCCTAGAGAAACGTCAAGAGACCCGTCTAAAACAACAAAATGCAAGACAAGAAGAGACTGCACATGAAGTCATGGAAATACCCATTACACAAAGAGAGCTAGAGCTGGCAATATCCAAATTAAAAATGAAAAAGTCACCAGGTAGTGATGGAGTGTCTAATGAAATGATTAAGAACTTGGAACTGCAGCTAAAGCAAAACTACTGCAGATCTACAACATTTGCTGGATCACAGGTAAAGTGCCACAGGCATGGAGAGAAGCAATTATGATACCATTACTAAAGCCAGGAAAAGATGGTTCAATGACATCCAGCTATAGACCAATCAGCCTTACAAGCTGTTTGTGTAAAACAATGGAACGTATAATCAATCTCAGACTGCAGTGGTACCTGGAAAGTGAAAATCTCCTTGTCCCACAACAAGCAGGCTTTAGACAGTGTTACTCTACCGAAGATCAGGCAACCTATCTTTCCCAGGAAATTGAGGATGCGTTTCAAGAAAAGAAACTGGTACTAGCAGCATGGATAGACCTAAAGAAAGCATTTGATAAGGTATGGAAGGAAGGGCTTTTGAAGAAACTGAGAAATTATGGAGTAAATGGCAGGATGTACAAATGGGTCAAAGCATACCTGCATAACAGGAGAGCCAGAGTGCAACTGGATGGTCTTAAGAGTAAGAAGGTCTTACTGCGCCAGGGCGTTCCACAGGGAGGGGTACTATCTCCAACACTTTTTCTGATCTACATCAATGACCTAGTTACTGAACTACCACATGGTATCAAAGTGGCAATGTATGCAGATGACTTGGTAATGTGGTGCACAGAGGAGTATGCAACAGTGGCCTCCAAATTGTTACAAAGAGCTATGAATGCACTGAATTCATGGACAAATAGATGGTGTATCAGCATCAATACAGACAAATGCAGTACTACACTTTTCACTCTTTCCCCAAAACAAAAAGCAGGAGTCATCTATATAAACAATGAGCCTGTGAAAGAAGACATACAGGCTACGTATCTCGGAGTTACATTTGATAACAAACTATCTTGGAAACAGCAGATAAATAAGGCAACCCAAAAAGCAAGGAGAAAATTGGCTATTCTAAGAAAGCTGTGTGGAACTACGTGGGGTGCGAGTGGGAAAATACTCAGTAAAGTTTACCAACAGAGTATACGCCCACATTTAGAATATGGATCATCTGCATGGTGTTCAGCATCAAACACCACACTTCAAGAACTGGATAAAGTACAAAACCAGGCACTTAGGGTCATCACAGGAGCAATGAAATCAACACCAATATTAGAGATGGAGAAATTGTGGAGGATACCAGCACTGAGAGAACGGAGGGACACAAAGGTGCTGATACAGGCAGAAAAATTTGCTTGCATGCCGAGACATCCAATGAAGGACCGATTCCAAAATCTTGCATTGGGACGACTTAAGAGAAGCAGTTTTATCCACCAAGCCAAGCGTATTAGTAGACAAACACCAGACATGCCAAGAGCTGTTAACCCCCTACTGCCCATACCAGAACAGACTCCCTGGACAGAGGAATCTGGATTATCAGTTCAAATACGGACAGAAGTGAAAGGAATAGTTGATAAAGAGGAACAGAATAGTCTACAGCGAAAAACAATAACTCTCAGTTTCCTGGATGAAGAATACCCACAAGACCTATGGATTCGTGTGTATACAGATGGATCAGCACAGAATGCAGTAAAAAATGGGGGAGCAGGTGCATATATAGAATACCCAAATAACACTAGGGATATGAATAAAATAGCAACAGGGAAATATTGTCACAATTATGATGCAGAAATACAAGCAATAAAGTTAGCAATAGAAAAACTGCTGAACATTAATCTTAGCCCGCAGCCTGTAGTGTTTTTTGACAGATGCAAGATCAGTACTCCAGGCACTACAATCCAGAAAATTACCACATCTGCAGACCTTATTGACTGAACTCTGCAAGCACCACAGGGTTGCCCTGCAGTGGATCCCATCTCACTGTGGAATACCAGGAAATGAGAAAGCAGATCAGTTGGCAAAGGAAGGTTCAACAGGCACACAACTAGATACACCTGTTACATACCATCATAAGAAACAGATAATCAAATCAATCAGAGGACCACAAGCCCCAAATCAGGATGCCTTTTATAATATGAATAGATATGAACAAGTTATCATTATACGTCTCAGAACAGGACACAATCGACTCCATAGTCACATGTATACAAAATTCAAGATCGGCACCTCAACTACTTGTACATGTGGACAGGCGCCCCAGACTGCTGAACACATACTTCAAGACTGCACTGAATATAGTAGACTGAGGAAAATCCATTGGCCCATAGATACAACACTACAGACAAAACTATATGGGCCACTGCAAGAATTACAAAAGACAGTAACATTTATACAGGAAACGACATTGCAGATATAGACAATGCTTCAGGCGAACGAAAGATAGATAGATAGATCACCATGCAGTTAGATTTCTGTGCATATCCTTATATATTTTTGTGTTATTTGTTGTTCCTCCTGAAGGCCTTTTGGCCGGAACATCGTTCTACTTTTGTTTTGTTTCTCAACTACGTAAAGCTATTACCATACCACTTTTGTTTTGTTTCTCAACTACGTAAAGTTATTACCATACCACTTTTGTTTTGTTTCTCAACTACGTAAAGCTATTACCATACCAATTTTGTTTTGTTTCTCAACTACGTAAAGCTATTACCATACCACTTTTGTTTTGTTTCTCAACTACGTAAAGCTATTACCATACCACTTTTGTTTTGTTTCTCAACTACGTAAAGTTATTACCATACCACTTTTGTTTTGTTTCTCAACTACGTAAAGCTATTACCATACCACTTTTGTTTTGTTTCTCAACTACGTAAAGCTATTACCATACCACTTTTGTTTTGTTTCTCAACTACGTAAAGTTATTACCATACCACTTTTGTTTTGTTTCTCAACTATATAAAGTTATTACCATACCAATTTTTCTTTTTTTTTAAACAAAAAAATTCGTTTTCATGGTTACACGATACCAGACATCGCATACTTTCTTTACTTTACCAGATCTAGAAGTAACATATTATCTTTGAAAGAAATAACTCGACAAATTAGGTCATACAGAGGAACAGGTATTAAGTAACAAATTTGAAAATTCAGTCAAGGCTGCTGCCAGTGCACAGTGTGGGCACGACAAAAGAGTTTCCACAGGAAGTGAAAGAACAGCGCTCCAACCTGGAAATTTAGGTCAAGTTTGTGAGTCACTGGCAGGAGTTGTTAAGTGGGTCAGATAGTGTGAAGGCGTGGGAGGGTTAGTGAATCGACACACACCCCTCGTTGAAAACACACACACGCTATTGTACCAGCCACACTACATTTGAAAGATCCACACATTCCGTTGTTACAAATATACACATACCCTTGCAGAATGCGATTATACCATTCATCGTCATCATCATCATGTGCCATACGGTTGCCGTAAGCGATCTTCTCCTTCCACATTCTTCTATCTACAGCACATCGTATCAGTTCTGTTGTTGACAGTTTTCCATGGCATGACACCAAGCTATCCAGTATTTTCTCTCTTTGTAGTCCGCGATCTCTCTTTCCTTTCTTTTTTGCCAGTTGTAACCAAGTATTCCAACATTCCTCTGCTCATGATGTGTCTATACCACCAACAACCACAAAAACCAGTGTAACACCCACGCAACCAGCTGTGCCAATCACACACAAACCATGTATCACATTTACAGACCCAAGAAACGCCAACAGAAAACAGAGGTACTAGTTGCAGAGTAGTTAATCGAAGACCCCGGTATCACTGCAAACGAATTAAAATCCATTATTCTATTATAACTCAACCGACTTCCCGTGTGCAATCATCCTGAATAAACATCTCATAATAGGGGTGATCACACACACGCACAACCTCATACATCACACACATGCACAACCTCATACATCTCACACATACACAAAATCATACATCTCACACATGCACAACCTCATACATCTCACACATACACAAAATCATACATCACACACATGCACAACCTCATACATCTCACACATACACAAAATCATACATTAGACACATGCACAGCCTCATACATCTCACACATACACAAAATCATCCATCTCACACATGCACAACCTCATACATCTCACACATACACAAAATCATACATCACATACATGCACAACCTCATACATCTCACACATACACAAAATCATACATCTCACACATGCACAACCTCATAGATCTCACAAATACACACTCGTACATCCCACACATACGCAATCTCATACATTTCACACATAAACAAACTCATACATCTCACACATGCACAACCTCATACATCTCACACATAAAACAACTCATACATCCCATACATACAAAACCTCATACATCCCACACATACACAAACTCATACATCCATCACATGCACAACCTCATACATCTCACACATGCACAAAATCATACATCCCATACATACAAAACCTCATACATCTCACACATAAAAAACACTCATACATCCCATACATACAAAACCTCAAACATCTCACACATACACAACCTCATAGATCTCACAAATACACACACTCGTACATCCCACACATACGCAATCTCATACATCTCACACATGAACAATCCCCATACATCTCACACATACACAAACTCATACATCTCATACATAAAAAAACTCATACATCCCATACATACAAAACCTCATACATCCCACACATACACAAACACATATATCGCACACATACACGAATTCATACATCCCACACATGCACAACTTCATACATCTCACACATGAACAATCCCCATACATCTCACACATGAACAATAACCATACATCCCACACATACACAAACTCATACATCTCACACATACACAAACTCATACATCTCACACATACACAAACTCATACATCTCACACATACATAAACTCATACATCTCACACATACATAAACTCATACATCTCACACATACACAAACTCATACATCTCACACATACACAAACTCATACATCTCACACATACACAAACCCTTACATCTAACACATGCACAACCTCATATATCTCACGAATACACAAACTCATAGATCTCACACATACACAAACGCATACATCCCACACATAAAAAACCTAATACATCTCACACATACACAAACTCATATATCCCACACATACAAAACCTCAAAAATATCACACATGCACAGCCTCATACATCTCACACAGACACAAACTCATACATCCCACACATGCACAACCTCATACATCCCACACATACACAAACTCATACATTCCACACATGCACAACCTCATACATCCCACACATACAAAACCTCATACATCTCACACATACGCAACCTCATACATCTCACACAAACACAAACTCATACATCTCACACATACACAAACTAAAACAATCACACATACACAAACTCATACATCCCACACATACAAAACCTCATACATCTCACACATACACAAACTCATACATCTCACACATACACAAACTCATACATCTCACACATACACAACCTCATACATCTCACACATACACAACCTCATACATCTAATACATACACAAACTCATACAACCTACACATACAAAACCTCATAATTCTCACACATACACAACCTCATACATCTCACACATACACAAACTCATACATCCCACACATACACAACCTCATACATCTCACACATGCACAACCTCGTTCATAGCACAAATGCAAAACTTCATACATCTAACACACGAACAATCCCCATACATCTCACACATGCACAAACTTATACATCTAACACACGAACAATCCCCATACATCTCACACACGAAGAATCATTATACATCTCACACATGAACAATCCCCATACATCTCAGACATGAACAATTCCCGTACATCTCACACATACACAACCCCATACATCTCACACTTGAACAATCACCATACATCACACACACACACACACACACACAAACTCATACATCTCACACATACACAAACTCTTACATCTCACACATACACAAACTCATACATCTCCCACATACAAAAACCCATACATCTCACACATGCACAACCTAATACATCTCACACATACACAAACCCATACATCTCACAAATGAACAATCCCTATACATCTCACACATGAACAATCCCCATACATCTCAGACATGAACAATCCCCATACATCTCACACATACACAACCCCATACATCTCACACTTGAACAATCACCATACATCCCACACATACACAAACTCATACATCTCACACATGAACAACATCATACATCACACACATGAGCAACCTCATTTATTACACACATACACAACCTCATACATCTCACACATGAACACCAGCATACATCGCACACATGAACAACCTCATTTATTACACACATGCACAAACTCATACAACCCACGCATACACAACCTCAGACATCCCACACATGAACAACGTCATTTATTACACACGTGAACAACCTCATTTATTACACACATACACAACCTCATACATCTCACAAATGAACAACAGCATATATCGCACACATGAACAACCTCATTTATTACACACATGCACAAACTCATACATCCCACGCATACACAACCTCCTACATCCCAAATATGCACAACCTCATACATCCCACGCATGCACAAACTCATATATCCCACACATGCACAACCTCATACATTCCACACACGCACAACCTCGTACATCCCACACATGAACATACTCAGATATCACACACACACACACACAAAACCTCACACACCCCCCACATGCACAACTTCATACATCTAACATATAAACAACCACATACATCGCACCAATGCACAACTTCATACATCAAACATATAAACAACCTCATACATCGCACCAATGAACAACTTCATACATCAAATTTATGAACAACCTTATACATCGCACCAATGCACAACCTCATACATCAAAGATATAACCAACCTCATACATTGCACACATGCACACCTTCATACAACCAACACATGCGCAACCTCAAACAACCAACACATGAACAACCTCATATATCTCACACATACTCAACCTCATTCATCCCACACATGTACAACCTCATACAACCCATACACGCACAACCTCATTACATCCCACACATGCACAACCTCATACAACCAACACATGCACAACTTCATACAATGCACACAAACACAATCTAATACATATCATTCATGCGAATCCTCATACAACCAACACATGCACAAACTCATACATCGCACACATACACAACCTCATACATTGCACACATACACAACTTCATACATCCAACAGACGCACAACCTCATACATAGCACACATACACAACCTCATACATCCAACAGATGCACAACCTCATACATAGCACACATACACAACCTCATACATCCAACAGATGCACAACCTAATACAACACACACATACACAACCTCACACATCCAACACATGCACAACTTCATACATCCCACACATGCACAACTTCAGACATCACACACGTAGACAACCTCATACATCGCACGCATACACAACCTCATACATTGCACACATACACAACCTCATACATCCCACACATACACAAACTCATACATCCCTCTCAAACACAACTTCATACACCATACACATACACAACCTCATACATCGCACACATACACAACATCATACATCCCATACACGCACAACCTCATAGATCGAACACATGCAAAACCTCATATATCCCACACATGCACAACCTCACACATCCCACACATGCACAACTTCACACATCCCACACATGCACAACTTCAGACATCACACACATATACAACCTCATACATCGCAAACATACACAACCTCATACATCCCACACATACACAAACTCATACATCCCACTCAAACACAACTTCATACACCACACACATACACAACCTCATACATCGCACACATGCACAACATCATACATCCCACACAAACACAACCTCATACATCGAACACATACACAACCTCATACATCCCACACAAACAAAACTTCATACAACGCACACATACACAACCTCATACATCTCACACATGCACAACCTCATACATCGCACACATACACAACCTCATACATCCAACAGATGCACAACCTCATACATCGCACGCATACACAACCTCATACATCCAACACATGCACATCCTCATACATTGCACACATACACAAACTCATACATCCAACACATGCACAACCTCATACATTCAACATATGCACAACCTCATACATCGCACACATACACAACCTCATACATCCGATACATGCAAAACTTCATACATCTCACACATACGCAACCTCATACAACCAACACATGCACAACCTCATACATCTCACACATACAAACGTCATACATCCCAACATGCACAACCTCATACATCCAACACATGCACAAACTCATGCATCCCTCACATGCACAAATTCAGACATCACACACATAGACAAACTCATACATCCCTCTCAAACTTAACTTCATACATCGCACACATACACAACCTCATATATCCCACACATACATAATCTAAAACATTATACAACCAACACATGCACAACCTCTTACATCGAACACATACACAATCTAATACATCGCTCACATGTACAACCTCATACATCCCACACATACACAATCTAATACATCGCCCACATGCACAACCTCATACATCGAACACATACACAATCTCATACATCCCACACAAACAAAATTTCATACAACGCACACAGATACACAACCTCATACATCACACACATCACAACCTCATACATCCTATACATGCACAACCTCATACATTCCAAACATACACAACCTCATACATCCCACACAGGCACAACCTCTTACATCGCACAAATGCACAACCTCATACATCTCACATACACACTCAACCTCATTCATCCAACACATGCACAACCGCATACAT
Source organism: Megaustenia siamemsis (assembly GCA_032433765.1). Taxonomy (NCBI): domain Eukaryota; kingdom Metazoa; phylum Mollusca; class Gastropoda; order Stylommatophora; family Ariophantidae; genus Megaustenia; species Megaustenia siamemsis. Next base: position 437,826 of record JAVIAB010000082.1, on the reverse strand, counting down.
CTCACACATGCACAACCTCATACATCTCACACATGCACAACCTCATACATACCACACAGGCACAACCTCTTACATCGCACACATGCTCAACCTCATACATCTCACACACACTCAACCTCATTCATCCCACACATGCACAACCTCATACATCTCACACATGCACAACCTCATACATCTAACACATGCACAACCTCATACATCCCACACAGGCACACACTCTTACATCGCACACATGCACAACCTCATACATCTCACACACACATTCAACCTCATTCATCCCACACATGTACAACCTCATACATCTCACACATGCACAACCTCATACATCTCACACATGCACAGCCTCATACATCCCACACATACACACCCTCATACATCCAACAGATGCACAACCTCATACATCGCGCACGTACACAACTTCATACATCCAACACATGCACAACTTCATACATCGTACACATACACAACCTCATACATCCAACACATGCACAACCTCATACATCAAAGATATAACCAACCTCATACATTGCACACATGCACACCTTCATACAACCAACACATGCGCAACCTCAAACATCCAACACATGAACAACCTCATATATCTCACACATACTCAACCTCATTCATCCCACACATGTACAACCTCATACAACCCATACACGCACAACCTCATTACATCCCACACATGCACAACCTCATACAACCAACACATGCACAACTTCATACAATGCACACAAACACAATCTAATACATATCATTCATGCGAATCCTCATACAACCAACACATGCACAAACTCATACATCGCACACATACACAACCTCATACATTGCACACATACACAACTTCATACATCCAACAGACGCACAACCTCATACATAGCACACATACACAACCTCATACATCCAACAGATGCACAACCTCATACATAGCACACATACACAACCTCATACATCCAACAGATGCACAACCTAATACAACACACACATACACAACCTCACACATCCAACACATGCACAACTTCATACATCCCACACATGCACAACTTCAGACATCACACACGTAGACAACCTCATACATCGCACGCATACACAACCTCATACATTGCACACATACACAACCTCATACATCCCACACATACACAAACTCATACATCCCTCTCAAACACAACTTCATACACCATACACATACACAACCTCATACATCGCACACATACACAACATCATACATCCCATACACGCACAACCTCATAGATCGAACACATGCAAAACCTCATATATCCCACACATGCACAACCTCACACATCCCACACATGCACAACTTCACACATCCCACACATGCACAACTTCAGACATCACACACATATACAACCTCATACATCGCAAACATACACAACCTCATACATCCCACACATACACAAACTCATACATCCCACTCAAACACAACTTCATACACCACACACATACACAACCTCATACATCGCACACATGCACAACATCATACATCCCACACAAACACAACCTCATACATCGAACACATACACAACCTCATACATCCCACACAAACAAAACTTCATACAACGCACACATACACAACCTCATACATCTCACACATGCACAACCTCATACATCGCACACATACACAACCTCATACATCCAACAGATGCACAACCTCATACATCGCACGCATACACAACCTCATACATCCAACACATGCACATCCTCATACATTGCACACATACACAAACTCATACATCCAACACATGCACAACCTCATACATTCAACATATGCACAACCTCATACATCGCACACATACACAACCTCATACATCCGATACATGCAAAACTTCATACATCTCACACATACGCAACCTCATACAACCAACACATGCACAACCTCATACATCTCACACATACAAACGTCATACATCCCAAACATGCACAACCTCATACATCCAACACATGCACAAACTCATGCATCCCTCACATGCACAAATTCAGACATCACACACATAGACAAACTCATACATCCCTCTCAAACTTAACTTCATACATCGCACACATACACAACCTCATATATCCCACACATACATAATCTAAAACATTATACAACCAACACATGCACAACCTCTTACATCGAACACATACACAATCTAATACATCGCTCACATGTACAACCTCATACATCCCACACATACACAATCTAATACATCGCCCACATGCACAACCTCATACATCGAACACATACACAATCTCATACATCCCACACAAACAAAATTTCATACAACGCACACAGATACACAACCTCATACATCACACACATCAACAACCTCATACATCCTATACATGCACAACCTCATACATTCCAAACATACACAACCTCATACATCCCACACAGGCACAACCTCTTACATCGCACAAATGCACAACCTCATACATCTCACATACACACTCAACCTCATTCATCCAACACATGCACAACCGCATACATCTCACACATGCACAACCTCATACATCTCACACATGCACAACCTCATACATACCACACAGGCACAACCTCTTACATCGCACACATGCTCAACCTCATACATCTCACACACACTCAACCTCATTCATCCCACACATGCACAACCTCATACATCTCACACATGCACAACCTCATACATCTAACACATGCACAACCTCATACATCCCACACAGGCACACACTCTTACATCGCACACATGCACAACCTCATACATCTCACACACACATTCAACCTCATTCATCCCACACATGTACAACCTCATACATCTCACACATGCACAACCTCATACATCTCACACATGCACAGCCTCATACATCCCACACATACACACCCTCATACATCCAACAGATGCACAACCTCATACATCGCGCACGTACACAACTTCATACATCCAACACATGCACAACTTCATACATCGTACACATACACAACCTCATACATCCAACACATGCACAACCTCATACATCCAACATATGCACAACCTCATACTTCGCACACATACACAACCGTATAAATCCCATACATGCAAAACTTCAAACATCTCACACATACACAACCTCATACAACAATCACATGCACAAACTCATACATCTCATACATACACAACGTCATACATCGCCCAAATCCACGACCTCATACATCCAACACATGCACAACCTCATACATCGCAGACATATACAACTTCAGATATCACACACACACACACACATATATATATATAATCTCATACATCACACACATACACAACCTCGTACATAGCACACATACACAACCTCATACAGCACACACATACACAACAGGATACATCCCACACATGCGCAACCTCATACATCGCACACATACACAACATCATACATCCTACACATGCACAAACCCATACGTCCACACACGCACAACCTCATAGATCGCACACATGCAAAACCTAATATATATCCCACATGCACAAAGGCACACATCCCACACATGCACTACTTCATACATCCCACACATGCACAACTTCAGACATCACACACATACACAACCTCATACATCGCACACATACACAACCTAAAACATCCCACACATACACAAACTCATACATCCCACTCAAACACAACTTCATACACCACACACATACACAACCTCATACATAGCACACATACACAACATCATACATCCCACACAAACACAAACTCATACATCCCACTCAAACACAACTTCATACACCACACACATACACAACCTCATACATCGCACACATACACAACCTCATACATCCCACACATACACAAACTCATACATCTCACTCAAACACATTTTCCTACACCACACGCATACGCAACCTCATACAACCCACTCAAACAAAACTTCATACACCACACACATACACAACCTCATACATCGCACACATACACAAACTTATACATCCCACACATGCACAAACTCATACATCCCACTCAAACACAACTTCATACACCACACACATACGCAACCTCATAGAACTAACACATGCTCAACGTCATACATCTCACATATACACAACGTCATACATCACAAACATGCACAACCTCATAAATCGCCCACATGCACAACATCATACATCCTACACATGCACAAACTCATACGTCCCACATACGCACAACCTCATAAATCGCACACATGCAAAACCTCACATATCCCACAAATGCACAACCTCACACATCCCACACATGCACAACTTCATACATCCCACACATGCACAACTTCATACACCACACACATAAACAACCCCATACACCACACACATACACATCCTCATACACCACACACATACACAATCTCATACACCACACACATACACAGCCTCATACACCACAGACATACACAACCTCATACATCACACACATACACAACCCCATACATAACTTACATACACAGCCTCATACACCACACACATACACAGCCTCATCGTCACTTACATACATAGCCTCATACACCACACAAATACACAACCTCACACATCACACACATTCACAACCTCATACACACATACTCAACCTCATACATCACTTACATGCATAACCTTACACACCACACACATACATAACTTCATATACCACACACACATACACAACCTCATACATCACACACATACACAGCCTCATACATGACTTACATACACAACCTCATACATGACACACATACACAACCTCATACATCACTTACATACATAACCTCATACATCACTTACATACAAGACCTCATACATCACACACATACACAACCTCATACACCACACACATACACAACCTCATACATCCCACACATACACAAACTCATACATCCCACTCAAACACAACTTCATACACCACACACATACACAACCTCATACATAGCACACATACACAACATCATACATCCCACACAAACACAAACTCATACATCCCACTCAAACACAACTTCATACAACACACACATACACAACCTCATACACACACATACACAACCTCATACATCAATTGCATACACAACCTCATACGCCACAGACATACACAACCTCATACACCACACACATACACAACCTCATACACCACACACATACACAACCTCATACACCACACACATACACAACCTCATACATCACTTACATACATAACCTCAAACACACACACATACTCAACCTCATACATCACTTTTCATACATAACCTCATACACCACACAGAAACACAACCTCATACATCACTTTTCATACATAACCTCATACACCACACACATACACAACCTCATACACACACATATACAACCTCATACATCACTTACATACACAACCTCATACACACACATACACAACCTCATACACACATACACAACCTCCTACACACACACATATACAACCTCATACATCACTTACATACACAACATACATCACTTACATACATAACCTCATACACACACATACACAACCTCATACACATACATATATAACCTCATACACACACACATACACAACCTCATACACACACATACACAACCTCACACACACACATATACAACCTCATACATCACTTACATACACAACCTCACACACACATACACAACCTCATACACTCACACATATAGAACCTCATACATCACTTACATACATAACCTCATACACACATACATAACATCATACACCACATACATACACAACCTCATACATCACTTACATACATAACCTCATACACACACACACATACACAACCTCATACATCCCTTACATACATAACCTCATACACACACACACATACACAACCTCATACATCACTTACATACATAACCTCATACACACACATACACAACCTCATACATCACTTACATACATAACCTCATACACACACACATACACAACCCCATACATCCCTTACATACATAACCTCATACACACACACATACACAACCTCATACATCACTTACATATACAACCTCATACACCACACACATACACAACCTCATACATCACTTACATACATAACCTCATACACACATATACACAACCTGATACACCACACACATATACAAGCTCATACACCACACACATACACAACCTCATACACCACACACACATACACAACCTCATACACCACACACATATACAACCGCATACATCACTTATGTACACAACCTCATACACCACGCACAAGTAGTATAGGTGGCAGTGAACCTGCTAAAAGTGCACGCACATGCACCGAAAGAGAATAGATTTGGCACCGATACTGCACGAAACTGGCACCAAATCCGTGCAAAAGTCCGATAATCGGCTTATTATCTCGGTGGTCGTGGCGGTAAACGGCTTATCTTGGTGGTGTGCGTTGGTGCGTGACGGCTTATCTCGTGATCGGCGCGTCGCTCGTGGTGTGCGTTGGTGCGTGACGGCTTATCTCGTGATCGGCGCGTCGCTCGTGGTGTGCGTTGGTGCGTGACGGCATATCTCGTGGTGATCGGCGCAGCTCGCCGGTTATCGGACAGCGGTTCTAAAAGGGTTCGGGCGACAGCGGTTCTAAAACTTGTGGGGATGGCGGGTCGTCGCCGGCTATCTCGCGGGTCGGATGGCGGGTTGTCGCCGGCTATCGAGGCATGCGGGTGGGGAAAGGGGGGTGCCTTTATTGGTCGAGTGTTATTAGTATCATCATGTGCCACCCTCAACAGCATCATCAACCCTTCATCATCATCACCAAGCCACATAAATTGACACATCATCATCATGTGCCACCCTCAACACCATCATCATCATACCTTCATGTCCTATCATCATCATGTGCCACCCTCAACACCATCATCTTCACCAAGCCACACAAATTGACACATCATCATCATGTGCCACCCTCAACAGCATCATCACCCCTTCATGTCCTATCATCATCATCATCATGTGCCACCCTCAACACCATCAGCATCCCTTCATGTCCTATCATCATCATACCACACAAAGTATCAAACCGATTATTAGTGACACATCATCATCATCATGTGCCACCCTCAACACCATCATCATCATCATCATCACCAAGCCACACAAAGTATCAACCAGCGAAATTCTCTCTCTGTCTCTCTCTGTCTCTCTCTCTCTCTCTCTCACATTCATGGTAAACCAAAACAAAATTCGTTCTATATTTCACAGCTTTATTATTATTAATACAACAAATATACAACACATATTTGAAAATATATATTACTATCCGGTTGTTGAATGTGGGCATCCGCGGGCCACTCGAAGCCGAAGTATCCACGGGGCGAGCAATCGATAAATGATACGGTCGTTTATGTGCTGTCTCGATGAAAAAGGCATGAGAATTCTGTTAAGTTTCGCGCCACGACACTTAAGAAGTATATAATAAACACAATATAGACCGCTCGTGTTGCTAAACAAATCTTGCAACACCCGCGGGTTGTAGACGAATGGAACGTGTGAGTTTTGCTCTAAAAAGTTTAAAATATCCACGTGTCTGGGAGGCAAACCGTAGGAATCGAAATACTCACATTCGCCGAGACCATTGTAAAATAGGGCCACCCAATGCTCACCGGGTTCGTGGGCAGGGTCGGTGTTTATGACAAAGGCCGCGGTCGCCGTTGGGTCGATGCTTGGCGGTAAGTGGTTTCGTGGAATGACACTAACAAGGGAACAACGTCGAACGAAAATATCCGACATCAAAAGGTTGTAAATCTCCCTCGTGTTCATATTCTTCTTCTTTTTTCTCTCTCAAACGGCGAAGTCTGTTAGAATCTGCCTTGTCTTGGACACCTCGAGCACCGAGTCCAACTCGGCGTAGACGATAACTTGTAGGGGAGTTGTTGTGGGAGCGGCAAACTTGAGTTCTATCGACAAGGGTCCGCTTGTGGCTAGCTCAAAATGGGAGCCGTCCAGTAAGCTGGACGAGAGGTCAAAACCAAATAGACAGTATCCGTCCTTGAATTCTCTATAATCAACGTTATTCCCGGCGTCTTTACCAATCAGACCCATGGCCAGATTTGTGCCGAAGAAAGCTCTCGCGTATTGATTTCGTTCAAAGTCCATAGTTAGAGGCTTTCCCGTGATACATTTCCCGTCGACCGTCAGGTTCATATAAATCAGACCAAATTGTTGAAATTTGAACGGGTTAGCTGTATAAACACCATTAAAAGCACTGGCCGTAATCAGACCTATCACTATACGGGTCAGTGTTTGAGACAAAAATAAATTGTCTTGACTGTGGGAGAACATCCCGCTAGCGATGGAAAATGTCTTGATGGTAACCCTCTTGATCGGGTACCGCGCATTCCCGCTTAAGAGAGCCTTTTCGTGTGCCAGAGAAATCGCGGGGTTTAGCTTAGCTTTCCTGACCACGAGCGCGGCGTAGGTGATAACACTCTTATAACCCACAGAGCTATCGTGAGCCGCGAGGCTGAACACATCCTTCGAGGGCGTGAATTTTATCTTTACATCGACTCTGTTTAACATGTAACGATCCTGCACAAAGACATCAGAGTGCAAACGACCTATCATTTCAACCTCTTTACTACCCGAAGTCAAATCGCGCCGTGTTTTAAAACCCTCATTTTCTTTCAAATCGTCATGGTGGCCAGCTGTGTCTTTGTAGAACAGAGCTGCCGTCAAGTATCCCGTTTTCGCATCTTCCCCGTAATTTAGCGTGTCCTCAAACACTGCTCTAAAAGGATAGGTATTCTCCGACGGTGTAACCAACGTGTCGTTTAGCGATACGTCGACTTGTGAAAATAGACTGTGAAGATAATTGTTGACCGGTCCTACCTCAGCATCGGGTGGTACACTAACACCATTCGGGAGGGTGATCTTGACCCGCAGATGTAAAAACGTGTTGAAAAGATCTAGATACTCCTCGTTGTTTCCAGAAATGAAAAACTCTATCGGTGCGCTATGCGACAAAGCTGCGATCGGACGAATTTCAATAAACTGACCAGAGTCTAGAGATGTCTGTGTGGGTGGAACGCTAAATAAATCCAAACCAGAGTGAAGACATTCGCACGATTTGGGGTGAATGAGGGACATTATTAGTCGAAAATATCCGTTGCCACCCTCGTCTTCGTCTTCTTCCCGCTGTTGTGCACCGAATGAAGGGAGAACCGTCCAGCTGTCGGTTTTATCCTCTTCGTAACGGGTTCTCCTGGAGGAGGTAATTTCATAACTCGCTTTCTGCTTTGACGTAAACCACTTCCTGATTGGTTGTTAACACTCAGGTGGTCTACGGCCCCGTGTAGCAACCGCTGACCGGCCTCCTTAGCTCGTTCTTTGAAAGCTTCACCGACATTTTTCCCGGCTAATGCGTCCTGTGCGACCTGCAGACCGGTCCCCAAGCCTTCTCTGAGCAAGGCCTTACCGCCGGTTTTTAACCAGGGTAAAATAGCCCTCCCGATTCCACCGAAGAAGCTACCGATTCCTCGACCGCTCTGACTTCGACCTCCTATAAACACGGGCATTCCATCACCCACCTGACAACAGTAAAAGTCTTCGTATAACTCAACATCTCTATGAAGGGGGGTGTGTTTCACCATTATACCAGCTCGAGATGCTTCTTGACTCGAAAGTGTACCGTTAGCACCGACGTCCCCCTGGTGAATGGAATGGTTTTTCCGTGTTCGTTGGCTAAAAGGATTTCGACGGTATCGAAGGAAAATCTACTCAGGGGTAGGTAGTGAGGCTTATCGTAGATCTGAAACACCGAGGTGTGATTTCTATTGAGAACAGGCACGCTCCTGAGGAGAGGCACCATCACATCCCCGACCGGTCTGGGGAAACGAGATCGCAGTAGACGTAGACATTCTTCGCAACACTTTCCAAGTCCATTACACCCACGCTGAAGATATCGGGAGCCGTGTCTGATATTGAGGTCGTGGGGAAGGCTAACATGTTTTTCAAAGTGTCGCTTATGGTAACACTGACTCCTTTTTCTAAAGTTTCAAGATGGCTTTATTCACCTCTTTTGCGTAAATGAATCTCATTTTTTTCCCTTTCACTCCCCTGTACGACTCATCCTCCGCTTTTATGATCGACGCGTTCAACGCGCCGATGAACGCATCGGGTTTCGTGTATAACCCAGGCTCCAATGTCACGTTGAAATAAAATCTAGCGTCGCAAATATCGTCGTTATCGAGAGATTCGTACCGAATCCAGACATCACCCTCTATTACATTGAAATAATTTAGCGGAAACTGTATCTCCACCAGTGCGATCTCATACTGCGTCGAAATGTCATTGGTCTGAGGGAGTTTAACAAAAAGTGGCCGGGGTTATTATCCTTAAAAAGTTCCATAGATGCATTGCTGGGTAGGGTGACATAAAAACTCTTTTTTTTCACTCTTTTCACCGTCGCCTCTCCAAGTTTGGATTCGGTAGCATGTAACCCAAACAGCTGCTCAGTAGGGCTATCCACAGTTTTCCCTGCGTCGCGTCTGGCTTTTCGGTGGTCAGATTGAACAGCGAGACCGCTACAACTGTATATATAACTACCACTTGACAAATAAAGACAAGTTCTAAGTAGGGGGATAGTTTCCCAAACATCGACCCCCAGCAGCGTGGTTCGCCGTCTCTCCTCACTCCCGAGTTTACGGCTCGCAAATCGGGCTCTCCACCAAAAGTTACCACTTCTTCTTCTTCTTCTCGCATCTCTAGTTTTTGTATCTGACAATGTCCTTGGACGGTATCCAACTGTTAAATGAGGAACCGTAACCAAACCATTTGACTAAACTCTCTTTTCGCCCAAAGGATGTGCGACGCTCGGTTATGATACTCTCGATTCTGTACTCGTGTTTGTCTCCAACTTTTTGAATTTCCGGTGTGTAGAATGACCCCTCTATCTCATCGCCCTTATCGTCTTTCAACACATATGTAACGGGGTTTGTTTCGTTTACTCGACTGATGGAAAACAGTTCCTCCGTCCAAGCCGGGGCATAACCCTTTTTAAAATTGGCTCTGCCCAGGACCAGTCTAACTCGATCACCGGGCTTGTACAGGGGTCTTTCAAATTTAAAGTTGCGTTTGCTATTATACAACGTGTTCCATACCTGTTCTTGATTGTCTGCGTTGACGTCGACCGGTGCCATTTTTATACTTCTGTAATACGAATGGTTATAACTTCGAAGTAGGGCGGGTAGGACTCGGACATAAGACAACTTATTGGATTTCGTGAAATATCGCCACATCCGTTGTTTCAGAGTCCTATTAAAGCGTTCCACCACGGCGGCCTTAATATCTTCGTTCTGCGTAGTGAAAAAGTGAACGTTGTTGTCAGCGAGGAATTTCTGAAATGTTCTGTTCAGAAACTCTGACCCCTTATCGGTTTGAAAACTCGCGGGTTTCCCATCGAGAAATATCTTACCGACGGCTTCCACTAAGGATTTCCCCGTTTTGGTTAGTATCGGTACAGACCACGCGAATTTACTGAAAACGTCCACGCAAGAAACCAAATAGGAATATCCGTCGTTGTGTTTCTTCAAATGTCTCAAATCGATTAGGTCTGCCTGATATTGCTGTTGGGGGCCACTCGTTATAATGGGACGCCTTTCGAATCTGCGACGAATTGATTTATGAAGGGTATAGGTATCCTGATGACTCAGCCATTGTTTGATCTTTGCGAGTCCCAGTTTTGTGTTACGTTGCAGGGCCGTTGCACCACTATACGCCCCTGGTCGACTAGGGTCAAAGTAATGACGTCTCAATATTTTCTCCACCGTTCCCATTTTGGTGTTGGGATTCCGCTCTTTCTTTTTTTAGGTCTCAGTTTATACGTGGTTACTGGCGGAGTGGTTTATTTACCTACCTTTGGGGTTTCCGCTGGTGGTGGTGGTGGTGGGGAAGGTGTTTTTTCTGTTGACGTGTTGTGTTGAATGAGATCGACCGAGCCCAATGAGCGTCGTTTATACTGCTCCAATCTAGTTAAAGATTGATGCAGGGCACGTTGGTACACTCTGGCCTTATCGGCGGGTGCTAAATCAATGCGGAATAGGATACGTTGCATTTCATCATCCAAATCTCTCAAGTTGTCACCGATCGCCTCTGGTGGGCTATACGACGTGCTAGTAGTCTGTTTAAGACCCTCGAGGAATCGAGGATCCATCAAAATCATTTTTTTGGCCATTGTTACGCACCTAGTACTCCACCGAGAATACATAATATAGGACGGAGCAAAGCACCTATGAACCCACCGGTTTGTAGAATCTCTCTCCGCCGCTTAAGATTCGGTTTCATTTTAGTGAGGAGTCTCAACTTGTTCTTGTGTCGACGTAGCTCGCACTTCTGTCGCTGAGTGAGTCTAACATTACCTTTTAATATGTTATGACAACACTCGCACAAAAAGTGAATGAGTTTGGGAGAGGCTGTTTTTAATATGGCTCTTAAACCGGTCGGCGAGGCGGCGCGCATACATTTCAACATTTCACCGTGCCGTCTAAGTGCTTCATCACACATGATTCTCTACTTTGGCACGTAGACGATTTGTCTCTCCCCTGGGGAATATTTTTGTTCTCAACCTAAGATTATCAGGTGTGTCCTGACGAAGATCGACCAGCAAATAACCGTGAGGAGTCGCTGTCGCATCTTTAAAACTATCTTGGAGGTACCCCACCTGACCTGGGTACATTTGTTTACCCAGATTCATAATTTGACTCCCGTCTCTCGGGTTCTTGAAAAGGACTAAATAGTGCGTATTGAGACTTATGGTTCGATGTTCTTTATTTTTTCCGAATAGATTTTGAACAATGTACATCACACTAATATCTCTGTGATGACTACCTTTGGTGAATAATTTTGTTGCCCGATCGTCCGTCTCAGACATCAAGTCATCGATGACGATCAGTCTTCTCTTCTTACCACCTTCCAATTTATCGACGTCTGGTAGACCCTCGATAAATCTCACTGACCCCATAGTCTCGTATATCGGCTGCCATTCCGCATAACACCATATAACTTCCTCCGGTACGGGGACAGCTAGCTCATGAAGGTTTTTTATAAACTTTTGCACAAATACCGTTTTCCCACACCCGGTAGGACCGGCTATCAGAGCTGTGAAGGGATGATTCCATCAGGGATCCATCCTCACAAGTGCTACTAACTTTAGTGATTATACCACCGACGAAAATAACGAGTGATTTTAGGTAAGCGCGCGAGGTTTCCCCCTCTTCAACTAACACCTATTTTTAAAATCCACAACCTATATAAACACTACAGGGGGGAGGAGTTTCCTAGGCTCAAGCCGCATTACCTGAGACCGAATTGTTACACGCATCATATTTCCCCACACATCACCCTATTGGGTCAGTTCCAGAGGTCACTGAACATGTCGCAACACGACTGATTACCACGCCTGATAACGTATTACGTTAGCTACTATAAATAGACGGTCCTCGAACCGATAAATGTAACGGGTATAAAAACCCCCAGTCGATCAGTGTGCACGCACACACATAACCAGCGTCTGTTGCCAAGTGGTTTGTGTTTGTTTTTCTTTGAATATGGAGTCGTGTAGCTTGAATACGCCAATTTCGTTTGATGTCAGTGATCAGCGCATATTTATGTCACGTGGAAATGAGACTGCAGTTCCATTGTCTAAAGATGGCGTTAAGGCAGTCTCGGTTTGTGTTTTTCGTAACAGACCATTGATAAATATAAGGACATATAGCGGTGATAGTTTTTTGAAGTTTCCTACCAGAACTGGGATAACACTATCGAGAGAGGAATTTATCACGTTAGTCGAGATGCTAGAGGACATTTTAACCGCTTATGCTAACCTCAACTACACACCGCCTGTTGTTAACCAGATCAGCTACACGCCACCTCGCGTTAACCAGATCAACTACACGCCACCTCTCGTTAATCAGATCAACTACACGCCGCCTCTCGTTAACCACCAAAACTACATACCATCTATTGTTAACCCGAATCTCATCGACTACACGCCCCCCTTTGTTAATCAAGGGAACCTCGCTCTTATTAATCAGACGACAGATCCGGCAGCCAATATGAATGCCGCGGGTGTTTCAGCAGAGTCACCAATTACCTATTCCAGCTTTGATCAAGGTTTTGTCAAAAAGGAGGGCGGTTGTGTTTTGAAGGCTAATGAAACTTCCCAAGCACCCGTGTTTGATAGACATTTAACGCTTAAAATTATCAACAACCGGACAGTAATATATATTTTCAAATATGTGTTGTATATTTGTTGTATTAATAATAATAATGCTGTGAAATATAGAACGAATTTTGTTTTGGTTTACCATGAATGTGAGAGAGAGAGACAGAGAGAGCCAGAGAGAGAATTTCGCTGGTTGATACTTTGTGTGGCTTGATGATAGGCCATGAAGGGTGATGATGAGGGTGGCACATGATGATGATGATGTGTCACTAATAATCGGTTTGATACTTTGTGTGGTATGATGATGATAGGACATGAAGGGATGCTGATGGTGTTGAGGGTGGCACATGATGATGATAGGACATGAAGGGGTGATGATGCTGTTGAGGGTGGCACATGATGATGATGGTGTTGAGGGTGGCACATGATAATGATCATAGGACATGAAGGGATGATGATGATGGTGTTGAGGGTGGCACATGGTGATGATAGGACAAGAAGGGATAGTGATGGTGTTGAGGTGTGGCTTGATGATGGTGATGATGATGATGGTGTTGAGGGTGGCACATGATGATGATGATAGGACATGAAGGGATGATGATGATGGTGTTGAGGGTGGCACATGATGATGATGATGATAGGACAAGAAGGGATGATGATGGTGTGGGTTGATGATGGTGATGATGATGGTGTTGAGGGTGGCACATGATGATAGGAAGGGGTGATGATGCTGTTGAGGGTGGCACATGATGATGTTGGTAGCGATAACACACGACCATTCAAGGCACATCGCCCCAAGTCCCCGCCCGCGAGCTACCCCTCGCGAGAGACGACCCCACAAGTTTTAGAACCGCTGTTGCCCGACCCCTTTTAGAACCGCTGTCCGATAACCGGCGAGCTGCGCCGATCACCACGAGATAAGCCGTCACGCACCAACGCACACCACCAAGATAAGCCGATTACCGCCACGACCACCGAGATAATAAGCCGATTATCGGACTTTTGCACGGCTTTGGTGCCAGTTTCGTGCAGTATCGGTGCCAATTCTATTGTCTTTCGGTACATTTGCGTGCACTTTTAGAGTGGGATCACTGCCACCTATACTACTCACACATACACAACCTCATACACCCCTTACATACATAACCTCATACATCACACACATACACAACCTCATACACCACACACATGCACAGCCTCATACATCACTTACACACACAGCCTCATACATCACACACATATCTAAATACTAAGACCAGCACAAAGCACTTGGTAGGCCCATATACACAACTGTTTATATTTTCATCTCAATGTGGAACGTTCGTATAGAATATATAAGGAAACAACAGATAAAATGGTTTGGCCACGTGACAAGGCAGAAAGAACAAAACACAACACAACGAGCCTTCAACAAACGTTGTGAGAACACCAGACCCAAGAGTCGACCCATGAAAAGATGGGTCGACGGAATATTACAAGCACTAGGAAATATAACAGCTGCAGAGGCGAACAGAAGAGCAAAAGACCGCAAATTATGTCTCCCCTCGACGCTGAAAGGCAGATGAGGAAGGAATGAAGAAGAAGAAGAAGTGGAACGTTCGCCAGCATTTACCTCTGACAAAGTCCCTACAGACTAGGAACTGAATTTTACTTGTCAATTCGTTTTTCCCTGGCAGCCGTGTGGACAGGGGTCCCTCGCCGCACAGACAGATAACTCCATCTTTGGAGGTACTACTATTTTTTTTTCCGTCGATGAGTAATTGACTTTTCAAGTCGGGCCTACTGCTGACACCTGGGGTGGTTGCCGGGGAGAGAAACCATAAGTAAAACCCCAACTGGTGCATCGGGATTTGAACCCACAACCTCTCTGTCTCGAGGCCGACGTCTTTCCCCGAGATCAACTATCCCCCAATGTGGCAGTTAGTTCAAATCTTTGAAACTTTGTATCGTTAATGGACGAAGATGTTATAAATCTACTACCTCCATCCTCCTTCCTCAAGCTGATATTTTGTGAAGGTCGTTTCAATTTGTAACATCCCACTCACGATGTAAGAATGTTTAGGTAGACTAAATATTTGTGACAACCCACTCACGATGTAAGAATGTTTAGGTAGACTAAATATTTGTGACACCACACTCACGATGTAAGAATGTTTAGGTAGACTAAATATTTGTGACAACCCACTCACGATGTAAGAATGTTTAGGTAGATTAAATATTTGTGACAACCCACTCACGATGTAAGAATGTTTAGGTAGACTAAATATTTGTGACAACCCACTCACCATGTAAGAATGTTTAGGTAGACTAAATATTTGTGACACCACACTCACGATGTAAGAATGTTTAGGTAGACTAAATATTTGTGACAACCCACTCACGATGTAAGAATGTTTAGGTAGACTAAATATTTGTGACAACCCACTCACGATGTAAGAATGTTTAGGTAGACTAAATATTTGTGACAACCCACTCACGATGTAAGAATGTTTAGGTAGATTAAATATTTGTGACACCCCACTCACGATGTAAGAATGTTTAGGTAGACTAAATATTTGTGACACCCCACTCACGATGTAAGAATGTTTAGGTAGACTAAATATTTGTGTACAAATGAGTAACAGGAAACTCTTTATATAGAGCTTCGCAACAAGAGGCAATCTGATCATCAGAAATGACCCCCGCCTTCCGTCGAGCGAGTGTGACATTAGGTAAACTAAATGTTTGTGTATACATGATATTCTAGTATGTAATGCTCGTAACATATAAGAAAAATCAAAGATTGGCAAATATTTCCGAGTTTCGGGAGATGCTATATATACTGTTTGTTGTTATTATGGATCCAGCGAGTTGATGCCCTTCGACCCAATGCCATGTAGTAGTATCTGCAGGTATTTTAAAGTTCTGCTGTGGTTCCGTACAGAGTGTTCCATTTGGAGAGTCTTTGAGGAAGTAGTGCTGTTCTGATGACAGTGAGCTCAGGACATTGAAACAGGTGGTGTTCTACAGTTTCTTGTGGGTGATTACAGAGTGGACATACTGGGGTATGGTTTTGTTGTATTCTATTAATGTGATTATTCAACATAAATGCCTTGTTCTCCGTCTGAAGATGGTGGTTTGGTCTCTTCTTGTTAGGTTGTTGATGTTGTCTTGTGGATTTGGTCTTGTCATGCATTTAAAAAGCTCTCTCCCTGTTTTCCCTAAGGCCCATCCATTCAGCCACTCCTCCCTACTGTTGGAGTTTATGACTTGTTTGACTGTGTCTAGTGTGATGTATGCATGTATCTGTGTCTGTCTGGATCCTCTCTTAACTAATGTATCTGCCTTATCATTTCCTGGTATGTTCGAATGATGTTCAATGTTTAACCACACAAGTTTAGAAATTTTAAGATAGATCTTCTAATCACATGAATCAGATATCAGAAGAAGCGTGTGTTCTCATGGAAAGGCGCAAATGAGCAAACCAACTAAAGTATCAGTGACGCAAAGTTGTGTAAGATGACAAGATGGTAGCCTGCATTGAAGATTCTTTCATGCTCATCACCTCCTCCCCTCACCCTGCTCTTTTGTCTAAACTAATCAGGGGGGGGGGGGTCACCAAGTACAATAAACTCATCTGCGTTTCCTTCCCCCCCCCCCATTTTTCGCCAGTTTTTTCGCCAGTTTTATATTTCTAGCGATATCTCGAGTGACTGAATTGTATGCAAATATCACCTTTTCTATTTGTCACATCAGGAGCCGCGTGCTCGAGTGTCCCCCACCATACAGGCAGACATTCTCCCCCGTCAAAGGTACTCTCATCATTTGTTGTTATCGTCGAGAGTTTTAACGTTTTCGGTAGATTGTTTTTCCTACCATTTTTTGTTATCGTCGAGTTTTAATGTTTTGTGTAGATTGTTTTTCCTACCATTTTTTGTTATCGTCGAGAGTTTTAACGTTTTGGGTAGATTGTTTTTCCTACTATTTTTTTTGTATCGTCGAGAGTTTTAACGTTTTTGGTAGATTGTTTTTCCTACCATTTTTTCCCGGACAACGGCCATTTTTGACCCACTCTTTTTTATTTCCAACTGCCAAGAGTTCTTTAACATGCTCACCGGACTTTTTTTGCTCGTTATCCGTGAGGGGTTGAATATTGGATCTCACTACTCAGAGGAGAGTTAAGTCATGAAGAAACTACTGATGTGTGGTTGTATTTGATTCTTAGTATATCACTAACCACAATAAACCCTCAAGTATGTCGTGCAAAGGCGGTACCAGAATGCTTGGAAGAGTTAAAAGTATGGACGCTGAAAGAGAAGAGGCCACAAGTTTGCTTCTGCTCTCGATGACGATTATTTCTCCCCTCTCGTTGATCATTACAAATTTTTTTTTTTTGTCCGCCAGCTTTCACCTCTGGCGAACAGATCCACCAACATTCTACTCCAGATCATGGCATACCACATCTACACCAGACCTTGCTTTCCATTCACCAGACCTGGATTGGAATATCACACGAACTGTTGGGAAACAACTTGGAAGAGCGACCACCGACCAGTCTTTTTAGTGGTACAAAATAAGGCCATCAGGGAGAGCAGCACTCTCTCCAGATGGAATTACAAAAAGGCAGACTGGAAAATGTATCAACACTACACCAGTGTACTGACTAAAGATATAAATACAGACAGAGACATCAACAAAATAGTTTATGAATTCAGTAGACTAATAATACAAGCTGCCGGTGAAACAATACCTAGAGGGGCACGGAAACACTACAAACCATACTGGAGTAGTGAACTAGAGCAACTGCACAATGACATGGAAACATCTCGAAAGCAAGCAGAAAATAACCCTTGCCAAGAACACCACAACAACTACCAGCATGCTAAAGCCAAATTTCAACGGGCTAAACTACAAGCCAGACGGAGAAGCTGGAAAGAGAAAACAGAGTCCTTGAATCTCGAACGAGACACAAGAAAAGTGTGGAAGCTTGTAAAACAGCTGAATGATGAGGGTACAGAAAGGAACACCAAAATTACACTGAAGAAGGATGGAAACATTCTAACATGTAAACATGCAGCAAATTACTTTGCAGACTCCTTTGCAAATGACAATAATATTGAAATTAGCCTAGAAAAACGACAAGAGACCCGTTTAAAACAACAAAATGCAAGACAAGAAGAGACCACACATGAAGTCATGGAAACACACATTACACAAAGAGAGCTAGAGATGGCAATATCCAAATTAAAAATGAAAAAGTCACCAGGCAGTGATGGAGTGTCCAATGAAATGATTAAGAACTTGGGAACTGCAGCTAAAGCAAAACTACTGCAGATCTACAACATTTGCTGGATCACAGGTAGAGTGCCACAGGCATGGAGAGAAGCAATTATGATACCATTACTAAGCCAGGAAAAGATGGTTCAATGACATCCAGCTATAGGCCAATCAGCTTTACAAGCTGTTTGTGTAAAACAATGGAACGTATAATCAATCTCAGACTGCAGTGGTACCTGGAAAGTGAAAATCTCCTTGTCCCACAACAAGCAGGTTTTAGACAGTGTTACTCTACCGAAGATCAAGCAACCTATCTTTCCCAGGAAATTGAAGATGCGTTTCAAGAAAAGAAACTGGTACTAGCAGCATGGATAGACCTAAAGAAAGCATTTGATAAGGTATGAAAGGAAGGGATTTTGAAGAAACTGAGAATTATGGAGTAAATGGCAGGATGTACAAATGGGTCAAAGCATACCTGCATAACAGGAGAGCCAGAGTGCAACTGGATGGTCTTAAGAGTAAGAAGGTCTTATTGCGCCAGGGCGTTCCACAAGGAGGGGTACTATCTCCAACACTTTTTCTGATCTACATCAATGACCTAGTTACTGAACTACCACATGGCATCAAAATGGCAATGTATGCAGATGACTTGGTAATGTGGTGCACAGAGGAGTATGCAACAGTGGCCTCCAAATTGCTACAAAGAGCTATGAATGCACTGAATTCATGGACAAATAGATGGTGTATCAGCATCAATACAGACAAATGCAGTACTACACTTTTCACACTCTCCCCAAAACAAAAAGCAGGAGCCATCTACATAAACAATGAGCCTGTGAAAGAAGACATACAAGCTACATATCTCGGAGTTACATTTGATAACAAACTATCTTGGAAACAGCAGATAAATAAGGCAACCCAAAAAGCAAGGAGGAAATTGGCTATTCTAAGAAAGTTGCGTGGAACCACATGGGGTGCGAGTGGGAAAATACTCAGTAAAGTTTACCAACAGAGTATACGCCCACATTTAGAATATGGATCATCTGCATGGTGCTCAGCATCAAACACCACATTGCAAGAACTGGATAAAGTACAAAACCAGGCACTTAGGGTCATCACAGGAGCAATGAAATCAACACCAATATTGGAGATGGAGAAATTGTGGAGGATACCAGCACTGAGAGAACGGAGAGACACAAAGGTGCTGATACAGGCAGAAAAATGTGTATGAATGCCGAGACATCCAATGAAGGACAGATTCCAAAATCTTGCATTGGGACGACTTAAGAGAAGCAGCTTTATCCACCAAGCCAAGCGTATTAGTAGACAAACACCAGACATGCCAAGAGTTGTTAAACCCCTTCTGCCCATACCAGAACAGACTCCCTGGACAGATGAATCAGGATTATCAGTTCAAATACGGACAGAAGTGAAAGGAATAGTTGACAAAGAGGAACAAGCGAAAAACAATAACTCTCAGTTTCCAGGATGAAGAATACCCACAAGACCTATGGATTCGTGTGTATACAGATGGATCAGCACAGAATGCAGTAAAGAATGGGGGAGCAGGTGCATATACAGAGTACCCAAATAACACTAGGGATATGAATAAAATAGCAACAGGGAAATATTGTCACAATTATGATGCAGAAATACAAGCAATAAAGTTGGCAATAGAAAAACTGCTGAACAGTAATCTTAGCCCACAGCCTGTAGTGTTTTTGACAGATTCAAGATCAGTACTCCAGGCACTACAATCCAGAAAATTACCACATCTGCAGACCTTATTGACTGAACTCTGCAAGCACCACAGGGTTGCCCTGCAGTGGATCCCGTCTCACTGTGGAATACTAGGAAATGAGAAAGCAGATCAGTTGGCAAAGGAAGGTTCAACAGGCACACAACTAGATACACCGGTTACATACCATCATAAGAAACAGATAATCAAATCAATCAAGGACCACAAGCCCCAAATCAGGATGCCTTTCATAATATGAATAGATATGAACAAGTTATCATTATACGCCTCAGAACAGGACACGATCGACTCCATAGTCACATGTATACAAAATTCAAGATCGGTACATCAGCTACTTGTACATGTGGACAGGCACCCCAGACTGCTGAACACATAACTTCAAGACTGCACTGAATATAGTAGACTGAGGAAAATCCATTGGCCCATAGATACAACACTACAGACAAAACTATATGGGCCACTGCAAGAATTACAAAAGACAGTAAAATTCATACAGGAAACGACATTGCTGATATAGACAATACTTCGAGCGAACGAAAGATAGATAGACCTCTGGCGAAGTTCCTACTGATGAAGAGCTGAATCTTTCGTGCTAATCCGTTTTTTCCTGGATTCCCTCAGTCTCTCGCCTCACAGGCAGATAGATATCTCCGTCTTCGGAGGTGCTCATATTTTTTCTGTCGATGAGTAATTGATGTTTCATGTTGGGTCTCCCTGCAGGGGTGGTTGCCGCAAAGAGAAATCACAAATAAAATCCCAACTGGTGCAGCCGGGATTTGAACTTACAACCTCTCTGTCTCGAGACCGGTGTCTTGCTGGAGACCAACCAGTACCCCACATTTACAAGTGTCTTCGTTAATTTGTCCTGCAGTGCTAATTACTGTAAGCTGCAATATATATATATATATATATATATATATATATATATATATATATATATATACCCTTATACTCAATGCATTCGATTTGTTACCGCAATATTTGGTTTAGGGATTGCCTTTCCTTTTCGATTCTACTCGCTTGGCCAGATTAGGCAAGTTGTCTTCAGGGCTGCCACTGTAAGGTAAAATAGGATCTTGGTCAGTTTAAGTTCACTCACCCTGACGCATGTGGACTCACAGCACGCATCGTGCAGCATTTTACTACCCTGTAGTGTTAATATATTTCCACGATACCAGGGCAATCCTCTCTGTGTAATTATCTCTTAACAGTAGACTTTCTTGGAGAAATATAAAAATAGGAACACAAATTGTGTTGTTACAGCTTGATGTTTGTAAGTAATTGACAACACAAAATCGAACGATGCTGACTTTCTTCTGTTGTGCTCCTCTGTATGTGCTGTGAGGTGTTGTAAAAAGGAGGTCTGTGTAGCATTCTGGACATCGCTAATTGTGTAGCTTGTGTTGTCATTATCATGAATGTATTCAGTGAGTTTCCCATTGCCTATATCTTGCATTCCCTTTGTTCCTCATCTCGTCTGCTATGTTCATTACAAGAAAGAGAGAAGAGCCCCGTCATGCTACGTCGTCATTATTCTTTGCGGTAATGTGGTCAACACCACGCCCATGCCGTTTTTCTTTCCCATAAAACTTCAGTACCCATTTAAGGAGATAAAATAAAATAGAGAAAATGGTATGATTCCAGCTTGACATAAGTAATGGAGAACACAAAATCGAACGACGTTGCAGCTCATTAGACCTTCAGTAGGAACAATAAACAACACAAGCACAGATATATAAGTAAATAAAATTAATATAACACACCTAGCTAATACAATTAAATCAAAACGAAATAGTGCTGTGAAATAAGATAGGACTCGACTTCCAGCTGCTGTGACCAGGTCCGGAATCAAAATGGCCTCGCTGATTCGACGAGTGTGGGAAGGTCACGACCACTGGTAATCAGTACCCATTTAAGGTTGCTGGATGCCTGTTCAGAATCGAACCTGATTTCTTGAACTTTGTAGTTGAGCTCACGAACCACTTTACAAGGGGAAGCAATTAAATATCAGTAATCTTTTTTTTCTGAAAACCACGGAAAAGTAAGCATAACGAATTTATTTATTTTAGGAAACAACGGCTCTGTAATAGTACTCTATATATAATAGGGGGACGCGGTCATTGTGGCGGATAGGCAACATGAACCTTTGAGGCTCTGCCTGAAAAGTTGTTCCTTGTTGCAGTTTCTTCATATAAGTCCGGCTTGGCCCTGAAGCTACCGAGTTTAGTGCTCCGTGCACACCGTGAACTGTGTTTTTCATCTGGATCGTGTTTCGATATTTCAATTGCTTACGAAGAATGATGATATCGTATGACGAACGACAGTTCAGCTACATTCACTTTCGGTGCGGTTACACCTTATGTCTTTTGACGTGTGTTGTGGTTGCTATGATGGCGACTGCAAATGCATATTTCGGTCTGGATCCTTTAATAAGATGAGCTGATGAAATTCCACTGGCACAGGCGGTTGAAATGTTGAAATCGTTTGCAGTGATATCGGGGCCTTCGACGAACTACAACTTCTCTAGATATGGATTGTGACTGTATAATAGTAGGTGCCAGTGCGATAGCTCATGCAACATGGCCGTTGGACTTGCACCATGATAGAGCAACAAAGCATCACTACAATCTATAGAGTGTGGAACTTTGTGAAATCTACACCAGAATGACATTTTTGGGTGTGTTTGGGTCAGGGGAGAATGTGTGCAAAGATTTAAAAATTGAAAATAACACGCCAACGATGAGCAGGAGATTAGGTGACCATCTGGCGGGAAAAGTGAGACAGCAGATCTGGCTGCGAATATTGATGAAGTTGCCCTTTAATTCATGCAATATGGGTCACTGTGCTCCGTACAAAAGTGTCCAAGATGACCTCACGTACAGGAAGTGTGTAGTAGTCGAGCTCCATGGCAGCTGTTCGGTGATCAACGAGGTAATAGAGGCATATAATGGTTGGGAAAGGTCAAACACGAACAACCTTTTTTTTTTCTAGAGAAAATCTGAAAAAATTGTGGATCAAATTTATAGCGAAACAGAGATGTCATGATGGAAAATAAGACTATTTGGCTAATTTTCTTGTACAAAATTGATGCAAAAAACTAATGTTACTAATGACTCTCCCTTATTGTGCTGAAGATTTGTTGGTTCGTTCGTTTGCATTCAACCGATGACCAAAGGATCACAACTCTTTGGCATCCGCCCCTAAAAGGACGTTAAGTGGGCGAATATGCGTCGTTTTGTGGTTTGCAGTAAAACTAATACTTGCGTTTTCGGCCCAACTCATCCGACTTCAGAATACAATATTAAGTAAGATTTGTCTTCCCTCCTCGATCCCTACTCATTTGCCAGACTAGACAGGTTAGTCTGTTTCTGGAGGCACCACGGAGTGGTGGAGTAAGGTCTGGATGGTTCTGGTTCACTGATCCTAGCGCAAGTGATCAGGTGTGGATCGCTCACAATTTTCAGATCTACTGCTGTAATGCATCCTTTACCTCCGGTTTGTTGGTTAAAATTGGGGCTTTTATACTTGGGAGACAAATTATAATAAACGAATCATATTATGGAGGGAAACTTCCGAGGCGACAGGCGAGTGAATCGTTTCAGGGAAAGAGATATGTGTACAACACACTGGAAAAAAATTCAAAAACAAATCTACAACAGAAGAAAACAAAGAACAATAGACAACCTGATGCACGATCGAACCAGTACTCCTCGACATAACGCCTTGCCACGAGAAGCTATGCATTATGGTACAGTGATACCTAAACAACCGACTATATATTATGGTACAGTGATAACTAAACAACCGACTATATGTTATGGTACAGTGATAACTAAACAACCGACTATATATTATGGTACAGTGATAACTAAACAACCGACTATATATTATGGTACAGTGATACCTAAACAGCCGACTATATATTATGGTACAGTGATAACTAAACAACCGACTATATATTATGGTACAGTGATAACTAAACAACCGAATATATATTATGGTACAGTGATAACTAAACAACCGACTATATATTATGATACAGTGATAACTAAACAACCGAATATATATTATGGTACAGTGATAACTAAACAACCGAATATATATTATGATACAGTGATAACTAAACAACCGACTATATATTATGGTACAGTGATAACTGAACAACCGACTATATATTATGGTACAGTGATAACTAAACAACCGACTATATATTATGGTACAGTGATAACTAAACAACCGACTATATATTATGGTACAGTGATAACTAAGCAATCGACTATATATTATGGTACAGTGATAACTAAACAACCTACAATGCATTACGGTACAGTGATAACTAAACAACCTACAATTTATTATGGTAGAGTGATAACTAAACAACCGACTATATATTATGGTACAGTGATAACTACACAACCTACAATGCATTACGGTACAGTGATAACTAAACAACCGACTATATATTATGGTACAGTGATAACTAAACAACCGACTATATATTATGGTACAATGATAACTAAACAACCGACTATATATTATGGTACAGTGATAACTAAACAACCGACTATATATTATGGTACGTGATAACTGAACAACCGACTATATATTATGGTACAATGATAACTAAACAACCAACTATATATTATGGTACAGTGATAACTAAACAACCGACTATATATTATGGTACAGTGATAACTAAACAACCGACTATATATTATGGTACAGTGATAACTAAGCAATCGACTATATATTATGGTACAGTGATAACTAAACAACTTACAATGCATTACGGTACAGTGATAACTAAACAACCGACTATATATTATGGTACAGTTATAACTAAATAACCGACTATATATTATGGTACAGTGATAACTACACAACCTACAATGCATTACGGTACAGTGATAACTAAACAACCGACTATATATTATGGTACAGTGATAACTACACAACCTACAATGCATTACGGTACAGTGATAACTAAACAACCGACTATATATTATGGTACGTGATAACTGAACAACCGACTATATATTATGGTACAATGATAACTAAACAACCAACTATATATTATGGTACAGTGATAACTAAACAACCGACTATATATTATGGTACAGTGATAACTAAACAACCGACTATATATTATGGTACAGTGATAACTGAACAACCGACTATATATTATGGTACAGTGATAACTAAAAACCGACTATATATTATGGTACAGTGATAACTAAACAACCGACTATATATTATGGTACAGTGATAACTAAACAACCGACTATATATTATGGTACAGTTATAACTAAACAACCGACTATATATTATGGTACAGTGATAACTAAACAACCGACTATATATTATGGTACAGTAATAACTATACAACCGACTATATATTATGGTACAATGATAACTACACAACCGACTATATATTACGGTACAGTGTTAACTAAACAACCGACTATATATTATGGTACAGTAATAACTAAACAATCTAAAGTTTCCATACTTATTCTTGGCTAGACACGATCTGTTCAACCTCAGACTATGTCTTCTTAGTTATATTCTACTTTAATTGTCATTATAATTTTAATTCCGATGTAGTTTTACTTTTTAATTGTGTTCTGATTGGTTAATTTTCACATTTGTCTGAAGCTCAAGATATCTAATTCTTTGCAGTACAATATAGTCAGTGACCAGAATTGTCCCTACTATTTTTCCTGTCGTTTTGCTTACTCTGCGCCTCTGTTTTTATGTGTGGTTTTTATTATCCACGACATTTTGCTTGACGAGAATTGTTGGTACAAAAAGTGCATCTTTTTCAAGTTTTTTTTTTACGTTACATCACGTGTTGATGTTTCATGTACGGCGCTCTTTGTTTGCGGAATTCATTAAGCAAATGATAACATCTCCGAAATTGCTGTATTGTGAAGTCATTATTATTGATCGTTTTGTCTGTGGATCCATAGTTTGTTGTCCATCTTGTATCATGGTAATTTGTTGTCCTTCTTATGTAGGGGTAGTTTGTTGTCTATCATCTGCTGGAATAATGTATTATACATCATTTACTGGGATAGTGTGTTGTATGTCATGTACTGGGTTAGTGCGTTGTGTGTCATTTACAGGGATAGTGTGTTGTATGTCATCTACTAGGATAGCGTGTTGTATGTCATCTACTGGGATAGCGTGTTGTATGTCATCTACTGGAATAGCGTGTTGTATGTCATCTACTGGGATAGCGTGTTGTGTGTCATCTACTGGGATAGCGTGTTGTATGTCATCTACTGGGATAGCGTGTTGTATGTCATCTACTGGGATAGCGTATTGTATGTCATGTACTGGGATAGCGTGTTGCATGTCATCTAATGGGATAGCGTGTTGTATGTCATCTACTGGGATAGCGTGTTGTATGTCATCTACTGGAAAAGTGTGTTCTATGTCATCTACTGTGATAGTGTGTTGTATGTCATCTACTGTGATAGTGTGTTGTATGTCATCTACGGGGATAGTGTATTGTATGTCATCTACTGGGATAGCGTGTTGTATGTCATCTACTGGGATAGCGTATTGTATGTCATGTACTGGGATAGCGTGCTGTATGTCATCAACTGGGATAGCGTGTTGTATGTCATCTACTGGGATAGCGTGTTGTATGTCATCTACTGGGATAGCGTATTGTATGTCATGTACTGGGATAGCGTGCTGTATGTCATCTACTGGGATAGCGTGTTGTATGTCATGTACTGGGTTAGTGTGTTGTGTGTCATTTACTGGGATAGTGTGTTGTATGTCATGTACTGTTTTAGTTTGTTGTGTGTCATTTACTGGGATACTGTGTTGTATGTTATGTTCTGGGTTAGTATGTTGTGTGTCATTTAGTGGGATAGTGTGTTGTATGTCATCTACTAGGATAGCGTGTTGTATGTCATCTACTGGTATAGCGTGTTGTATGTCATCTACTGGGATAGCGTGTTGTATGCCATCTACTGGAAAAGTGTGTTGTATGTCATCTACTTTGATAGCGTGTTGTAGGTCATCTATTGGGATAGAGAGCTGTATGTCATCTACTGGGATAGCGTGTTGTGTGTCATCTACTGGGATAGCGTGTTGTATGTCATCTAATGGGATAGCGTGTTGTGTGTCATCTACTGGGATAGCGTGTTGTATGTCATCTACTGGGATAGCGTGTTGTATGTCATCAACTGGGATAGCGTATTGTATGTCATCTACTGGGATAGCGTGTTGTATGTCATCTACTGGGTTAGTGTAAAAGCAAATCATAGCATACATTGTTATATCACGAAGCCAATATTATAAATGAAGAAAATATTTGGGACACGAGCATGTGTTGAATCGTACACGAGGACGCTCCACAAGCGACCCCCAAAGTTTAGAGGATCATTGGACGAGGAACTGCCGAGAGATTTAATTGAATCACTCATTACAACTGGCATTTCAACCACTCTTACTATCAATGTCTAAGTTCAGTCTCTGGTGCTGGTCTTAAGAGGCCAGCCAGTCACGAGATCTGGCCTCAAGTTTGTGTGTTTGTGTCGGGTTGGCTACAATCAACCAGACATTTTGATTGCCGGTTGTTCGGTCCCAGCCAGAAGAGGCGGCGGGTGTTAGAAAGTCTGACACCCTTCTCAGGGAGATGAGATGGAAGCGGGAGTTTAGATGTGGGTTGCTGGCACTTGTCAATGTGCGTTTGTCTAACGCGTGGTCATCGCCGTTTGTGAAGTACAAAATATTTTGATGTGTCATCGCAGTCTGCTTGGGCTTGCAGTTGTCTTCCCGGAAGTGATAAAATGATTTTGTCACGTGAGAAGATAAACAGATGAAAATACTACACATGAAGCCACCTACAAACGCTATGAGAGCACCAGATCCATAGGCAGACCACGAAAAAATTGATTAAAAGTATATTAAAAAACACTTAGAAACATAACAACATGAGAAGCCAATAGAAGAGCAAAAGACCGCAAATTGTACTCCCCTCGGCGCTGAAAGACAAATGAGGAAGGAAAGAGGAATAATTTATCTGTCCACTGTTGTCTGCTGTCGCTGTTACATGAATGTTTAACTCTTAAGCCTCTACTAGGGAAATCGAGAGATAGGACGTCAGCCTATGGGCAGGAAGGTTGGGCATTTAAAACACAAATCGAATCCCTGGTTTCTTCGTGGCTTTACCTTCCCTGGTCTCTTCAAAAAAGACTGCGGAAAATAGAAGGTCCCGCGTGCACTTGCGCACGTTAAAAAACGTTTGGCGGTTTAAAGTCGAAAAGGGCAGTTCAAAATGGCCGCGGTCCGGGCAAAAATCCCATTTCGGGTCCGTGCAAGAATCTACCCATCCTTGCCGCAGACGGATGTGTCGGGCCGAAAGGCACAGTTATCGCTGTGTTTCTTGTAGTGGTGGATGTTACTGATATAGAAGACCTAGTATTGAGCCTTCATCAAAATAGGCTACCACAGAAGCTATAATCGCCCTGTTTCTTGTAGTGGTGGATGTTACTGATATAGAAGACCTAGTATTGAGCCTTCATCAAAATAGGCTGACTAACAGAAGTTATAATCGCCGTGTTTCCTGTAGTGGCGGATGTTACTGATATAGAAGACCTAGTATTGAGCCTTCATCAAAACAGGCTGGCTAACAGAAGCTATAATCGCCGTGTTTCTTGTAGTGGTGGATGTTACTGATATAGAAGACCTAGTATTGAGCCTTCATCAAAATAGGCTGGCTAACAGAAGTTAGGATCGCCGTGTTCCTTGTAGTGGCGGATGTTACTGATATAGAAGACCTAGTATTGAGCCTTCATTAAAACAGACTGGCTAACAGAAGCTATAATCGCCGTGTATCCTGTTGTGGTGGCTCTCACAGCGTAAGGGATCGACGTCTTCACTCTCTACCGCCCAACCTCGCCGGAAACTGTTGCTGATAATATGTTGTAACCCTATCTATGCTATAGTCATGAGAACACCTTCGTGAAAGACATCGTCCACGATAGCTAATTTTTTAGTTAGTTGAGTGGCAGTGTTCCCTAGCGTTCGGCTTGTCGTGGCAAGGCGCAGTGCCAAGGAGTACGGGTTCGATCCTGCTATTTTTTCTTCAGTGCTGTAAAACATACCTCTTCCTCCTATGACTCGCTGATTATATGTTGTTATCTGTCCGCGTTGACGTGATGATTATCCCTGAGACATGGGATGCAAAGCGGCGTTAGACGGCTCTAGCTGATGAGACATGACTTCATGCTACATTGTAACATAGTTGATGTACTACTATAAAGTAAGATCTTAATCATGCTACATTGTAACATAGTTGATGTACTACTATAAAGTAAGATCTTAATCATGCTACATTGTAACATAGTTGATGTACTACTATAAAGTAAGATCTTAATCATGCTACATTGTAACATAGTTGATGTACTACTATAAAGTAAGATCTTAATCATGCTACATTGTAACATTGTAGATGTACTACTATAAAGTAAGATCTTAATCATGCTACATTGTAATATAGTTGATGTACTACTATAAAGTAAGATCTTAATCATGCTACATTGTAACATAGATATACTTCATAAAGTAAGATCTTATATGTTAAAATCTTACTAACAGAGCATCTGAAAGAAATGTGTCCCTGTGATGCGTCTCTGTCGTGTTTCGGTTAGTGGCAGGTGTGCCAGCATGCTCCATAACCCTTAGAGCTATGCCTGTGGTTGCAATTTTATTACCATAGGTGGTGGGCGGGGGAGATGGTTATTTAATCCGAAGGTGGAAGATTTGTAATTAATCAGATAAGGTTAGAAAAAGCATGCTGTCATCAGATCCGTTGGCCTACATGCCTAACGAAACAGTGCAATGTAATTCTCACTATGGTGACGTTATTCTGAATATATGTTACAGAGGTGGACAAGGTAACGATGTACAGAGATGGCTCTTATGATCCTAGCTAGTACCACACCTGGACAAGCTGTCTGATTGTTTCGAAATGTTACAAGCCTTGAGTTGACTAGTGCATTTTACGAATTTATTAAGATTGGCGTTAAAAGTTCAAGCGAAAAAGACGATGAAAACGAAGAAGGGAAAGGAGAAAGAGGTGAAATCATCATCATCAGGTCGCGTGTCCTTCGGAGAACGTTACATTCACCACAGCACGTTTGAAAGAATCTCTGTCTCTAGCCAGATCTTCCGCCGAACGTTAATGTCGCTACAGCCTGTTTGATAGAATCCCTGTCTCTAGTCAGCTCTTTCACAGAACGTTGTATTCACTTCAGCCCGTCTGAAAGAATCTGTATCTGTAGCCAGATCTTCCACTTCTTCTGCTGTTATGTTCAAGGTCTCCTTGATGTCTTTGAAACCACATTCTTCTTGGCCTGCCCCTGAAGCGTCGTTCCATGGAAACATCCCCTCCATTATTGTTCTTTCTAGTCCGATGTGTCTTTTCGGGGGATGATTATGATTGAGAATTCCAATGAAAGTAAATTATTAAATTAAATTAAAATGAATGTCCAGAATGAGTAGACAAAGCCAATGTTAAGTGAACGGAGATGAAAAATGGTCAAAGTGGTGAAGATATAGGAAAAACGGTGAGTTAAGAGAGTAAAGTGTTAGTGTGAGTGAACAGTGTGAATGATTAGTGTGTGAACGAAGTAAATGGTCAGTGTGAAGGAACGTATTTAATTGTCAGTGTGTGAACAAAGTGAATGATCAGTGTAAATTGACACATTGAATAATCGACGTATGAACAATTGTGACGTTGTGAATCATCAGTATGAATCAGCCAGTTTAATGATCAGTGTGAAAAGTTAGAATATGAACAGTAAGTAAATGATCAGTGAGTGGAAACAAAGAAAGACCAGCGAGTGGAGAAAGTGAATTATTAGTATGTGAAGGAAGTTAATGATCAATATGAAAGAACACTTTTAGTAATCACTGTGCGAACAAAGTGGATGATCAGTGTGAACAAAGGGAATGAATGACCAGTGTGTGAAGAAAGTGAATGATCAGTGTGAATGAATTCAGTGAATGAGCAGTGAGTGAAAAAAAAATGTATTTACCAGTGTGTGACGATAGAAATTTATGAGTGTGAGCGAACAAGCTGAATGGTCAGTGTGTGAATGAATAAATGTACTTCTCAATGCGAAAACAAAGCGAATGATTAGTGTCAGTGTACACACAGAATGGTCAGTGTGAGTCAACAAAGTGAATGATTAGTGTCAGTGAACAAGGTCAATGATTTGTGTGAGTGAAGAAAGTGAATAGTTAGTTTGAATGAACACATTTTCGTATCAATAAGCAAGCAAAGTGAATAATTAGTGTGCGCGAAGAAAGTGAATAGGCAGTGTGAGTGGACACACTATTTTATCTTTGAGCAAATATAATGAACGATTAGTATAAGCGAGCAAAGTGAATGATAGTGTGAATGAACAAAGTGAATGATCAGAGTGAATGATCAGAGTGAATGATCAGAGTGAGTGAACAAAGCAGTGGCGTATACTGGTTTTGGGGTCTGGGCTACCGCTGACATAATAAGTAAAGACATACATTATTTTCAGTAGGCTAACGTGAAGTAATACTTGTTAATGACATCACTACATTTTCAATTATTTACTTATTTATATGTAAACTCTATCCGTCTTTTTTGGGACGAAAATGTATCGATGACTTTGTCATAGAAAGTGCTATTGTTTGGTTTATAAGTTTCTGAAGGAATAATTTCTCAATGGACATTATTGTCAAACCAGATAAGCATTCTTGTGTCTGAGTTGAGCGACAATAAGATTTGATTCTCTTGAGAGCAGAAAAATTTCTTTATACAGATGCTGATGCGCATAACGTAGTTATAAATAGGTTAGGAAGTTCCGGTAATAAGACATAGTTTCACTTTCACTTTGTGACGATTCTGATTGGCTAGAGCTAAAAATAACCCATGAAACCGCATTTTGTATAGGTAGCTCCTATCCGTATAATTTTGATGGGAATTTTTGAATGTCGAGGTCATTAACTCTAAGTCGGAGAGAAGAGAAATGTACCGCTGCTGATTAGCGGTTTCTTGTACTATTTTTTATAGTAGTTTCGGCTTCATTCACAAACGTTATAGTGGCCATAGGAAAACCTTGCTTTAATAAATGCAATCAAAGCAAATAAATCGTATTGGCCTACGAAATGTGTAATAGAATATTCGAAATTTGTGATATAATTATGGATAAAATATAATAAATTATCATTTACGTTTGCATTTCGTTAATATGTTCAGGCTACCGGCGGTAGCTGCGGTAGCATAGAGAATACGCCACTGGAACAAAGTGAATGACTAGTGCGAGTGAACAGAATGAATGATTAGTGTAGGTGGATAAAGTGAATTATTAATGTGGATAAACAAATTTACTTATCAAAGAGAATCCAGAAGGAATTATTAGTATGAGTGAATAAAGTGAATGATTAGTGTGAGTGAACAAAGTGAATTATTAAAGTGAGCGAACAAAGTGAATGACCAGTGTGGGTATACAAAGTGATTTATTAGTGAGAGTGAACAAAGTGAATTACTAGCGTAAGTGAACAAAGTGAATGATTAGAGTGAGTGAATGATTAAAGTGAGTGAACAAAGTAAATGATTAGAGTGAATGAACACATTTACCTATCGATGAGAATACAAAGTGAATGGTAAAATTGAGTGTGCACATTTTCTGATTAATGAGCAAACAAAGTGAATGATAAGTGTGAGTGAACAAAGTGAATGATAAGTGTGAGTGAACAAAGTGATTTATTAGTGTGAGCGAACAAAGTGAATGATTAGTGTGAGTGTACAAAGTGAATGATCAGTGTGAGTGAACAAAGTGAATGATTAGTGTGAGTGAACAAAGTGAATGATCAGTGTGAGTGAACAAAGCGAACGATCAGTGTGAGTGAAAAAAGTGAATGATTAGTGTGAGTGAACAAAGTGAGTGATTAGTGTAAGTGAACAAAGTGAAAGATTAGTGTGGGTGAACAAAGTGAATGATTAGTGTGAGTGAACAAAGGGAATGGTCAGTGTGAATTAACCTATTTACTCATCATTGAGAATGGAGAGTGAACGATTAATGTGATTGAACAAAGTAAATGATCAGTGTGAGTGATCAAAGTGAATGATCAGTGTGAGTGAACAAAGTAAATGATCACTGTGTGAAGAACGTGAACGGTCAGTGTGAATGAACACATTTAATTACTACTGTTGTGAAGATAAAAAACACGGAGTGAGCAGAGAGGATTAGTTAAGAGGAGGTTAAGTAAAAAATTATAATCAGTGCGTTAAGATAGAAAATTCTGTCTTTTTTTTCTGTCGTTCACCCGATGGCTTTTGTATTGTAATTGTGATATGTGTACCTTTTTGCACAATACATCCGACTCCAGCATGATATTTTAGAGTACCGGTTTGCCTTGCCTCTTCGAAACCTACTCGCTTGGCCAGACTAGACAGATTAGTCTGTTTCTAGTGGTACTGCGAAGAAGCGGAGTAAGGTCTGCGTGGCTCTGGCAAGCCATCAGCTATAAGTAACTGACAGCGTCCAGCTCTGGTGCTGTCTAGCGCCTTGCCTCTAATATAGAAAATGATCTGATAGTGAATAAGGTGAATGGTTAGCGCGATTTAATAAATGAGATGATCAGTGTCTGAACAAAGACAATAGGCTTTGGGAGTTCTTGCTTTACACGTGATAGAGACACGGTCTGTTCAATCCCAAAGCTATATCGCCATGTTCTATTAGACCGTGCATGACATTACACATTGTAGTGAAAATTACATTTCCTTTCCCGTGCAATCAAGTTAATGAATGTCAAAGTGAATGAATGTCAAAGTGAATGAATCTCAAAATGATTGAATGTCAAAGTGAATGAATGTCAAAATACAGTTAATGAATGTCAAAGTGAATGAATGTCAAAGTGAATGAATGTCGAAATGATTGAATGTCAAAGTGAATAAATGTAAAACTGAAAGAATGTCAAAGTGAATGAATGTCGAAATGGTTGAATGTCAAAGTGAACGAATATCAAAATGATTATATGTCAAAGTGAATGAATGTCAAAGTGAATGAATGTCGAAATGATTGAATGTCACAGTGAATGAATGTCAAAGTGAATGAATGTCGAAATGATTGAATGTCAAAGTGAATGAATGAAGGATTCAACCACGAAATAACTGGTTTTGCTGGAGGAATCAACCATGTTATAACTGGTTTTATTGGAGGAATCAACCATCAAATAACTGGTTTTCTTGGAGGAATCAACCATGAAATAACTGGTTTTCTTGGAGGAATCAACCATAAAATAACTGGTTTTGTTGGAGGAATCAACCACGAAATAATTGGTTTTGTTTCGAGAATCAACCATCAAATAACCTGATTTGTTTGAGTAATCAATAACCAGTTATATCTGCACATGCACCAATAAAACAACACGAAGATCCTTGACAGCAGAATAACGAGCCCGTTTGCGTGGTTGAATCTACGAGTGTCCCAAGTCCTACAGGAATCCCAGCATTCGCTTACTAGATTGAACAAGAGAGTGCCTGCCAGTCCAGTCACGTGTTGCAACGTGAAGATGGCACACATGGACTTGTCTTATGTCCCTAATTTGCAGGGTCTGGGGCATGATAAAAGCTGTACTACCACATCTCCCATTGTACAGATGGGTAAGTCCTTGTTTATGTTTCTGTCTATGATCACAGTAGTTTGTCACTGAAACTTAAGTTGGTTTGCTCTTTTTTTTAAAAAATCTTTCCATGAAGATAAAATATACGTACTTTTTTTATTTTACATTCGAAGTGATTAGAAGAAGCTGTATCTTAAACTGTCAAAGATGATATGGCTCTTCCTCTTTGCCTTCAAAGTCGAGGGGACTTCTGTTCGCTTCTGCTGCTGTTATGTTTCCTGGTGTTCCTAATATTCTGTCAATCCATCTTTTGCTCTTGTGTTGGCCTCTGCAACTGTTATATTGCCTGGTGTTTCTATTATTCCCTCAATCCATCTTTTGCTCTTCGGTTCGCCTCTCCTGCTGTTATGTTTCCTTGTGTTCCTAATATTCTGTCATTCCATCGTTTGCTCTTCTGTACGCATCTCCTGCTGTTATGTTTCCTAGTGTTCCTAATATTCTGTCAATCCATCTTTTTCGTTGTTGGCCCCTGGGTCTAGTGTTCTCGCTCGAATCGTTCACTAAAGTCTCGTTGTGTTGTATTTTGATCTTTCTGCCTCATCACGTGGCCGAACCATTTAACCTGTTGTG
This sequence comes from Megaustenia siamemsis, assembly GCA_032433765.1. NCBI lineage: Eukaryota > Metazoa > Mollusca > Gastropoda > Stylommatophora > Ariophantidae > Megaustenia > Megaustenia siamemsis. Next base: position 401,452 of record JAVIAB010000082.1, on the reverse strand, counting down.
TGGAAAGGAATACTGCTAGCTGTTTTCTCAGTTGTTCATTCCTCATCTTATCTCTCAGTTCTTCATTTCTCATATAATGTCTCAGTTCTCCATTTCTGATCGTATCTCTAAATTTTCAATTTTTGATCTTATCTCTCAATTCTCCATTTTTGACCTTATCTCTCAGTTCTTCATTTCTGATCTTTTCTCTCAGTTCTTTATTTCTCATCTATCTCTCAGTTCTTCATTTCTCATCTATCTCTCAGTTCTTCATTTATCTTATCTCTCAGTTCTTCATTTTTCATCTTATCTCTCAGTTCTTCATTTGTCATCTATCTCTCAGTTCTTCATTTCTCATCTATCTCTCGGTTCTTCATTTATTATCTTATCTCTCAGTTCTTCATTTTTAATCGTATCTCTCAGTTCTTCATTTGTCATCTATCTCTCAGTTCTTCATATATTATTTTATCTCCCAGTTCTTCATTTTTATCTTATTTCTCAGTTCTTCATTTTCATCTTATATTTAAGTTCATCATTTTCATCTTATCTCTCAGTTTTTTATTTCTCATCTATCTTTCAGCTGTCAACATTAATGTGGAATCGTATATACATAAGACATTTTCTACAAGTAGGAACATGATTTTAATTGTTAACTCTGTACCTACTGTAGCTCCAGATTAGTTCTATGTCGGTTCTTTCTGGTAAAGATGAAGGTCAAGGTAAAGTACGAGACTCGAATTGGTGTCTTAGCAGGCAAGTTTTCACTTATATGTGCTCGGCCATTTATCAAGAAGTGTTTGGAGACTTCTGGACAATGTCGCTTCAAGCATTTAAACTCACATTGCGAAGCGGCATTCCTCACCTTCCCTGAATACTACCCTAGTATCCATTTCTGAAAGCGGCTAGGTCGACAGCGGAGGTATTTTTTTTCCAACCATGAGTACAACTCACACTACTTCCAACGGGAATCGAACACGGGTTGTCCGAATGTCAGTAGCCCAGTCGGGTGTTGTATTTAGTCGGCGGGCCCTATTAATATCATATATGTCCGTGGTCTACCTCTAGTTCCGTACCTCTCTTTTCTGTAAACATTTGTCAACACTGATTTGGAATCATATATACATAAGACATTTTCTACAAGCAGGAAAATAATTTTATTTGTTGACTTTGTACCTACTGTAGCACCAGATTAGTTTTATGTCGATCCTTTCTTTCTGGCGTTACCCAACGACTACTAAAGGAATTGATTTACCTCTTAAAAGAACGTCAAGTCGGCGTAGGTGCGCGGTGTTCATTTTTTGCAGTAGAGTTGTGATATTTGCGCTTTTCTTCACAAAATATCTGATTTCAGCTTGTATGGAAGTTCATTTCTGTACCTAAAGTAGAAGCCTAACCAAAAATAAGTACAAGAACCAGAGTTTAGCAGACCAGGTTTGTAAGTGGCATGACGTCACCTTCGGTATATGATCAGCAGGACAAGGGAGACGGGACGATAAGAGTTTTGGAACCACTGGTGCTCTGGGTACCTAGTTACTAGTCTGACCTTTATGGAGTCGTTTTATGCTTCTAATTATACATATATATATATATATAGACAGGCTGACAGACAAACAGGCAGAGAGACAAACACACAGGCAGGCAGAAAGACAAACAAACAGAGAGACAGACAGACAGGGAGACGAACATTCAGACAGACAGAAAGACCGACCGACCTACAGACAGACAGGCAGAGAGACAAACAAATAGACAGACAGAAAGACCGACCGACCTACAGACAGGCAGAGAGACAAACAAATAGACAGTCAGAAAGGCCGACCGACCTACAGACAGGCAGAGAGACAAACAAATAGACAGACAGAAAGACCGACCGACCTACAGACAGGCAGAGAGACAAACAAATAGACAGTCAGAAAGGCCGACCGACCTACAGACAGGCAGAGAGACAAACAAATAGACAGTCAGAAAGACCGACCGACCTACAGACAGACAGGCAGAGAGACAAACAAATAGACAGACAGAAAGACCGACCGACTTACAGACAATCGAACAGACAGACAGGTATTTTTAAAATTTTATATAAATTGTCATAAAGTGTATGAAGTCTTTCTTAAATTATAAAGAACTTGTAACAAAGTTTAAAGTGCATATTACAAGTTGTTACCAATGATAAAGGGGTACTTACATAGGATAATGAACAATTTATTTCACACCTACAGCCACCCTCTCCTCCACCCTTCTCAGTCAGGCACGCGTGACAGATCTGTAACCTAAAACCTGCCAAGCACTGCTATAATCTGCACCAACACACAAGCCATTGTACGGACAGAGAATACGATCTGGGGACACTTAATCTGTTCCAACAATCGGTAAATCAATCACAAATGGACCCACACTGAGATCTGAATTCCAACCAATGAAATATTTGTTATTGTTAGTAACAAGATTTTGAACATGGCCTTCAATGATCCACGTTCCTGAACAACAGACTCTCATCAGAGAACAAGAGTCATAGAGTTTGTACTTCTTGTACGACTGTAGAGACTATACTTCAAACAAGTATGGACTATATGTTGTACACTCATTGGCCCTTAGATTCAGAACTACAGGCAAAACCATACGGGCATCTGCAAAAACTACAAATAACACTAAAATATATACAAGACATTACTATTATAGACAGTTTTATTCTATTATATACATGAAACAGTTTTATTGCAGTCAGTAATTTCCCATGTCCGCTCCACCACTTGTCACAGCATTTCTCAAAATGCATCGGTAAATTCCGGTGACAAGATTGCTCCGAGCACGTCATAATTGACTCCTCAGTCCACGATTTCAAACCTTCTTAGTTATCTCTTACGGCATGCGTGGCAGGTAACAGTGGACCTATTCCTGAGAGCAGAGAACACTTTCTTCTTCTTCTACCTTTCTACTCCCTGTGGAGCATAGGTCTTCAACAAACACTTTTCAAGCCGTTCTTTTTTTAAATACCATTCTTTTAAGATAAGTCCATGTCTTCCCCATCATCTTCACCTCTGATTCCATCTGCCTTCTCAAAGAATATTTTTGTCTTCCTCTTTGTCTTTTCTTGGGGATTCCAAAAAAGGGCCTATTGTGTAATACTCTCAGTTGGCTTCCTATCCAGCGCCATCGTCTTTAAAATTTTAATTTTTTGTATTTAACCTAATTTCATTGGACTTCCATATGTTTCCTAGTGCAGCAATGCCCCTGTTGCTTTTGATATCCCTTTTTTGGTAATTCATTGATCATATATCATTCTCTATTCCTCCTTTGTCTATATTACTTCCCATATATATGTAAGATTATAAGTCTAGTAGAGGTATTTCTCCTATTGTTATTTGATTATTGCCAACTGCATTAATTCTCATAATTTTGTCTTATCGCTATTTATTTTCAGCCCCAGCCGTTGTGATCTCTCATCAAGTATGCTCATTTTGTCTTGCATCTGTTTATGGTTGTGAGATAGGAGAGCTATGTCATCAGCGTGGTCTAAGTCATTAAGTTGCTTGGTTACTAACCACTGGATTCCATTTCTATTCTGAGTTATTTTCATAATCTATGGCCAGTAGAAAGAGAAATGGAGACAGAAGGCATCCCTGACTTACAGCTGTTCTTATTTCAAATGCTTCTGTAAGCTGCCCTTCATGCACCACATTACATTTCGTTCCTTCATACATTGTTCTTATCAGTTTAATAAACTTTGTGGAGATTTCGTAATGACTCAACAACTGCCAAAGCATTCCTCTATCTAAATTATCAAATGCGTTTTCATAATCTATGAATCCAATATAAGATTTAGCTAAGAGCGAACATTTTTCAGGACGCCAGAGGTGTATGGTTAACCAACTGCGAACCGGCACGATCAGCCGTCACACACTTGTGAATTTACTCGAAAGGAAATCGGAGCACTTATGGGTATGCCCCTTGTGCAAGGAGGATGATCTTTCGACTAATGACTAATGAATCCAATATAAAGTGGGGACCGTAGTTCTAAGCCTTGCTCAACTATTATACGTAAAGTGTTTATTTGATCAGCACATGATCTGTTCTTCCTAAAACCTGCTTGTTCATCTCTCAAATGTTTCTCTATGGCCTATGTTAGTCTCTCCAGAATGATTCTGCTTAGTATTTTGCCTGGCACTGATAGTAGCATAATTCCCCTATAATTTGTGTACTCCTGTAAACTTCCTTTCTTTGGTAGTTTGATCATATAACCTTCTTTCCAGTCTTTTGGTATTTCTTCACTCTTCCAAATTTTATCTAATAGATTATATAACATCTTGGTAGAGGTGTTAATTTTCTGCTTTGATGGCTTCTGGATGATTTTCATCTGGTTCTGTGGCTTTACCATTTTGTAATAGCTTGATGGCTTTCATTATTTCTTCCTTGCTTGGCTTTGTACAGTTAACGTGTAACTCTTCTTCTGCTGGTAGTATATCTGGAGGGTTATATGGACCGGGTCTGTTTAAGAGTTCTTCAAAGTGCTCTTTCCATCTCTTCATTTGTTCCCTTATATTACTAAGCAGATTTCGTTTCTTATATTTAATAAAGGCAATTTATCTGTTTGTATGTTCCGCTTAATTTATCTGTGCTGTTGTACAGTTTTTTGGGACTTCCGTTGTAAAGATGGTGGGATCTAGGTCACGTTCTCTTGATCGCTGCAGTAAGTGCATTCAGAATCTGATTAATTTCGGTTCTCCGTTGTACTTTTCTGCGTTAAAGTAAAAGTGATGATCTTCTTAATACATCTGCCGCTAAAGCGATGTTGCACGCCGGCAACAGTCCCTTTTTGACAAATCAAATATTGTGAATGCCACCTTCCAACGTCTAGACTTGATCTGCGCTTTACGTCACATTGGTGCTGTTCATGGCCGTTGTTGGAATTGGAGCCAATGGTGGGGTGTGCTAAACACTCCAAGGTATGGTGACAGCTTTACAAATAAATAACACAACACAATACTGACGTTTCGGCCTGTGGCCTTCTTCAGAATACAGGGACAACGACAACAAGCGGTGAAGCACAATTACTACATGTTAGATGATCAAGTGGAGGGCGAGGAAAGTAGGATGCAGAAATAAGAAAAGAGAGAAATGAATTTTACATGATGAGAGGTATGATGGGCGTCAAAATGTATAAAATAGAAAAAGAGAGAGAAAAATCTTGGTTACTGGCCTAGTATCATGCTCCTCTGATCATCACAGTCGGCTCACTCTTGAGCACCGTCTGATCACTCGTTGGGGCTGCCTCACCCCTCGTGGCATCAATGTATCCCTGTCCCTCTGAGGACCCTCCGGCCTCCGACTCCACCCTCCCACCTATGGACCTCTCTTCCTATTTCTCTTCTTGGGTCCTCTACTCCTCGTCCATCCCTGCTTTTCATATCCTCTTTGAGTAACCCCCATCTTGCCTTCTTCCTCCTAAACCCCCCCCCTCTCCCTACACCTTTTTCTCTTCTGACTACCTTCATGCCCTTTACCTCTTTATCACTATATCACCTCTCCACCTGGACTGTACGTACGATCTCTCTGCCCACCTCTATTGTCCCTCGTCCTTCCTACCACCCCTCTGCTGATCTACTCCTAGCTCACCCCTCTCCTCTCTATTCACTTGTAGTCACTACTCATCTATACCTACTATTCCAGTATCCCCCTTATCCTGATGCCCACTTTCATTCCCCCCTTTGTTCTATCATTTCCCTACTTCTTTACCTCCTATGGTTCATACCTCTTGCACACCATTCCCCTATTGCTCCACTTCTTCCAGACTTTCTCTTTTTCCATTCACTTCTGACCTACCGCCTCTCCCCCTATCCAGTTTTCACATACCTGCTTCTTATCCCTCCTCTCCATACCTCCTCCTCTAATACTTCCCTACCTCCCGATAGACTAACTTCCTCCGGACCACCCCTCTATCGCCCTTCTCATTATACCGGCTTTATTATTCTTCCTCTCCTTATCTCTTCCTCCAGTATCCAATCCTTCCTTTCGTTGACCTACCTCTCAACTCTTTCAGTTCGAGGCCATCCATTCTGTAGAGTCCATCTCTCTCACCCACTGCCTAGTTTACTACTTTGTCGTGTCATTCAATTTCTTTCTCTTAACCTCTCGCGTGATCTCTCACTTCCATTGTTGAGTGATTTATATGTATTGCTTGTTGTGTCCCAGGAGTGTCCTCGTCTATCCCCCCTTCCCCCCGCCTTTTTTTTTTTTTGGTTTTCCCGATATTAGATACTTTTGCCCTCTTTACTGACCTGTCTTTGTCACGTGTTGCTTTCTATACACGTTCTCTGCGCTTTTAGTCATTCCGACTTGTTCTAGCACGGATTACAGTTTTCCTGCTCTGAGCTCAGCTAAGTACAATTTATTATACATTTTTCTCTCTCTTTTTCTATTTTATACATTTTGACGCCCATCATACCTCTCATCATGTAAAATTCATTTCTCTCTTTTCTTATTTCTGCATCCTACTTTCCTCGCCCTCCACTTGATCATCTAACATGTAGTAATTGTGCTTCACCGCTTGTTGTCGTTGTCCCTGTATTCTGAAGAAGGCCACAGGCCGAAACGTCAGTATTGTGTTGTGTTATTTATTTGTAAAGCTGTCACCATACCTTGGAGTGTTTAGCACACCCCACCATTGGCTCCTTGCTACCAGCTTTACCGCGGCATTGCAATTATTTGCCTGTTCCCTACGTTGTTGGAATTCCTTGACGCAAGTTATTTCCATGTTACTTATCACTGTAAACTACTTCGTCAGCCGCAGTTTTATCTCTTTACGGAATTTGCACAGTGTTTTGTTCATCTTAGGCTGCTTTTACTAGAGTAATCAGAAATCGAAAGGGAGCGAAATTGTGTGTACGACTTTTTGTGTGTGCTACGTCATCATAATGGTTCATCGTATATCCCTAGACTCTAGACCGGCCGTACGCTAATCTTACGGTCGATTGTTTGATGTGCGACGGGGAAAATCTGACGACTAACTGTGTGTCTATATGTTCGGAATTCTAGTCAACAACGATGGCCTAACATCATCAAGCGCTCTACATTTTTTTTAAAATATGACGATCATCATTTTCAAGAGGATGTGAACTCCCGGTATATGGTGGATAGGCGGCGGGAACAATTGAAGGCTATGCATGAAAAGCGTTCCTTGTTGTAGTTTCCTTATATTCCAAGTCCGGCTTGTTGCAGGAGCTACTGAGTTAAGTGCTCTGTGCACACCGTGAGCTGTGTGTCTCATCCGTTTTGATCATGTTTCGATATCCCAATTGCTTTCGATGAATGATGATATCGTATGACAGGGAACAGTTGGCTGTGTTCACTTTCTGCGCGGTTTCGCCTTATGTCTTTTGGCGTGTGCTGAGACTGCTATGATGGGGACTACAGTTACCTTTCTTTGTTTGGGAGATGAGATTCGGATGATTACGCTGGCACGGGCGGTTGAGCAATTATGGATTTTAATTCGTTTGCAGTGATACCGTGGCCTTCCATAACCAAATAACCAAATAACAGTTCTTTTATATTTCCTTTATTTGCTGCTTCCTCTGTCTCTTTAGCTAGTTCATCTATATATTTCTTCTTATCCCTTTAAATACATCTTCTTACTTCTTTGTTTACCTCCGTGTAACACGCTCGCCTGATAACACAGGTCACGCCCGGACTATCGAAAATGTGCCTGTATACTTTTTATATAGGCCAAAAATGTGCCGTGAGATGTGCTTGAATACAATTTATATAGACATTAAGACACAAAGACTGACTACCATCAACATATATCACTACTCTTGTTCTGACATTCACCTTTCCTCGGCGTTTCTTCGCATGTCTCTTTGTAGACGTGGGGGTTGAGATACCACGAGAAATGAGAGGAGGGGAGAAAGCGGAATCGTCTGAGGGGAATGACAAGTCAACCGGAAGCGATAACCCACGTGAAAATAAAGAAATAGAAACACATCTCGAGGTGCGGTGGTGTAAAAGCGTGAGTTCCAAAATAGATGACAACCGAAAACGATAAGAGTCCACGAGAAAGAGAAGAGAAAAATATGAAACAGACTATCTCGAGATTTGCGGGGGTGTAAAAGCGTGAGTTCCGAAATAGACGACAAGCAACTGGAAAAGAAAAAAATATGAAACAGACTATCTCGAGATTTACGTGGGTGTATTAATCGAGAAACTAAACACGTGGGTCGATTTGACTGGAGAAGCCAACAAATATTTAAAGAAGAGACACACAAAAACGAGAGGATTTTCTAGGAGAACATCAGAGTTGAGACACGCGTAGTTGTAGAGAAAGCGGCCACATGTGTGGTCCGCCATAGGGGCTAACCATAGCCAACTTAGTAAGCAGTGATGAACTAAGTGTAGACTAAGGATTTTCCTAGGGAGGATTTTCTAGGATAACAGCAGAGATAACACACGCGTAGATGTAGATAGTTCTGAACAGTCATAGATGAAACCTCGAGGATTAGGCTAGGAGTTTCCAGAGATTTAAAGTCCACGAGACGAATAGAATAAGTATATTAGATTTAGACCTGAGGAGGTCGTTCAATGGGGAACGGTCTCCGCTTAAGTGAGTAGATAAGTAGAGAAGTGTGTAGAAGCCTAGGGTCCAGTGGCGAGTAACATTGCTACTGGGCAGCGTGTGAATGACCTTATTACCAACATTGGTCATGTAATGTCATGTAAACATGTTAAATACGTCGCCCATGGATTGGGCTATGAAATAAAGACTGTTTGCATAAAAGTGTTCTACTTTGGTGTGTCCAACAGTTAGCAGATCACGCCTGGTGAAGAAAAACGTGGGAACGTTAAAGAAAAGAAACAAAAAGTCGCGGCACAGCACAAGTCGAAGTACAAAACACGGGACACGTTATGTGTTGGGATTTCCCAAGCGAGAGAATCTCGTGCTTGACCAAGATCCAGGAATCCAGTAAGGTCAGGGCCAACGGGCAAGTGTGCCGCCTGTCATATTGCACGGCCAGAGCAGCGAGCAGCTGAATATAACAACTGATTCACGAGTGATTCCCGGTATCAAGTGATTAACCAGTTGTCAGCTGTCCCTGTCAGTGAGCGAATGAACAACATCAGAAATCTACTTCCTAATACAGTTCTTCCTGAAACAAATAGCTTCCTCCTGATACATCTTTCCACATATCCTTTCTATCTATCTATTTATTGACCTTTCGAGCCGTAGCCGGCCATAGGGCGTAGACCAAGATACACCTTCTCCTATCTGAATTTGTGTTCTAGCAGTTTTCAATTCTTTTAAAGATATTTTATCAAATCTTGCCATCTGTCTCTGTTCTGTGCAAGCAGCTCTATCTCATTGAGGGAACCAAATCCTGCTGTTCTTGCCTCTCCCATCAATGTTCTTCTCAGTGTCTCCCTGGGTCTTCCTCTTTTTCTCTTACCTGTTGTTTCCCATGAGGGTTTGCTTTGCTATTCGGTTATTATCTCTTCTCATCACATGTCCAACATATGACCATTGTCTTTTCTTTATTACTGAAGATATTAGTGGTTGATTGGCGATTTCTCTAATTTCCTTGTTTGTTTTGAATTTGTTCCATTCTATACCAAGTATTTTCCTTAGACATTTATTTTCGAATGCGCTCAACTTTGTTTCTTTATCTCTTGTTGTTTTCCAGCTTTCACATGCATACGTAAGGGTTGATAGTACATTTGATTTGAATAGCCTAAGTTTTGTGTTTGTGCTGATGAGTTTTGATTTCCACAACTTTTCAAGGCTTCTGAAAGACATTGCTGCTTTAGCTATTCTGATTCTAATTTCTTTGCTTGTATCCCCTTCTCGATCAATGTGACTTCCAAGATAGATAAAGTGATCGATCTCTTCTACTGGTTTGTTTTCCATGTATATTTTGTCATCTGTTGGAATTAAACTTTTCATGACTTTAGTCTTTTCATGATTGATCTCAAGCCCAATTTTGCTGGCTATTGATGATAGTTCACTTGTGTTTTCCTGCATCGTTTTTATCTGGCTGCTGATGAGAACTATGTCATCAGCAAAGTCGAAGTCCTCTAAATGGTCTCCTTATATATCCTTTACCTGTTTCCAATGATCTTCTATATTTATTGTATTTTCTAATTGTTTAAGGACTTCGTATTTATTTGATATTGTGATTGCAAATGTATCTTTAATTACTTGCTCTTTTAGAAATCCTACATTGAAATAGAATACTGTCTACCTTTATGTATTGTAGTATATCTTCTGAGTTTAAATTTAAGTTAGGCTAGCAGATGATGATCTGAAGCCACATCTGTTTCTCTATATACTTTTACATAATGTAAAGATGACTTAAATTTTTTATTAATACATATGTGGCCAATTTGATTCTCCGTTCTATGATCTGGTAACACCCATGTAGCTTTATGTATTCTTTTATGCTGGAATATTGTTCCTCCTAGACTCATTTGATTAAGAACACAGAAGTTCACAAATATCTCTCCATTCTCATTAATTTCTCCCAGTCCATGTTTTCCCATGATCTCTTCGAAGCCTGTTGTCTTATCCTACTTTTGCGTTTAGATCTCCCATCAAGATTATAATATCTTTGGCTCGTCTTCCATCCATCTCACAATGCAACTGTTTATAGAATTCATATTTAACTAAATCTTTCTTATCATAGGTTGATGCATAGCATTGGATAATGTGTATTTTTCTTTTGTTTTTTGTTGTTTTAAATGTTGCTCTTATTAGTCTTGGCCCTTCTGCTTCCAATTCTGTCAGTGTTTTCCTTTGCTTCCTTTGATAACATTATAGCTACCCCTTCACTGTGTTGTGCTTCAGGTTCCTGGTGTCTTGATGATAAAATCATCTCTCCTGTGTTTAGTTTCTTCCTTTCTGCTTCTAACCATCTTGTTTCACACATTGCTAGAATATCTATTTTGTAGTTTGCCATTTCTGCTGCTACTTGTGTAGCTTCTCCTTGTTCATTTTGAGTACGTACATTCTAGCTGCCAATTCTGGAGGATTTCCTGGTGGACAAAAGGTGAGTTGGCGACCTGGACTCCTTACGGCTTTCTACGTATTGCGTCATACATCTCTTAGACAAAGAGTCCTTATCTTTCGTGGATGGCGAATTTACTTTTTTCTTACCTTTAACTTGTCCATATTTGTGAAGTTTTTGCGGCTCATTTCTTTTACAGTACAGGATAGCCAGTCCCATGCCTCTCCTTAGTCACCTCTTACGAACATGCCTGGTAGTAAAGTGACCATATTTTTGAAATCCCATTCCGGGACGGAATAATTTTACTTCAATTTTCCACCAATAAAATTACATTTCTTCTTGCTGTCATTTTCAACATACATTTTAAAACATCTAATAATATAGACCTACAATACGCTATCAGGATAATCAGGAGATTTAAAAAAAAAAACAGTGATACTTAAATTGAAGGTGAAACAGAGATGCTGTACTTTTCATACGGTGTAAGCCTTAGAGGCAATGCGGCAGGAGGTCGACGCCTGGAAGTCATGACCCAGGCGGGCCCACCTCCCCTAGAGTGTCAAGAAGCTAAAGGGCCGAAACACTTGCTCGACGGGGTCTTCTTCTGATGATCAGATTGCCTCCTGCTGCGAAGCTCTGTACAAAGAGTTTCCTACTACTTTTATATGGTTAGTCCATTGACAGTCGGGACAAAGACCGGCGGACATCTGGAAAGACAGATGACACTGGGAAAGACCAGGACCAACGGCTGACCGGGCCGGCACCCCGCCAGCTGAAACTACTAGCTATAAGAACGAAACCTAATAAATGCCCCCAAGATTCACCGAAAGGGGGGGAGAATGATGAGTCACACAGCGATTCTACGGAGACGACAAGGACCGACCAACGGATTTTGATCCCAGAACAACGGCCGGAACACCAATGTAGCTGTGGTAGGAAATTCTCAACACAGAAGGGCATGAAAATACACAGAACGAAGAAGAGGTGTGGGAATACAGCATCAGTAGCTCGCTCAACAGCGCACTGTCTCGTCAGATAAGACGTCAGAAGATCTCAGTCAGGAGTCAATCCACAGAACTGAGAATATTCAAGTTGAGCTGTCTGATGATGAATTCGCTCACCTCTTGGACGGGAAGAGAGAGAAGATCAAGTTTCCTCCCGCCTGCAACACAGTAGTCTGGGAGAAGTTAGACAAGTCACTAGCAGAAGCCATAGACCACCACCTTAAACGGCTGAACTTGTCCCAGAAGCTTGAAAGCATAGGCGAAGTGGTCTATTATTATTGCGTCAAGGAGTTAGGCTTAGGCACGAAGGAAGTAAGGACGAGCACGAAACCACAAAAAAGCAGACGACAGAAACAAATAGAAGAGATTAGGAGGCAGAAAAACCATGCTAGGAAACAATTCAAGAAAGCTACAGAAGCACAGAAGGAAGCACTGCATCAGGTATGGCAGCATCTAAAATCAAAACATAAGGCACTGGGTAGAGCAGAAAGATTGTATCGAAAAAGGAAAGCAACCAAGAGGGCCAGGGAAACGTTCTTCAAAGATCCGTTCAAGTTTGCAAAGGAGCTATTTGAACCACCAAGATCTGGAACATTAAAAATCAGCAAGGAGGAGCTAGAGAAACATCTAAGAGAGACCTATTCGGACAGCCAGAGAGACGAACCGCTGAAGTCAATGACAGGAATCATGTGGCCGAGCGAACCGGGCACCCCATTCAATGATAGGCCGCCGACGTTAAAAGAAGTTATAGATGTTGTTCACAGAGCCCGCAACAACTCGGCCCCAGGTCCAAATGGCGTTCCATACCTGGTTTACAAAAGATGCCCAGAGGTACTGAAACGACTGCATCGGCTGCTTAGGAGTGCATGGAAGAGGCAGATTGTAAACCAGGAGTGGAAGAAGGCCAATGGCGTGTACATTCCAAAGGAACTGAACTCAAATGAGATTACGCAGTTCAGACCAATCTCCCTACTGAATGTGGAAGGGAAAGTATTCTTCTCTGTAATGGCAAAGAGACTCACCTCGTACCTCGTGGAGAACGGGTACATAGATACTGCCATACAGAAGGGAGGAGTCCCTGGTGTCCCCGGATGCTTGGAGCACGCGACAATGATATGGGACGCGATACAGAGAGCAAAAACCGAGAAGCTAGATCTAGACGTCATATGGCTAGATCTTGCAAACGCATATGGATCAGTCCCACATCAGATGATTTGGCAGGCTCTCCGAATGTACCATGTACCCCAGAGTGTGACCGCTATGCTCAGACTGTATTTTACCGGCTTCACTGTGCGTTTCTCCACACAGGAATACATGACCGACTGGATAGAATTGCAAGTCGGCATTGCGATGGGATGTACAATTTCGCCAATACTCTTCGTGATGGCGATGCAGATAATATTGAGAGCAGCAGAAGGAGTTGGAAAACGACCAGACTTGGGAGGTGGATACCACATGCCACCACTTAGAGCATTTATGGATGACACCACCGTCCTAGCATCAGAAGAGAGCCACGCCCGCAGGATGCTTGAACGCCTGGACGAACTCATCGTGTGGTGCCGGATGAGCTTCAAACCAAAGAAGTCACGAAGCCTATCCATCAGACGAGGGAAGACCAAGCAAGTTACATTCAATGTGGCGAAACAGAGGATTCCAACCGTCTGCGAGGAGCCAATAAAGAGCCTTGGCAGAGTGTATGACGCCTCATTGAAAGACACGAAAGCAGTTCAGAGAGTAAGAGAGATGGCAGAGCAAGGGCTACATATCATCGACCGGAGTAGACTTTTAGGAAAGTTTAAGATCTGGTGCCTCCAGTTTATGTTGATACCCAAACTGCTATGGCCTCTTCTGATATATGAGATCAGCTCAAGTACGGTGGAAGCGATGGAGAGCAAGATTAACAAGTACACGCGGAAATGGCTGGGAGTACCACCGGGACTGACGGATGTTGCGCTGTACTGTAAGAAAGCCAAGCTGGTCCTTCCGTTCAAGTCAGTCCTAGAGGAATATAAAGCCGGCAAGGCCAGACTGGCAGTTATGCTGCAAAGCTCGTCAGACGAAACTGTCCGAACAGTGGAACCCACAGTGAAGACCGGTCGGAAGTGGCAGGCGTGTGCAGCAGTACGGGAAGCACGTGAGAGTCTCCAGCTAAAGGAAGTAATGGGCTACACGCAGACCAACAGGCGTGGATTTGGTCACGGAGACATCCAATGGTGATCAAAGGCATCAAATAGACAACGTAGGGACATGGTAGTCAGGGAGATAAGAGATGTCGAGGAGAACAAGCGTGTACAAAAGGCAGCACAACAAGTGCAGCAAGGCCAATGGACCACATGGGAGATGGCTTTGCAGAGGACACTAACATGGAATGACATGTGGCATATGGCACCGCTGCGGCTCAGCTACATAATCAGATCTATGTATGACCTTCTACCATCAGCCTGCAACCTTGTGAAGTGGGGGAAGACAGATGACAATCGATGTCCTCTTTGCGGAGGAAGACAGACGATGGAACATGTTCTTTCCTCGTGCAAGACAGCACTAGGCCAAGGGCGGTACACATGGCGACACAACAGAGTGCTGCATGAACTGGCTGCCACCGTAGATGGGGCGCGGATGAAGGCCAACAATAAAGTTCGACCAGCTACGACTAACACCTACTTTTTGAGAGCGGGACAGGCTGCACGCCCCAAGCAGAACCACTGGAACGACTTCACTATCCTGGACATAGCTAACGATTGGGAGATGGCGGTTGACCTCCCAGGGCGAGGGAAGTACCCAGAGTGCATTAAGAGATCTAAAATGCGCCCAGACATTGCACTCTACACGTCAAATATGACCCATGTCATTTTAATAGAACTCACAGTGCCATTTGAATCCAGGATAGAGGAACAACATATATTCAAACTATCTAAATACAAGGATCTCGCCACCGAGCTGAGAAAGCAGGGAGTACAGAGTAGAGTGTTTTCGGTGGTGGTTAGTGCCAGAGGACTCACAACCCCATCCCTCTACGACCTCTTAAAAATGCTAGGAATTAAGGGAGGGATGCGGTCAAGAACAATGAAGACTATTGCTGAGTCAGCAGAAAGAGCGTCGTGCTGGCTGTGGCAGAGTCGAGACAGACCAACAGTTAAATAATATTATGTCCAGACCAGACGGATCGGGCGACTATTTTACACCTTGACCACTTATTGCTCCCACATAAGTCAACAGAGTAGGGAGAATTGAAGTAGGGCCCGAGACGAAGCGATAAGAAGTTACATAATCGACCGGAGGTGAGCATCAGACCAGATGCTTGGGGCAACTACCATACAAACAACAGTCCTAAACAACAAGAAGACCAGACAACTAGGCGTCAATCTTAACCAGCGGATGCCGATTTCCCACGAAAGTCAGACACTGACGGGTCTAGGAAATATCGTTGCATCAGTAGCCAAGTTATTTCAACTCGAAAGCGCAGTAACGCGCTAGGTTAAACCAAGAGCAGGTAAGGTATCTATTCTCGAATGTGTTGCCTATTAAATGCAACTATTTTGTGCCGAACATGAAATGTAAACCTTAAGTTAGGTAATCTATTTTCGAGTGTTTTGTGTATTAAGTGATAGTTATTTTGTGCCGAACATAAGCTTAGTTTAGGTAAGCTATTTTAGAAAGTTTTGTGTATTACGTTTAGTTAGTTTGTGCCGAACATACGGTGTAAGCCTTAGAGGCAATGCGGCAGGAGGTCGACGTCTGGAAGTCATGACCCAGGCGGGCCCACCTCCCCTAGAGTGTCAAGAAGCTAAAGGGCCGAAACACTTGCTCGACGGGGTCTCTTCTGATGATCAGATTGCCTCCTGCTGCGAAGCTCTGTACAAAGAGTTTCCTAATACTTCAGATGAGTGAATTTTCTGTAAAATGTCCTTCTTTGTATGCAGCATCTTATAAAATTCGACACATGTTCCCTCATAGTTCACTTTGGTGATCAACATGGCTTTTAAAGTTTCAACACCTAGTTGTGTTTTATCATTTGTCCACAAACTGTTCATCAGAGAAAACACTCGTTCTGTTGCATCATTTGTTCCAGGTAGACACAAAAAGAACTCTGCCAACTTCAGAATATGTGAAACGGGCACATGATTGTTTCTGAAGTGGGAAGCTAGTTCAACCCAACGCTGCCCTGGTAATGTTTTATTAAGACTCCACTCACTAATTTTTGGTGAAGTAACGAACTGTTTCATGTAGACATATTCGTCATACATTTCATTTTCTGGAAAGTCGACTGAAGGCACTGTTTGACTCACTAATGATGAAGACTTCTCAATATCTTCCCAATTTGGTGTTCTGTTCAGCATTACCCAGCTGTAAGACTCTAGGTTTTGAAAATTATTTGCAGCCCATTTCTTCAAATAACTTAAAGCTGTTTCATAAAATGAAGAAACACTGGCGTTAAACTTTTTCACATCATCACGTGGAAATCCTTCCATTTCCAGCTTTTTAAGGATTATCTGAACTCTTGATGGCAAGTAGCCGTCTTCCAGCTTGGACTCCAAGATAGCTTTCACCCTATTGATGTTGTCAATGACTTCAAATACAGTGACCATCTGTCCCTCTACTTTCTGCACTGCTTCGTGGAAAGAGGATGCCTGACTGTGAACCAAAATAAGCCATGCTTCAGACAGTGGGTTTTCAAAGAATTCCTGTATAAAAACTGGGCATCTGTCTTGAGATTGAAAATATGATTTTAGAGGCAGGAACATGCAAAGAACCCTTTCAACAGCAGGCAAGAGCGCAAGCCACCTAGTTTGTGCATAACCTAAAATCATCTGGAAGTCTGTGTCGACAAACTGACAAAACTCCTTGAGAATTTCAACTCTAACTGTGTATGATTTGAAGTACAGATACATTTTTGCAATAGTCATTTCAACATCAACAGGCAATACGTCTGCAGCTGCTCGAACAGTGTTGTGGAAAATATGGCAAGCACACCCAACACCTATCAAACTATGTCCAAGGTTTTCTTTCAGTTTTGTGAAAACATTGTTCCGTCCTTTTCTTTCAGCGCCCCCAAAATTAGAATTTGTGTTGTCTGCACATAATCCAACTACTTTCAGTTCTAAACCATTTTCAGTTAGACAGTCAATAAGAAAACTACTTACTATATCAGATGTTTCACCCGGCAATGACTTCAACTCTAATATGTTAACTTTCAGTCCCTTATTGCGATCAAAGTATCTGACAAGCAAAGGACAAATCTTGATTTCTTTGTGGTTGGAGGCATCTGTCAGTATGGAGATAAATGTTACGTTTTCTAGGTCACATCTCAACTTGTTTAGAGCATGGGGTGTGAACACATTCCGAATAATAGCTTCTGTTTTCGCAACGTGCACAAGCAAATTTTGGTTCTAAAGTTACCAGAAGCAATTTTGATGTGCAGTCCATAGATCTAAACGTGTGATTGTGCATCACTGTATGATATGCAAAGGCACCTTCTGTAGCATCTAACTGTTCTTCTTTGTCACCAACCTGTTCAGCTCGAAAAAAATTTGTCAACGACGAGCTTGATGCAGCAGTAGCGAAGGCTCTCTTATGTTTATCACTATTTATGTGGCTCTTAATATCACCACGTCCACTATGGTTAATAGTAAACCCGGATGAACATATATTACATCTTACAGTGAAGTCTGATGACGATGTCGACTTTTTTATAAAAGGGTATTCCTTTTGTAAATCTTGATTAAAACTACAATTACGCTTCGGTGCCATTTTTTGCGAAAGTGAAAGTTAGTAACACAACGAATATATACGAGATTTAAAACTAGGAGCGCATTCTACTGTTTTGATATTAAACAAAATTGTCTGCACAGCAACGGAATAATATTTTTTTAATTGAAGAAAAGTACGCCGTATACCAAAATGGCAAAATTGGTAAACGTTTGTGTCCCAAATTATTTTTTATCAAATCCGGGACAAAAGCTAAAAAATATGCAAAAATCGGGACAAAACCGGTACGGCAGCTAATCCGGGACAAAGGTTAAAAAAATGTCAAATTCCGGGACTGTCCCGGACAATCTGGGACGAATGGTCACCTTACTGGTAGGGAACAGTGCTACAATTCTTTACTCCCCTTCCAAGCCCCGGCATCGTACAGACAAGAGGAAACTTTAGAACACTTTATTACATCGCTGTTGTTATTTAATCCACAGACGGAAATTACAGTTGCAAGTAAAAACTACTTCAAGTGAACGAAATGTGGATATTGCAAACAAGAGTCATAGAGTTTATACTTCATACAGTAGTCACAAAGAATATATTCTAGGCAAGAGTCATTAGGCAAGAGTCTTAGAGTTTGTACTTCATACAGGAGTCACAAAGAATATATTCTAACCAAGCGTTATAGAGATTATATTTCATACAGGAGTCACAAAGAATATATCCTCTCTCTCTCTCTCTCTCTCTCTCTCTTTCTCTCTCTCTCTCTCTCTCTCTCTCTCTGCGATCAAGATTCAATCAGAGTAAGATTCCAGACTTTCTCATGAAGTCAGCTGTCCGTTTAAGAGAATCGATTGCCCCATATAGTTTCTCTTCCAGGGAGGTGGGTGTGGACCACTTTGCTCTTCTCAGGTCTGTGTACTGGGGGCAATCCTGTAGAACATCTTTTGTAGTCATATTGTCCAGTGGCATAGGCTGGTTGTACCTATTTTGAATTTGTTGAACATGTGATTTCTCATTCTATTGTGGCCTGGCGTAGGCGAAGTATGATGACTTGATCCCTCCTTGATATGGTGGTAACCGTCCCTCTCGTTATGCTTTGGGTGCTCTCGTTTCCATTTTTCATGGAACTGACCCTTGAGGATGGATTTGGCTTCATCATAACTGAGCGGATAGTTCTCTTGTGGTAATCTCCCTCCCTCTTTAGCTAATTTATCTGCGCGTTCGTTCCCGTGCATATTACAGTGTGATGGTATCCACTGAATGACTACTCTCTGGAAGTTATTGCGTTGGTCCAGGGTTGTTCTCAAGTCATCTACTTCATTGTTCTTGGGACTTTTTAGAGCTGATAGTACTGACAGTGCATCAGTCAGAATCACCAATTTATTGTGCATGTTATTTTTGTGTTGAGTAGCCAGTGTTGCAGCATCTCTGAGGGCCTCAGTTTATGCTTTAAAGTTGTTTGAGAAATTTCCAGTAGCTATTGACTTAGTGATCTCGTCCTGATTATTCAGCGTCAAGAACATACATCCCCCTCCATTTCTGGTGGCATTTGTAGCAGAGCCATCTGTGTATATGTGGGACTAAGAGTCCTGTGGGTAGGTATCGTGTATGTGTTTTTCTGCTACGTGTTTTCTTTCTGTGTCTGATTGGGTGCCTTTTTTCATGATTCCTGTTATATTTTCTTTAAGTTCTGGTATTTTATGTTTTCCATGAGGAGACATATCAGATGGGCCCAAGGGTTTAGATATTGTTTGGGAAAATACTGGGTCTCCAGTTGTTAGTTCATTGGCAATTCTTGCAGCGAAGTTGCTCCTCTTTAGTCGTACAATTGCGGAACCAGATATTCTTTGGTGCATGGAGTGGTTAAGGAGCCTTCTATATTTCTCCACCTGTTGCAATACTTTAGTGACCCGTCTGTCATCTAAGGGTTGTAAACCTGTTATTGTTTCTAGAGTCTTGATAGGTGTAGATTTCATAGCACCATCTTGATGATACGGGCAGCTTGATTCTGTGTTCTGTTAATTTTGCTAAGGTGTGATTTGAAAGCCATAGCCCAGGCTGTGACTCCATACTCTAGAACTGGTCTGACTCTTCCTACGTATAGTCTTTTCAAAATTTTGCTGTCTGCCCCCCAGACCGTTCCTGCCAATTTCTTCGGAATATTTGTTCGTTTTCTGGCTTTTTTCCTTGCTCTGTCTATCTGATTTTTCCAAGTCATTCTGCGATTCATGGTGACGCCAAGATATGTTGGGTTTGGTCAATAGGGAGTGTATGGTCTTTTATCTTCAAGTTTGCAGAGAGTGTGTTTCTTGATAGGCTGAAAATTGTATATGTAGTTTTTTTTTTTTTCATTGATTGGTAAGAACCAGGTGTTCGTCCATTTTTCAAGTTCACCCAGGGCATCTTGCATCCTTGGTCCAGCCACTGGCATACTTTCCTCACGAGCCCATAACGTCAGATCATCTGCGTATATTGTTGATTGTGTTCTGGGTGGAATGTACATTACGATGTCATTTATGAAAATTAAAAAAAGTGTTGGGGACAAGACTCTGGCTTGTGGGACACCTTGTTCGATAGAGACCTTCTTACTTAGTTGACCTTGAACTTGTACTCTGGCCGTTCTATCCTGAAGGTACTGAAAGACCAAACTGAATAAACGACACTGGATGCCAAGTCTAAAAAGCTTGTTCTTTAAACTCTCTCGCCAAACCCTATCAAAAGTCTTCTCCATGTCGACCCACACTGCCAGTGTGTGTTTCTTTTCTTGTAGAGCATCCTTTATTTCCTGCGCGATGTAGGTGACCAGGTCTTCAGTTGATTTGTGCTGACGGAAGCCACTTTGTTGTGGTACGATTTGTTGTATTGTCTCCAAATGCCACATACGTCTTCTGTTAACCAGCCTTTCCATGAGTTTACTCAGGCAGCTCAGTAGGCTAATTGGTCTATAGCTACTTGGGTCTAGTGGGTCTTTTCAATGCTTGAGGATGGGCACCATAATAGCTCCTTTCCAGATTGCCGGCACATGACCACTCTTCCAGCTAGCTTTTATTATCCTTAGAAGCTGGCTCTTGGTTTTCTGTCCCAGATTTAGGAGCATTTCGTTGGAGCTTCCATCTTTACCAGGGGAACTTTTGAGCTTCAATCCTTTGAGGGCAGCATCTAATTCAGTCGGTGTAAAGATGGTCGTCTGATGCTCTTCTGGTGCTAAAGGCATGTGTTTTGCATCTTGGTTTTCCAGTTTTGCAGCTTTCTGTTTGTCTATTGGAATGTTTATTCTACTAATGTTTTTGTAAGTCTCTATCAGTAGATTTGCTGCCCTTTTGCCTGTGAGGATGTTTTGATTGTGTGCTAATGATATTGGAGGTGGCAGTTGTTTTCGTCGCTCAGAGCTTTCGCAAGTTTCCATAGTTTATGACCATTTTTGTCTAGATTAAGGCTCTCTGTTTTGTCTATCTAGCTCTGTCTTGCTGATATCATGACCTCACGTCTGTATTTTGCCGAGGTTGCTTTGTAGGCAATGTTGCTCTCTGTGGTGTGTGATGTTTCAGCTAGTTCTCTGGCAGAGTCCAGTTCCTCTTCTAGTCTTTGTATTTCTTTGCTCCAGTATCGCTTGTAGTTTCTTCTTGCTCCTCTAGGAATGGATTCTTTAGCAGCTCTCAGGATTCCATTTGTTAACCGCTATATCTTATTATTGACCTTCTTTTCGTGGGTGTTGATAGGCGCAGTATATGAATCAGTGAGCCTTGCAAAGTTTGCCCAATCTGCTCTCTTATAGTTCCAACAGGGAAGAGGTATTTGCAACTCCTGTTTGTGAGCAAGGGCCACTGAAAGTTTGACTGGTCTATGGTCACTATCTCCAAGTTGGTTCAACGCTTTTCTGGTTATTTTGATAGATATGTCTCCAGTTGCAAATGCTAGGTCGGGAGTGGAAGTTGTTTTCCATCTTCTTGAGTAGAAGGTTGGGGGGGGGGGGTCCTCCCTAGAGTTTATGAGGAATAGGTTGTTGTATATTTCCCATTATTCCACTTCTGCACCCAGAACATTGGACTCCTTATATCCCCATCTTTCTGAGTGGCTGTTAAAGTCTCCTACTACCAGACACTTTGATGGTGTTATTTCCATGGACTCCAGCTTCAGTAATTTGTCATTTGGACAGTATACATTAAATATCCTTATACTAGCGGAGTTAATGTATAGGTCTGTACCAACCATCTCTGCCTCTCCGTTTGTGACTACATCTATCAGTTTTGCTGGGATGGAATTTTTAATAAGTATAAGAATTCCACCCTTGTGACCTTCCCTGTGTTGTCTAAATGTTTGGTAGCCCCTAATCATAAATCTGTGCTGAGGGTTAAGATGAGTCTCCTGGATGCAGCTAACGTCTATCTCCTCCTCTGCTAGTCTGATTGTTAGAGCTTGTTTTTTTGTGGTATATGCCCTCTGCATTCCAGTGTATTATATTCAGCTGTTTCTTGAAGCCTTTCCGGTCAGCGGTAGTTTCTATCATAACTAGAGTCTGTTAGTTCCAGTCTGATTGATTACTTGTTAATACGTTGCACTGTGTTCTGCGCCAGTGACCCAGTGCATCCGATTTCAGCCAGCATTTTATTAAGGTTCGCTTTCCTTAGCCTTTGATTGTCCCCAATCTTCCTACAAGGCAGCAGATTGTCTTTTCTGTAGGGGGATTCTGCCCTTAGATGGTCGGCACTCCCATTTTTACGAACACCATCTGCCCAAGCTTGATGTAGTAATTAGTTGGTGATTAGACCATCACCACCACACATCAAACAACAGACTATAAGACCCTCCGTTTCCAAACATGGTGGGATGAGGTCACGTTCGTTGGACCGCTGCAGAAGTTGCATTCGGGAACTGATTAGCTTCGGTTCTACGGTGTAATTTTCTGCGTCTGAGCTAATCAACTGATCCAGTTAGCAAAGTTCGCCGATGATAACAGGTTGTACTCACCTCATTGTTCTTCATTGTCAAGTCAAAAGTTTGTGAATACGACCTTCCCCTGCCTAGCGATTTATTTAGCCTAATGAGCAGGGAGAAAGCACGTCAAGATGGTGTTCTGAGCTTGTATTCCAGGCATTGTGCTAGCAAAAACTAAACTGTAACGGCCACCGTTGAGAATGAATGAAATTCTGCAAATTCAGATCTTGACCGTTGGGCTTTATTCAAACGCAAACAAGCGTCTATCTTGGTGCGTCCACATCAATTCGACCCCGAATATATTCTAGGCAAGCGTTATAGAGTTTATATTTCATACAGAAGTCACAAAGAATATCATATCTACGACAACTTAACGTCCTTTTAGGGACCAGCGATGAAGAGTAGTCGTCAGACGAATGACGAATGTAAGAGCAGAAGTCTTCCCTAGGAGTAGCTGCCACAATCCTACACCTTTAATTATCTTTCATCGCCTCACCGCCAACATCAACAGTTCTATATTAATCTTTTCACTTCCACCTCCTTTTGCCTCAACAGCAACACCAACGCTAACAGTTCGGTTTTTTTTTCTCATCGGTTCACTACTAACAGTCCAGTGTTTATCTAACTTACCTCTCCCCCTTATCTTCATCACAAACATCAACTTTCCAACCCTTACCTATTTCACCCCACAATCCTTTCGCCTCAACACCAACAACCTAGTTTATATCTATCTTTGGAAGGCAATTTCTTCATCCTTGACTCGGAGAAGTTGAGATTCAACCCTATCCAAGAACTGCTTCTACGAGACGCCCTAGCTGAAGCTGAGAAGAGATACACGACGAGAGAGAAAATGGCCAGCTTCGGACACAAGATCGGCAGAAATAGGCCTGACACCGACAGCTCTCGCCTGGAGCGCGACAAAACGAAGACGCTGAGACACCTAGCGGATAGTTCCTTCAGTCTGAGACATGAGGCGAGTCTTAAGATACTCCGTATTATTAATCTAATCTATTTTGTAACTTTTATTTTTTTTTCTAAAATATGCCTGAAAAAAAGAGAGGCGTAATATATCATCATCAGACATGTTTTACTTGACGTTTTAATATTGTCCATCCCCAATATTGTCCTTTAACTATCGATCCTCAATATTTTACTTCACTATCTAGATAATATAATTCAATAATATGATTCAATTATTGATTGCTATAACAAACGTGGTTTCTTCCATTTCCATTTAAACTGTCCGTTCTAAAGAAGTCCGATTTGTCCCTCCACTAATTATCCTCCATATTATCCTTCCACTAATTATCCTAAATGTTGCCCCTCCTTTAACTATCCTCAATGTTACCCCTCCTTTAACCAACCCTCTTGCTGCTACCCCATTATTTATCCTCAATGTTGCTTCCCAATTACTTATCCACAATGTTGCTCCCCCACTAACTGTCCTCAATGTTGCTCCCCAACTAACTATCCTCAATGTTGCTCCCCCACTAACTGTCCTCAATGTTGCTCCCCATTAACTATCCTCAATGTTGCTCCCCCACTAACTATCCTCAATGTTACTCCCCCACTAACTGTCCTCAACGTTGCTCCCCCACTAACTATCCTCAATGTTGCTCCCAACTAACTGTCCTCAATGTTGCTCCCCCACTAACTGTCCTCAATGTTGCTCCCCCACTAACTGTCCTCAATGTTGCTCCTCCATTAACTATCCTCAATGTTGCTCCTCCATTAACTATCCTCAATGTTGCTCCCCCATTAACTATCCTCAATGTTGCTCCTCCATTAACTATCCTCAATGTTGCTCCTCCATTAAGTTTCCTCAATGTTGCTCCCCCATTAAGTATCCTCAATACTGCTCCTCCATTAAGTATCCTCAATGCTGCTCCTCCATTAACTATCCTCAATGCTGCTCCCCCATTAACTATCCTCAATGTTGCTCCTCCATTAACTATCCTCAATGTTGCTCCTCCATTAAGTTTCCTCAATGTTACTCCTCCATTAACTATCCTTAATGTTGCTCCTCCATTAAGTTTCCTCAATGTTGCTCCTCCATTAACTAACCTCAATGTTGCTCCTCCATTAAGTTTCCTCAATGTTGCTCCTCCATTAACTATCCTCAATGTTGCTCCTCCATTAAGTATCCTCAATGCTGCTCCTCCATTAAGTATCCTCAATGCTGCTCATCCATTAACTACCCCCAATGCTGCTCCTCCATTAAGTATCCTCAATGCTGCTCCTCCATTAAGTATCATCAATGCTGCTCCTCCATTAACTATCCTCAATACTGCTCCTCCATTAAGTATCCTCAATGCTGCTCCTCTATTAAGTATCCTCAATGCTGCTCCTCCATTAAGTATCCTCAATGCTGCTCCTCCATTAAGTTTCCTCAATGCTGCTCCTCCATTAAGTAT
Source organism: Megaustenia siamemsis (assembly GCA_032433765.1). Taxonomy (NCBI): domain Eukaryota; kingdom Metazoa; phylum Mollusca; class Gastropoda; order Stylommatophora; family Ariophantidae; genus Megaustenia; species Megaustenia siamemsis. The sequence continues at coordinate 376,438 of JAVIAB010000082.1, read as the reverse complement.
CCTCAATGCTGCTCCTCTATTAAGTATCCTCATTGCTGCTCCTCCATTAAGTATCCTCAATGCTCCTCCATTAAGTATCCTCAATGCTGCTCCTCTATTAAGTATCCTCAATGCTGCTCCTCCATTAACTATCCTCAATGCTGCTCCCCCATTAACTATCCTCAATGTTGCTCCTCCATTAACTATCCTCAATGTTGCTCCTCCATTAAGTTTCCTCAATGTTACTCCTCCATTAACTATCCTTAATGTTGCTCCTCCATTAAGTTTCCTCAATGTTGCTCCTCCATTAACTAACCTCAATGTTGCTCCTCCATTAAGTTTCCTCAATGTTGCTCCTCCATTAACTATCCTCAATGTTGCTCCTCCATTAAGTATCCTCAATGCTGCTCCTCCATTAAGTATCCTCAATGCTGCTCATCCATTAACTACCCCCAATGCTGCTCCTCCATTAAGTATCCTCAATGCTGCTCCTCCATTAAGTATCATCAATGCTGCTCCTCCATTAACTATCCTCAATACTGCTCCTCCATTAAGTATCCTCAATGCTGCTCCTCTATTAAGTATCCTCAATGCTGCTCCTCCATTAAGTATCCTCAATGCTGCTCCTCCATTAAGTTTCCTCAATGCTGCTCCTCCATTAAGTATCCTCAATGCTGCTCCTCTATTAAGTATCCTCATTGCTGCTCCTCCATTAAGTATCCTCAATGCTCCTCTATTAAGTATCCTCAATGCTGCTCCTCCATTAAGTATCCTCAATGCTGCTCCTCTATTAAGTATCCTCAATGATGCTCCTCCATTAAGTATCCTCAATGCTGCTCCTCCATTAAGTATCCTCAATGCTGATCCTCCATTAAGTATCCTCAATGCTCCTCTCCCCACTAACTATCCTCAATGTTGCATCTCCATTTTATATCCTTAATATTTGTTTCACTGTTGCCCCTCCATTAATTGTTCTCAATTTTGCCTATCCATTTACTATCCTCAATGTTTCCCCTCCACAAAGTATCCTCAATGTTGTCCCTCCACTAATTGACCTCAATGTTATCCCTCCACTAATAGTCCTCAAATTTGCCCATCCATTACCTATACTCAATATTGCCCCACCACTTATCGCCTACAATATCCCCTACAATTAGACCCCAAAGTTGCTTATTCATGAACCTCGCTAAATGTCCTTCACTAAAGGTCAAATTGTTGAACCTTGACCGCCAAAGGAACCAGGTGGAAGTGAGAAGGAGAATGCGTCCCGAGGAAGACTTCAGTGTCGACGTCACTCGAATCCTGAACATGGAGAGGCACCTTGGAGTAAATGTCACTTATTTCTACCTGGACAGAAAGCTCAGGTACCCGACACGAATAAGGTATGTTGTAGTCTGGGGACAAATAATAATCATCATCATTTAGTGCAGTGGCGTATACTGGTTTTGGGGTCTGGGCTACCGCAGACACAATAAATAAAAACATACATTATATTCAGTAGGCTAACATAAAGTAATATTTTCTAATCACTTCGTTACATTTTAAATTACTTACTTATTTATATGTTAATTATATCTGTCTTGTTTGGGACGAAAATGTCTTGATGACTTTGTCATTGAAAGTACTGTTAGGTGTGGTTTCTAAGTTTCTGTTTCTGAGGGAATGATTTCTCAATGGACATTAATGCAAAACCAGATAAGCATTCTTGTGTCTGAGTTGAGCAACAATAAGATTTGATTCTCTTGAGAGCAGAAAAAAAGTTCTTTCTACAGATGCTGATGCGTATATTGTAGTTATAAATAGCTAAGGAAGTTCCGGTAATCAGACATAGTTTCACTTTCACTTTGTGACGATTCTGATTGGCTAGAGCTTAAATAACCCATGAAACAGCACTCAACTAGCGGCAACACCGCATATATTATTTTGATTCCGATTTTCTAATGTCAAGGTCGTTATTACTTGGTCCGGATGGAGGAAAAATTTACCGCTGGCTCCTAGAGGTTTCAATGTAGAATAGTTATAACATTCACAAACGTTATAGTGACCAGAAAAACCTTGCTTTAATAAATGCAAATCAAAGCAAATAAATCGTATTGGCTCACGGAATGTGAGTAGTAGTGGTGGCGGTATACCCCATCCGAGGTGCACGTGCATGCACCGAAATTGCACCAAAGACAATGGATTTTGCACCGTGCAATAGTGCAAAAAAAAAAAAATTCGCTATTTTTTCGAAATTGACTATTTTTTTGGGGGTAATTTTTTTGGGGTTCGTCAGTTTGTCAAACGGTCCACTGCGTCTGAGGGATTAACTCAGGTAAATTGAAAAGATCGTCGAACGGCTCGGTGACGGCTCGGTGAACGGCTCGGTGGTACTCGGCTTATCGTGACGGCGTGCGGGTCGTGATCGGCTCTCGCGGGGTCTGTCGCTCACTGGTTATGGACACCAGTGGTTCTAAAACTTGTGTGTCAGCGGTTCTAAAACTTGCGCGCTCACGCCGGTTATCGGGGCGTGCGGGTGGGGAAAGGTGGTGCCTTTATTGGTCGAGTGTTATTAGTATCGTTAGCATCATGTGTGAGGTGGGTATTAGGCAACAGGAGGCGACATGTAAAAAAAAATGCTGACAAGCAATGACGTTGAAGGGGGGTATTGTTAGGAAAAGGTAAATACGACTATCTCGCGTGCGACGAGGGTGGGGGAACGGGGTTGGTCGGCACAGGGTGTGTATTGTAGTATCGCTAACATCATGTACCAGGTGTGATTATAGCGATTTTTTTTAGTGACACATCATCATCATGAGCCACCATCAACAGCAACATGTACCCTTCATGTCCTATCATCATACCACACAAAGTATCAAACCGATTATTAGTGACACATCATCATCATGTGCCACCCTCAACAGCATCATCAACCCTTCATGTCCTATCATCATCATGTGCCACCCTCAACAGCAACATGTACCCTTTATGTCCTATCATCATACCATACAAAGTATCAAACCGATTATTAGTGACACATCATTGGGGGAACGGGGTTGGTCAGCACAGGGTGTGTTATTGTAGTATCGCTAACATCATGTACCAGATGTTATTATAGCGATTTTTTTAGTGACACATCATAAACATGTGCCACCCTCAACAGCAACATGTACCCTTCATGTCCTATCATCATACCACACAAAGTATCAAACCGATTATTAGTGACACATCATCATCATGTGCCACCCTCAACAGCATCATCAATCCTTCATGTCATATCATCATCATCAAGCCACACAAAGTATCAACCAGCGAAATTCTCTCTCTGTCTCTCTCTGTCTCTCTCTCTCTCACATTCATGGTAAACCAAAACAAAATTCGTTCTATATTTCACAGCTTTATTATTATTAATACAACAAATATACAACACATATTTGAAAATATATATTACTGTCCGGTTGTTGAATGTGGGCATCCGCGGGCCCCTCGAAGCCGAAGTATCCACGGGGCGAGCAATCGATAAATGATACGGTCGTTTATGTGCTGTCTCGATGAAAAAGGCATGAGAATTCTGTTAAGTTTCGCGCCACGACACTTAAGAAGTATATAATAAACACAATATAGACCGCACGTGTTGCTAAACAAATCTTGCAACACCCGCGGGTTGTAGACGAATGGAACGTGTGAGTTTTGCTCTATAAAGTTTAAAATATCCACGTGTCTGGGAGGCAAACCGTAGGAATCGAAATACTCACATTCGCCGAGACCGTTGTAAAATAGGGCCACCCAATGCTCACCGGGTTCGTGGGCAGGGTCGGTGTTTATGACAAAGGCCGCGGTCGCCGTTGGGCGATGCTGTGCGGTAAGTGGTTTCGTGGAATAACACTAACGAGGGAATAACGTCGAACGAAAATATCCGACATCAAAAGGTTGTAAATCTCCCTCGTGTTCATCTTCTTCTTCTTTCTCTCAAACGGCGAAGTCTGTTAGAATCTGCCTTGTCTTGGACACCTCGAGCACCGAGTCCAACTCGGCGTAGACGATAACTTGTAGGGGAGTAGTTGTGGGAGCGACAAACTTGAGTTCTATCGACAAGGGTCCGCTTGTGGCTAGCTCAAAATGGGAGCCGTCCAGTAAGCTGGACGAGAGGTCAAAACCAAATAGACAGTATCCGTCCTTGAACTCTCTATAATCAACGTTATTCCCAGCGTCTTTACCAATCAGACCCATGGCCAGATTTGTGCCGAAAAAAGCTCTCGCGTATTGATTTCGTTCAAAGTCCATAATTAGAGGCTTTTTCCCGAGATACATTTCCCGTCGACCGTCAGGTTCATATAAATCAGACCAAAGTGTTGAAAATTGAACGGGTTAGCTGTATAAACACCATTAAACGCACTGGCCGTAATCAGACCTATCACTATACGGGTCGGTGTTTGAGACAAAAATAAATTGTTTTGACTGTGGGAGAATATCCCGCTAGCGATGGAAAATGTCTTGATGGTAACCTTCTTGATCGGGTACCGCGCATTCCCGCTTAAGAGAGCCTTTTCGTGTGCCAGAGAAATCGCGGGGTTTAGCTTAGCTTTCCTGACCACGAGCGCGGCGTAGGTGATAACACTCTTATAACCCACAGAGCTATCGTGACCCGTGAGGTTGAACACATCCTTCAAGGGTGTGAGTTTTATTTTTACATCGACTCTGTTTAACATGTAACGATCCTGCACAAAGACATCAGAGTGCAAACGACCTATCATTTCAACCTCTTTACTACCCGAAGTCAAATCGCGCCGTGTTTTAAAACCCTCATTTTCTTTCAAATCGTCATATTGGCCAGCTGTGTCTTTGTAGAACAGAGCGGCCGTCAAGTATCCCGTTTTCGCATCCTCCCCGTAATTTAGCGTGGCCTCAAATACTGCTCTAAAAGGATAGGTATTCTCCGACGGTGTAACCAACGTGTCGTTTAGCGATGCGTCGACTTGTGAAAATAGACTGTGAAGATAATTGTTGACCGGTCCTACCTCAGCATCGGGTGGTACACTATCACCATTCGGGAGGGTGATCTTGACCCGCAGATGTAAAAACGTGTTGAAAAGATCTAGATACTCCTCGCTGTTTCCAGAAATGAAAAACTCTATCGGTGCGCTATGCGACAAGGCTGCGATCGGACGAATTTCAATAAACTGGCCAGAGTCTAGAGATGTTTGTGTGGGTGGAACGCTAAATAAATCCAAACCAGAGTGAAGACATTCGCACGATTTGGGGTGAATGAGGGACATTATTAGTCGAAAATATCCTTTGTCACCCTCGTCTTCTTGCTGTTGTGCACCGAATGAAGGGGGAAACGTCTAGCTGTCGGTTATATTCTTTTCGTAACGGGTTCTCCTGGTGGAGGTAACTTCATAACTCGCTTTCTGCTTTCTCGTAAACCACTTCCTGATTGGTTGTTAACACTCAGGTGGTCTACGGCCCGTGTATCAACCGCTGACCGGCCTCCTTAGCTCGTTCTTTGAAAGCTTCATCGACATTTTTCCCGGCTAATGCGTCCTGTGCGACCTGCAGACCGGTCCCCAAGCCTTCTCTGAGCAAGGCCTTACCGCCGGTTTTTAACCAGGGTAAAATAGCCCTCCCGATTCCACCAAAGAAACTACCGATTCCTCGACCGCTCTGACTTCGACCTCCTATAAACACGGGCATTCCATCACCCACCTGACAACAGTAAACGTCTTTGTATAACTCAACATCTCTATGAAGGGGGGTGTGTCTCACCATTATACCAGCTCGAGATGTTTCTTCACTCGAAAGTGTACCGTTAGCACCGACGTTCCGCTGGTGAATGGGATGGTTTTTCCGTGTTCGTTGACTAAAAGGATTTCCACGGTATCGAAGGAAAATCGACTCAGGGGGACGTTGTGAGGCTTATCGTAGATCTAAACACCGCGGTGTGATTTCTATTGAGAACAGACACGCTCCTGAGGAGAGGTACCATCACATCCCCGACGGATCTGGGTGAAATGAAATCGCAGTAGACGTAGACATTCTTCGCAACACTTTCCAAGTCCATTACGCCCACGCTGAAGATATCGGGAGCCGTGTCTGATATAGAGGTCGTTGGGAAGGCTAACATGTTTTTCAAAGTGTCGCTTATGGTAACACTGACTCCTTTTTCGTAAAGTTTCAAGATGGCTTTATTCACCTCTTTTGCGTAAATGAATTTCATTTTTTTCCCTTTCACACCCCTGTACGACTCATCCTCCGCTTTTATGATCGCCGCGTTTAACGCGCCGATGAACGCATCGGGTTTCGTGTATAACCCAGGCTACAAGGTCACGTTGAGATGAAATCTAGCAACGCAAATATCGTCGTTAGCGAGAGATTCGTACCGAATCCAGACATCACCCTCTATTACATTGAAATAATTTAGCGGAAACTGTATCTCCACCAGTGCGATCTCATACTGCGTCGAAATGTCAATGGTCTGAGGGAGTTTAACGAAAAAGTGGCCGGGGTTATTATCCTTAAAAAGTTCCATAGATGCATTGCTGGGCAGGGTGACATAAAAACTCTTTTTTTTTACTCGTTTCACCGTCGCCTCTCCAAGTTTGGATTCGGTAGCATGTTACCCAAACAGCAGCTCAGTAGGGCTATCCACAGTTTTCCCTCCTTTGCGTCTGGCTTTTCGGTGGTCAGATTGAACAGCGAGACCGCTACAACTGTATATATAACTACCACTTGACAATTAAAGACAAGTTCTAAGTAGGGGGATAGTTTCCCAAACATCGACCCCCAGCAGCGTGGTTCGCCCTCTCTCCTCACTCCCGAGTTTACGGCTCGCAAATCGGGCTCTCCACCAAAAGTTACCACTTCTTCTTCTTCTTCTCGCATCTCTAGTTTTTGTATCTGACAATGTCCTTGGACGGTATCCAACTGTTAAATGAGGAATCGTACCCAAACCATTTGACTAAACTCTCCTTTCGCCCAAAGGATGTGCGACGCTTGGTTATGATACTCTCGATTCTGTACTCGTGCTTGTCTCCAACTTTTTAAATTTCCGGTGTGTAGAATGACCCCTCTATCTCATCGCCCTTATCGTCTTTCAACACATATGTAACGGGGTTTGTTTCATTTTCTCGACTGATGGAAAACAGTTCCTCCGTCCAAGCCGGGGCATAACCCTTTTTAAAACTGGCTCTGCCCAGGACCAGTCTAACTCGATCACCGGGCTTGTACAGGGGTCTTTCAAATTTAAAGTTGCGTTTGCTATTATACAACGTGTTCCATACCTGTTCTTAATTGTCTGCGTTGACGTCGACCGGTGCCATTTTTATACTTCTGTGATACGAATGGTTATAACTTCGAAGTAGGGCGGGTAGGACTCGGACATAAGACAGTTTATTGGATTTCGTGAAATATCGCCACATCCGTTGTTTGAGAGTCCTATTAAAGCGTTCCACCACGGCGGCCTTAATATCTTCGTTCTGCGTAGTGAAAAAGTGAACGTTGTTGTCAGCGAGGAAATATTTGAAATGTTCTGTTCAGAAACTCTGACCCTTTATCCGTTTGAAAACTCGCGGGTTTCCCATCGAGAAATATCTTACCGACGGCTTCCACTAAGGATTTCCCCGTTTTGGTTCGTATCGGTACAGACCACGCGAATTTACTGAAAACGTCCACGCAAGAAACCAAATAGGAATATCCATCGTTGTGTTTTTTCAAATGTCTCAAATCAATTAAGTCTGCCTGATATTGCTGTTGGGGGCCACTCGTTATAATGGGACGCCTTTCAAATCTGCGACGAATTGGTTTATGAAGGGTATAGGTATCCTGATGACTCAGCCATTGTTTGATCTTTGCGAGTCCCAGTTTTGTGTTACGTTGCAGGGCCGTTGCACCACTATACGCCCCTGGTCGACTAGGGTCAAAGTAATGACGTCTCAATATTTTCTCCACCATTCCCATTTTGGTGTTGGGATTCCGCTCTTTCTTTTTTTAGGTCTCAGTTTATGCGTCGTTACGGGCGGAGTGGTTTCATTACCTAGCTTTGGGGTTTCCGCTGGTGGTGGTGTCTTGGTCTGCTCTGGTGATACCTCGATTGATGGTGGTGGTGGTGGGGAAGGTGTTTTTTTCTGTTGCCGTGTTGTGTTGAATGAGATCGACCGAGCCCAATGAGCGTCGTTTATACTGCTCCAATGTAGTTAAATATTGATGCAGGGCAATCAATAAATCGGCGGGTGCTAAATCATCGTGTAATAGGATACGTTGCATTTCATCATCTAAATCTTTCAAGTTGTCACCGATCGCCTCGGGTGGTGTATACGTGCTAGTAGTCTGTTTAAGACCCTCGAGGAATCGAGGATCCATCAAAATAATTTTTTTGGCCATTGTTACGCACCTAATACGAGACCGAATTGTTACACGCATCATATTTCCCCACACATCACCCTATTGGGTCAGTTCCAGAGGTCACTGAACATGTTGCAACATAACGTATTATCACGCCTGATAACGTATTGCGTTAGCTACTATAAATAGACGGTCCTCGACCAGATAAACGTAATGGGTATAAAAACCCCAGTCGATCAGTGTACACGCACACACATAACCAGCGTCTGTTGCCAGGTGGTTTGTGTTTGTTTTCTTTGAATATGGAGTCGTGTAGCTTGAATACGCCAATTTCGTTTGATGTCAGTGATCAGCGCATATTTATGTCACGTGGAAATGAGACTGTAGTTCCATTGTCTAAAGATGGCGTTAAGGCAGTCTCGGTTTGTGTTTTTTCGTAACAGACCATTGATAAATATAAGGACATATAGCGGTGAGAGTATTTTGAAGTTTCCTACCAGAACTGGGATAACACTATCGAGAGAGGAATTTATCATGTTAGTTGAGATGCGAGAGGAAATTTTAACCGCTTATGCTAACCTCAACTACACACCGCCTGTTGTTAACCAGATCAACTACACGCCACCTCTCGTTAACCAGATCAACTACACGCCGCCTCTCGTTAACCAGATCAACTACACGCCGCCTCTCGTTAACCACCAAAACTAAACGCCGCCTGTTGTTAACCACCAGAACTGCATACCATCTCTTGTTAACCCGAATCTCATCGACTACACGCCCCCTTTGTTAATCAAGGGAACCTCGCTCTTGTTAATCAGACGACAGATCCGGCAGCCAATATGAATGCCGCGGGTGTTTCAGCAGAGTCACCAATTACCTATTCCAGTTTTGATCAAGGTTTTGTCAAAATGGAGGGCGGTTGTGTTTTGAAGGCTAATGAAACTTCCTATGCACCCGTGTTTAATAGACATTTAACAAACAGTACTACCAAAACAGGAGGGAGGAAACCCAGACGCTTAAAATTATCAACAACCGGACAGTAATATATATATGTTGTATATTTGATGTATTAATAACAAAACTGTGAAATATAGAACGAATTTTGTTTTGCTTTACCATGAATGTGAAAGAGAGAGAGAGAGAGAGAGAGAGAGAGAGAGAGAGAGAGAATTTCGCTGGTTGATACTTTGTGTGGCTTGATGATGAAGATGATGATGATGATGATAGGACATGAAGGGTTGATGATGCTGTTGAGGGTGGCACATGATGATGATGTGTCACTAATAATCGGTTTGATACTTTGTGTGGTATGATGATAGGACATGAAGGGTACATGTTGCTGTTGAGGGTGGCACATGATGATGATGTGTCACTAAAAAAAATCGCTATAATCACACCTGGTACATGATGTTAGCGATACTACAATAACACACACTGTGCCGACCAATCCCGTTCCCCCACCCTCGTCGCACGCGAGATAGTCGTATTTACCTTTTCCTAACAATAACTTCAACGTCATTGCTTGTCAGGATTTTTTTTTTACATGTCGCACCCTGTTGCCTAATACCCACCTCACACATGATGCTAACGATACTAATAACACTCGACCAATAAAGGCACCCCTTTCCCCACCCGCACGCCCCGCCCAAGATAACCGGCGTGAGCGCGCAAGTTTTAGAACCACTGGTGTCCATAACCAGCGAGCGACAGACCCCGCGAGAGCCGATCACGACCCGCACGCCGTCACGATAAGCCGATTACCACCGAGCCGTCCACCGAGCCGTTCGACGATCTTTTCAATTTACCTGAGTTAATCCCTCAGACGCAGTGGACCGTTTCGACAAACTGACGAACTCCAAAAAAAATTACCCCCCAAAAAATAGTCAATTTCGAAAAAATTGCGATTTTTTTTTTTTTTTTTTTTTTTTGTGTGTGTGTGCAAAATCCATTGTCTATGGTGCAATTTTGGTGCATGCACGTGCACTTTGGGGGGGGTATATCGCCACCCCTACTACTAATGTGTAATAGAATATTCGAAAATTTGTAATATAATCATTTAAAAAAGTATAATAAATTATAATTTCCTTTTGTATTTCCTTAATATGTTCAGGCTGCCGGCGGTAGCTGCGGAATCATAGAGAATATTCCACTGATTGAGTGCCGTCTCCGCATTGAAGATTGGCTATCATGGAGCGCCATTCCGCTTTGTCTCTTGATTTGATAGCGCAGGTTGTCATAGGTTGACTTGTCCATCTTTTGGTGACACTAGTCCATGTTAGTCTTAGTCTGCCTCTTTTACCTTGTACTTTCCCATCCAATATTACTTTTAGGATGTAGCTGTGTCTTTTAACATGCCTCAAAAATCTCATTTGTCTTGTTTGAATTGTGTTTAGTAGTTCTCTTTTTCGTTTTCTAATTATTCTAAGACTTCATCGTTTGTTTTGTTTTCTTTCCATCCAATTCTTCATATTCTTCTTCAAATCCACATTTCAAAGGCTTCAATTTTCGGTTATGTTTTCTTGTCTAATGTCCATGTTTCTGCACTATACAGGAATGTTGAGAAGATATAATAATTTGCTGTTCTTAGTTTTAGCCCTGGTGTTATTTGTTTTGGTCTTAATATAATTTTCATGGCATAAAAATTACCTTGTGGGGTTCCTATTATTTTGTTTGTCAGTTCTACATTTCCCATTACTGGTTATAGTATGTCCAAAGTAGTTACACCTCTGAACTGTCTCCAGTCTATTCCTTCAACTTAGATACGCTCTTGTAGGTTTTTGAGTATTATCTTTGTTCATGATCATAGTTTTAGTCTTTTTGATATTCATATCTAAACCATATTTTTTACTTGTAGTGTTTGTTTCATTGAGTTATTGTTGTAGAACTTTAGGATTTTCTGCTAGTGATACAATATAATCAGCATATAGAGACAAATACTAATAAATGAATATTATTATGGAGGGAAACTTCCAAGGCGATAGATCAGCGAATCATTTTAGTGGAAGAGGTTTGTTTACAACACTCGGACTAATAAATCACAAATAATAATTAGAAAAAAAGAACAATAGACAGTCCGAAGCAGGATCGAACCCGTAGCTGTGTGTGTGTGTATGTAAAAAAAAAAAGTGGGGGGTGTTTGAAGGGAGTGAGGGGGCTTCATGTGTGTGGTAAAGCTGTATATGTGTGCGTGTGTGAAGACGCCGGGCATGTGGTTCGGCTGTGAGAAAATGTCGTCAGGTTCATGTATGGAGAGTCAGGCATGTGGTTCGGCTGTGAGAAAACGTCGTCAGGTTCATGTATGGAGAGTCAGGCATGTGGTTCGGCTGTGAGAAAATGTCGTCAGGTTCATGTATGGAGAGTCAGGCATGTGGTTCGGCTGTGAGAAAACGTCGTCAGGTTCATGTATGGAGAGTCAGGCATGTGGTTCAGCTGTGAGAAAATGTCGTCAGGTTCATGTATGGAGAGTCAGGCATGTGGTTCGGCTGTGAGAAAACGTCGTCAGGTTCATGTATGGAGAGTCAGGCATGTGGTTCGGCTGTGAGAAAACGTCGTCAGGTTCATGTATGGAGAGTCAGGCATGTGGTTCGGCTGTGAGAAAATGTCGTCAGGTTCATGTATGGAGAGTCAGGCATGTGGTTCGGCTGTGAGAAAACGTCGTCAGGTTCATGTATGGAGAGTCAGGCATGTGGTTCAGCTGTGAGAAAATGTCGTCAGGTTCATGTATGGAGAGTCAGGCATGTGGTTCGGCTGTGAGAAAACGTCGTCAGGTTCATGTATGGAGAGTCAGGCATGTGGTTCAGCTGTGAGAAAATGTCGTCAGGTTCATGTATGGAGAGTCAGGCATGTGGTTCGGCTGTGAGAAAATGTCGTCAGGTTCATGTATGGAGAGTCAGGCATGTGGTTCAGCTGTGAGAAAATGTCGTCAGGTTCATGTATGGAGAGTCAGGCATGTGGTTCGGCTGTGAGAAAACGTCGTCAGGTTCATGTATGGAGAGTCAGGCATGTGGTTCGGCTGTGAGAAAATGTCGTCAGGTTCATGTATGGAGAGTCAGGCATGTGGTTCGGCTGTGAGAAAATGTCGTCAGGTTCATGTATGGAGAGTCAGGCATGTGGTTCGGCTGTGAGAAAACGTCGTCAGGTTCATGTATGGAGAGTCAGGCATGTGGTTCGGCTGTGAGAAAAACGTCGTCAGGTTCATGTATGGAGGGTCAGGCATGTGGTTCGGCTGTGAGAAAACGTCGTCAGGTTCATGTATGGAGAGTCAGGCATGTGGTTCGGCTGTGAGAAAACGTCGTCAGGTTCATGTATGGAGAGTCAGGCATGTGGTTCGGCTGTGAGAAAACGTCGTCAGGTTCATGTATGGAGAGTCAGGCATGTCGTTCGGCTGTGAGAAAACGTCGTCAGGTTCATGTATGGAGGGTCAGGCATGTCGTTCGGCTGTGAGAAAACGTCGTCAGGTTCATGTATGGAGGGTCAGGCATGTGGTTCGGCTGATTGTGTGTGTCAGATATTTGGTTCATGTGTATGAAGTGGCCAGGTATGTTGTGTACGTGTGTGTTTGTGGAGTGTGTGTTACCTGATTCATCTGTCTTCATTGTTCTGTTGCCTCATTCATCTGTTTTCATTGTTCTGTTACCTCATTCACCTGTTTTCATTGTTCTGTTGCCTCATTCATCTGTTTTCATTATTCTGTTACCTCATTCATCTGTTTTCATTGTTCTGTTACCTCATTCACCTGTTTTCATTGTTCTGTTGCCGCATTCATCTGTTTTCATTGTTCTGTTACCTCATTCATCTGTTTTCATTGTTCTGTTGCCTCATTCATCTGTTTCATTGTTCTGTTACCTCATTCATCTGTTTTCATTGTTCTGTTACCTCATTCATCTGTTTTCATTGTTCTGTTGCCTCATTCATCTGTTTTCATTGTTCTGTTGCCTCAATCATCTGTTTTCATTGTTCTGTTACCTCATTCATCTGTTTTCATTGTTCTGTTACCTCATTCATCTGTTTCATTGTTCTGTTACCTCATTCATCTGTTTTCATTGTTCTGTTACCTCATTCACCTGTTTTCATTGTTCTGTTACCTCATTCATCTGTTTTCATTGTTCTGTTACCTCATTCATCTGTTTTCATTGTTCTGTTACCTCATTCATCTGTTTTCATTATTCTGTTACCTCATTCATCTGTTTTCATTGTTCTGTTACCTCATTCATCTGTTTTCATTGTTCTGTTACCTCATTCATCTGTTTTCATTGTTCTGTTACCTCATTCATATGTTTTCATTGTTCTGTTGGCTCATTCACCTGTTTCATTGTTCTGTTACCTCATTCATCTGTTTTCATTGTTCTGTTACCTCATTCATATGTTTTCATTGTTCTGTTGCCTCATTCATATGTTTTCATTGTTCTGTTACCTCATTCACCTGTTTTCATTGTTCTGTTACCTCATTCATCTGTTTTCATTGTTCTGTTACCTCATTCATCTGTTTTCATTGTTCTGTTACCTCATTCATCTGTTTTCATTGTTCTGTTATCTCATTTCTCTGCCACTTAGTTCTATCCAATATAACTCCATTATTTTTCTTTCAGTTAATTTTTTTCGATCTTTTACTACCTCCTTTCACCGTTCTCGTTGTTCTATCTCATTACCTCTTTCCGCCGTTCTCTTTACTCCACTGAATACTCCATTCCGTTGTTTTCTTTCTCTTTCTATGAGAAATTAAAAGCAAGATAGAAAAAGATGGCTTGGTTCCAGCTTTACATAAGTAATGGACAACACAAAATCGAAAAAAGTTCGGCTGATGAGGCCAGTAGTATAGCAGGAAGGATTTGGATATTATTTAGGCGCTAAATTAACAAAGATATATAGTAGGCGCGCGGCGCGCCTAATGTACACGCTAGACAGGGGGAGTTGACCGTGACATTTCGTGGTCGGATGTTGACCTCTAGGCCCGGTGACCCGGAAGTGCGCTGTTTATGTCTGGTGTGTGCTGACTTTTGTGCGCTTGGTGTACTTGAGCGATAGTGATAGGTTAGTAGATTATACAACATCAGGTTTCTCATAATGAGGTTTCTTCTGGGCGCCTAATGTACTGTAGGCGCAGGGGGAGTTAACGGTGACATTCGTATCGGGATGTTGACTGGGGGTGTCTGTCGGCGTGACCTCGGCGCTCCGTATTTTAAAAATTCCGAATTATTTTTGAACTGTGACATTTCGTGTCGGGGTGTTGACTGGGGGTGTCTGTCGGCGTGACCTCGGCGCTCCGTATTTTAAAAATTCCGAATTATTTTAAAAAAACAGTCTCCATCTGATTTCGAACACGGGTCTACGGCGTGCCAGGCCAGACACTTACCACTATGCTACAGGCGATCACAGAATTAGAGGCTGAATGAGACAGGTGAATCGTGAGGCTTTTGTTGGTGCCTGACAGCTAGCTAGTAGTAGAGAAAGATTGACCCGCATTTAGGCGCTAAATTAACGAAGATATATAGGGCAGCGCCCCGCGCGCATAACGCGTGCCGCGCAGGGGGAGTTAACCGTGACATTTCATGTCGGGATGCCCGGTGACCTCTCGTTGACCTCTCAACCTCTCGGCGCCATGGTCGGGGTGAGCTCTCCCAGTAGGGGACCTGTTATGATCAAAGACCCTATTTCTCTGTGAAATTTCTCACTTGGGTAACTTAAGCTGGTCTAGCCGTCTAACAGAGAGACAGTAAATTAATGTACTTTTGATATTCTATTACTGTAGTGTTTTTTTTTTTTTTTTTTTTTTTTTTTTGTAGTGGTTGTAGTAATAGTAGTAGTAGTTAAACTACTACTTTTTTTTCATGTATAGTAGAGAGACGGTAGAGTCTTATAGTTATTTTTATGCATGACAACTTTAATGTATCTATAAAATTCATTTTGAAATATATTTAACCCGTGGAAACATAAGCATCATGAGACTTATTAATGTCCAAATTGACCGCTTGTTCATAACACGGATACGACAGCGATGATGACTTTAACGGGTACACAATCAAAGATCCCGTGGGTTTTGTTTTAGTCGATGACAACTTTTGAAATAGTAGCTGACAACTTTTGTATTAACAGATGACAGCTTTCAATGACTGTTTACATGCTATGTCATTGTAGCAGTCATGTATGTCATGTCGAGGTAGTAGACACGTATGTCATGTCATTGTAACAGTCATGTCAATGTAACAGTCATTTCGTTGTAATAGTCAGCTCGTTGTAACAGTCACGTGTGTCATGTCGTTTTATCAGAGACGTATGGTATGTCGTTGTAACAGTCATTTCATTGTAATAGGCATCTCGTTGTAACAGTCACGTATGGCATGTCGTTTTATCAGACACGTATGGTATGTCGTTGTAACAGACATGTTGTTGTATCAGTCATGTCGATGTAGTAGACACGTATGTCATGTCATTGTAACAGTCATGTCAATGTAACAGTCATGTCAATGTAACAGGCATTTCGTTGTAATAGTCATCTCGTTGTAACAGTCACGTATGTCATGTCGTTCTATCAGACACGTATGGTATGTCGTTGTAAAAGACACGTCGTTGTATCAGCGATGTCGATGTAGTAGACACGTATGTCATGTCATTGTAAAAGTCATGGCAATGTAACAGTCATGTCAATGTAACAGGATTTCGTTGTAATAGTCATCTCGTTGTAACAGTCACGTATGTCATGTCGTTTTATCAGAGACGTATGGTATGTCGTTGTAACAGACATGTCGTTGCATCAGTCATGTCGATGTAGTAGACACGTATGTCATGTCGTTGTAACAGACACGTATGGTATGTCGTTGTAACAGACATGTCGTTGTATCAGGCATGTCGATGTAGTAGACACGTATGTCATGTCATTGTAACAGTCATGTCAATGTAACAGTCATGACAATGTAACAGGCATTTCGTTGTAATAGTCATCTCGTTGTAACAGTCACGTATGTCATGTCGTTTTATCAGACACGTATGACATGTCGTTGTAACATACATGTCGTTGTATCAGGCATGTCGATGTAGTAGACACGTATGTCATGTCATTGTAACAGTCATGTCAATGTAACAGGCATGTCAAAGTAACAGTCATTTCGTTGTAATAGTCATCTCGTTGTAACAGTCACGTATGTCATGTCGTTTTATCAGAGACGTATGGTATGTCGTTGTAACAGACATGTCGTTGCATCAGTCATGTCGATGTAGTAGACACATATGTCATGTCGTTGTAGCAGACACGTATGGTATGTCGTTGTAACAGACATGTCGTTGTATCAGGTATGTTGATGTAGTAGACACGTATGTCATGTCATTGTAACAGTCATGTCAATGTAACAGTCATGACAATGTAACAGGCATTTCGTTGTAATAGTCATCTCGTTGTAACAGTCACGTATGTCATGTCGTTTTATCAGACACGTATGGTATATCGTTGTAACAGACATGTCGTTGTATCAGTCATGTCGATGTAGTAGACATGTATGGCATGTCAATGTAACAGTTATGTCAATGTAACAGTCGTGTCAATGTAACAGTCATTTCGTTGTAATAGTCATCTCGTTGTAACAGTCACGTATGTCATGTTGTTTTATCAGAGACGTATGGTATGTCGTTGTAGCAGACATGTCGTTGTATCAGGCATGTCGATGTAGTAGACACGTATGTCATGTCATTGTAACAGTCATGTCAATGTAACAGTCATTTCGTTGTAATAGTCATCTCTTTGTAACAGACACGTATGTCATGTCGTTTTATCAGACACGTATGGTATGTCGTTGTAACAGACATGTCGTTGTATCAGTCATGTCGATGTAGTAGACACGTATGTCATGTCATTGTAACAGTCATGTCAATGTAACAGTCATGTCAATGTAACAGTCATTTCGTTGTAATAGTCATCTCGTTGTAACAGTCACAGATGTCATGTCGTTTATCAGACACGTATGGTATGTCGTTGTAACAGACATGTCGTTGTATCAGTCATGTCGATGTAGTAGATACGTATGTCATGTCATTGTAACAGTCATGTCAATGTAACAGTCTTGTCAATGTAACAGTCATTTCGTTGTAATAGTCATCTCGTTGTAACAGTCACGTATGTCATGTCGTTTTATCAGACACGTATGACATGTCGTTGTAACATACATGTCGTTGTATCAGTCATGTCGATGTAGTAGACACGTATGTCATGTCATTGTAACAGGCATGTCAATGTAACAGTCATGTCAATGTAACAGTCATTTCGTTGTAATAGTCATCTCGTTGTAACAGTCACGTATGTCATGTCGTTTTATCAGACACGTATGGTATGTCGTTGTAACAGACATGTCGTTGCATCAGTCATGTCGATGTAGTAGACACATATGTCATGTCGTTGTAGCAGACACGTATGGTATGTCGTTGTAACAGACATGTCGTTGTATCAGGTATGTTGATGTAGTAGACACGTATGTCATGTCATTGTAACAGTCATGTCAATGTAACAGTCATGACAATGTAACAGGCATTTCGTTGTAATAGTCATCTCGTTGTAACAGTCACGTATGTCATGTCGTTTTATCAGACACGTATGGTATATCGTCGATGTAGTAGACATGTATGGCATGCCAATGTAACAGTCATGTCAATGTAACAGTCATGTCAATGTAACAGTCATTTCGTTGTAATAGTCATCTCGTTGTAACAGTCACGTATGTCATGTTGTTTTATCAGAGACGTATGGTATGTCGTTGTAGCAGACATGTCGTTGTATCAGGCATGTCGATGTAGTAGACACGTATGTCATGTCATTGTAACAGTCATGTCAATGTAACAGTCATTTCGTTGTAATAGTCATCTCTTTGTAACAGACACGTATGTCATGTCGTTTTATCAGACACGTATGGTATGTCGTTGTAACAGACATGTCGTTGTATCAGTCATGTCGATGTAGTAGACACGTATGTCATGTCATTGTAACAGTCATGTCAATGTAACAGTCATGTCAATGTAACAGTCATTTCGTTGTAATAGTCATCTCGTTGTAACAGTCACAGATGTCATGTCGTTTTATCAGACACGTATGGTATGTCGTTGTAACAGACATGTCGTTGTATCAGTCATGTCGATGTAGTAGATACGTATGTCATGTCATTGTAACAGTCATGTCAATGTAACAGTCTTGTCAATGTAACAGTCATTTCGTGTAATAGTCATCTCGTTGTAACAGTCACGTATGTCATGTCGTTCTATCAGACACGTATGGCATGTCGTTGTAACAGACATGTCGTTGTATCAGTCATGTCGACGTAGTAGACACGTATGTCATGTCATTGTAACAGTCATGTCAATGTATCAGTCATGTCAATGTAACAGTCATTTCGTTGTAATAGTCATCTCGTTGTAACAGGCACGTATGTCAAGTCGTTTTATCAGAGACGTATGGTATGTCGTTGTAACAGACATGTCGTTGTATCAGTCATATCGATGTAGTAGACACGTATGTCATGTCATTGTAACAGTCCTGTCAATGTAACAGTCATGACAATGTAACAGTCATTTCGTTGTAATAGTCATCTCGTTGTAACAGTCACGTATGTCATGTCGTTCTATCAGACACGTATGGCATGTCGTTGTAACAGACATGTCGTTGTATCAGTCATGTCGACGTAGTAGACACGTATGTCATGTCATTGTAACAGTCATGTCAATGTATCAGTCATGTCAATGTAACAGTCATTTCGTTGTAATAGTCATCTCGTTGTAACAGTGACGTATGTCATGTCGTTTTATCAGAGACGTATGGTTTGTCGTTGTAACAGCCATTCGTTGCATCAGTCATGTCGATGTAGTAGACACGTATGTCATGTCGTTGTAACAGACACGTATGGTATGTCGTTGTAACAGACATGTCGTTGTATCAGGCATGTCGATGCAGTAGACACGTATGTCATGTCATTGTAACAGTCATGTCAATGTAACAGGCATGACAATGTAACAGGCATTTCGTTGTAAAAGTCATCTCGTTGTAACAGTCACGTATGTCATGTCGTTTTATCAGTCACGTATGGCATGTCGTTGTAACATACATGTCGTTGTATCAGTCATGTCGATGTAGTAGACACGTATGTCATGTCATTGTAACAGGCATGTCAATGTAACAGTCATGTGGCCAGTGTGCCACGAGGGATCATGTAGGTTGTCTA
Source organism: Megaustenia siamemsis (assembly GCA_032433765.1). Classification (NCBI taxonomy): domain Eukaryota; kingdom Metazoa; phylum Mollusca; class Gastropoda; order Stylommatophora; family Ariophantidae; genus Megaustenia; species Megaustenia siamemsis. Next base: position 356,948 of record JAVIAB010000082.1, on the reverse strand, counting down.
GTTGGCCATGATGGATCATGTAGGTTGTCTAGTTGGCCATGATGGATCATATAGGTTGTCTAGTTGGCCATGATGGATCATGTAGGTTGTCTAGTTGGCCATGATGGATCATGTAGGTTGTCTAGTTGGCCATGATGGATCATGTAGGTTGTCTAGTTGGCCATGATGGATCATGTAGGTTGTCTAGTTGGCCATGATGGATCATGTAGGTTGTCTAGTTGGCCATGATGGATCATGTAGGTTGTCTAGTTGGTCATGATGGATCATGTAGGTTGTCGACTGTTCCATCTCGACACAGTCGACAACATACAAACAGCCATCATGGAACAGTCGACAACCTACATGATCCATCATGGCCAACTAGACAACCTACATGATCCATCATGGCCAACTAGACAACCTACATGATCCATCATGGCCAACTAGACAACCTACATGATCCATCATGGCCAACTAGACAACCTACATGATCCATCATGGCCAACTAGACAACCTACATGATCCATCATGGTCAACTAGACAACCTACATGATCCATCATGGCCAACTAGACAACCTACATGATCCATCATGGCCAACTAGACAACCTACATGATCCCTCGTGGCACACTGGCCACATGACTGTTACATTGACATGCCTGTTACAATGACATGACATACGTGTCTACTACATCGACATGACTGATACAACGACATGTATGTTACAACGACATGCCATACGTGACTGATAAAACGACATGACATACGTGACTGTTACAACGAGATGACTTTTACAACGAAATGCCTGTTACATTGTCATGCCTGTTACATTGACATGACTGTTACAATGACATGACATACGTGTCTACTGCATCGACATGCCTGATACAACGACATGTCTGTTACAACGACATACCATACGTGTCTGTTACAACGACATGACATACGTGTCTACTACATCGACATGACTGATGCAACGAATGGCTGTTACAACGACAAACCATACGTCTCTGATAAAACGACATGACATACGTCACTGTTACAACGAGATGACTATTACAACGAAATGACTGTTACATTGACATGACTGATACATTGACATGACTGTTACAATGACATGACATACGTGTCTACTACGTCGACATGACTGATACAACGACATGTCTGTTACAACGACATGCCATACGTGTCTGATAGAACGACATGACATACGTGACTGTTACAACGAGATAACTATTACAACGAAATGACTGTTACATTGACAAGACTGTTACATTGACATGACTGTTACAATGACATGACATACGTATCTACTACATCGACATGACTGATACAACGACATGTCTGTTACAACGACATACCATACGTGTCTGATAAAACGACATGACATCTGTGACTGTTACAACGAGATGACTATTACAACGAAATGACTGTTACATTGACATGACTGTTACATTGACATGACTGTTACAATGACATGACATACGTGTCTACTACATCGACATGACTGATACAACGACATGTCTGTTACAACGACATACCATACGTGTCTGATAAAACGACATGACATACGTGTCTGTTACAAAGAGATGACTATTACAACGAAATGACTGTTACATTGACATGACTGTTACAATGACATGACATACGTGTCTACTACATCGACATGCCTGATACAACGACATGTCTGCTACAACGACATACCATACGTCTCTGATAAAACAACATGACATACGTGACTGTTACAACGAGATGACTATTACAACGAAATGACTGTTACATTGACATGACTGTTACATTGACATGACTGTTACATTGACATGCCATACATGTCTACTACATCGACGATATACCATACGTGTCTGATAAAACGACATGACATACGTGACTGTTACAACGAGATGACTATTACAACGAAATGCCTGTTACATTGTCATGACTGTTACATTGACATGACTGTTACAATGACATGACATACGTGTCTACTACATCAACATACCTGATACAACGACATGTCTGTTACAACGACATACCATACGTGTCTGCTACAACGACATGACATATGTGTCTACTACATCGACATGACTGATGCAACGACATGTCTGTTACAACGACATACCATACGTCTCTGATAAAACGACATGACATACGTGACTGTTACAACGAGATGACTATTACAACGAAATGACTGTTACATTGACATGACTGTTACATTGACATGCCTGTTACAATGACATGACATACGTGTCTACTACATCGACATGACTGATACAACGACATGTATGTTACAACGACATGTCATACGTGTCTGATAAAACGACATGACATACGTGACTGTTACAACGAGATGACTATTACAACGAAATGACTGTTACATTGACAAGACTGTTACATTGACATGACTGTTACAATGACATGACATACGTATCTACTACATCGACATGACTGATACAACGACATGTCTGTTACAACGACATACCATACGTGTCTGATAAAACGACATGACATCTGTGACTGTTACAACGAGATGACTATTACAACGAAATGACTGTTACATTGACATGACTGTTACATTGACATGACTGTTACAATGACATGACATACGTGTCTACTACATCGACATGACTGATACAACGACATGTCTGTTACAACGACATACCATACGTGTCTGATAAAACGACATGACATACGTGTCTGTTACAAAGAGATGACTATTACAACGAAATGACTGTTACATTGACATGACTGTTACAATGACATGACATACGTGTCTACTACATCGACATGCCTGATACAACGACATGTCTGCTACAACGACATACCATACGTCTCTGATAAAACAACATGACATACGTGACTGTTACAACGAGATGACTATTACAACGAAATGACTGTTACATTGACACGACTGTTACATTGACATAACTGTTACATTGACATGACATACGTGTCTACTACATCAACATACCTGATACAACGACATGTCTGTTACAACGACATACCATACGTGTCTGCTACAACGACATGACATATGTGTCTACTACATCGACATGACTGATGCAACGACATGTCTGTTACAACGACATACCATACGTCTCTGATAAAACGACATGACATACGTGACTGTTACAACGAGATGACTATTACAACGAAATGACTGTTACATTGACATGCCTGTTACATTGACATGACTGTTACAATGACATGACATACGTGTCTACTACATCGACATGCCTGATACAACGACATGTATGTTACAACGACATGTCATACGTGTCTGATAAAACGACATGACATACGTGACTGTTACAACGAGATGACTATTACAACGAAATGCCTGTTACATTGTCATGACTGTTACATTGACATGACTGTTACAATGACATGACATACGTGTCTACTACATCGACATGCCTGATACAACGACATGTCTGTTACAACGACATACCATACGTGTCTGTTACAACGACATGACATACGTGTCTACTACATCGACATGACTGATGCAACGAATGGCTGTTACAACGACAAACCATACGTCTCTGATAAAACGACATGACATACGTCACTGTTACAACGAGATGACTATTACAACGAAATGACTGTTACATTGACAAGACTGTTACATTGACATGACTGTTACAATGACATGACATACGTATCTACTACATCGACATGACTGATACAACGACATGTCTGTTACAACGACATACCATACGTGTCTGATAAAACGACATGACATCTGTGACTGTTACAACGAGATGACTATTACAACGAAATGACTGTTACATTGACATGACTGTTACATTGACATGACTGTTACAATGACATGACATACGTGTCTACTACATCGACATGACTGATACAACGACATGTCTGTTACAACGACATACCATACGTGTCTGATAAAACGACATGACATACGTGTCTGTTACAAAGAGATGACTATTACAACGAAATGACTGTTACATTGACATGACTGTTACAATGACATGACATACGTGTCTACTACATCGACATGCCTGATACAACGACATGTCTGCTACAACGACATACCATACGTCTCTGATAAAACAACATGACATACGTGACTGTTACAACGAGATGACTATTACAACGAAATGACTGTTACATTGACATGACTGTTACATTGACATGACTGTTACATTGACATGCCATACATGTCTACTACATCGACGATATACCATACGTGTCTGATAAAACGACATGACATACGTGACTGTTACAACGAGATGACTATTACAACGAAATGCCTGTTACATTGTCATGACTGTTACATTGACATGACTGTTACAATGACATGACATACGTGTCTACTACATCAACATACCTGATACAACGACATGTCTGTTACAACGACATACCATACGTGTCTGCTACAACGACATGACATATGTGTCTACTACATCGACATGACTGATGCAACGACATGTCTGTTACAACGACATACCATACGTCTCTGATAAAACGACATGACATACGTGACTGTTACAACGAGATGACTATTACAACGAAATGACTGTTACATTGACATGACTGTTACATTGACATGCCTGTTACAATGACATGACATACGTGTCTACTACATCGACATGACTGATACAACGACATGTATGTTACAACGACATGTCATACGTGTCTGATAAAACGACATGACATACGTGACTGTTACAACGAGATGACTATTACAACGAAATGACTGTTACATTGACAAGACTGTTACATTGACATGACTGTTACAATGACATGACATACGTATCTACTACATCGACATGACTGATACAACGACATGTCTGTTACAACGACATACCATACGTGTCTGATAAAACGACATGACATCTGTGACTGTTACAACGAGATGACTATTACAACGAAATGACTGTTACATTGACATGACTGTTACATTGACATGACTGTTACAATGACATGACATACGTGTCTACTACATCGACATGACTGATACAACGACATGTCTGTTACAACGACATACCATACGTGTCTGATAAAACGACATGACATACGTGTCTGTTACAAAGAGATGACTATTACAACGAAATGACTGTTACATTGACATGACTGTTACAATGACATGACATACGTGTCTACTACATCGACATGCCTGATACAACGACATGTCTGCTACAACGACATACCATACGTCTCTGATAAAACAACATGACATACGTGACTGTTACAACGAGATGACTATTACAACGAAATGACTGTTACATTGACACGACTGTTACATTGACATAACTGTTACATTGACATGACATACGTGTCTACTACATCAACATACCTGATACAACGACATGTCTGTTACAACGACATACCATACGTGTCTGCTACAACGACATGACATATGTGTCTACTACATCGACATGACTGATGCAACGACATGTCTGTTACAACGACATACCATACGTCTCTGATAAAACGACATGACATACGTGACTGTTACAACGAGATGACTATTACAACAAAATGACTGTTACATTGACATGCCTGTTACATTGACATGACTGTTACAATGACATGACATACGTGTCTACTACATCGACATGCCTGATACAACGACATGTATGTTACAACGACATGTCATACGTGTCTGATAAAACGACATGACATACGTGACTGTTACAACGAGATGACTATTACAACGAAATGCCTGTTACATTGTCATGACTGTTACATTGACATGACTGTTACAATGACATGACATACGTGTCTACTACATCGACATGCCTGATACAACGACATGTCTGTTACAACGACATACCATACGTGTCTGTTACAACGACATGACATACGTGTCTACTACATCGACATGACTGATGCAACGACATGTCTGTTACAACGACATACCATACGTCTCTGATAAAACGACATGACATACGTGACTGTTACAACGAGATGACTATTACAACGAAATCCTGTTACATTGACATGACTGTTACATTGCCATGACTTTTACAATGACATGACATACGTGTCTACTACATCGACATCGCTGATACAACGACGTGTCTTTTACAACGACATACCATACGTGTCTGATAGAACGACATGACATACGTGACTGTTACAACGAGATGACTATTACAACGAAATGCCTGTTACATTGACATGACTGTTACATTGACATGACTGTTACAATGACATGACATACGTGTCTACTACATCGACATGACTGATACAACAACATGTCTGTTACAACGACATACCATACGTGTCTGATAAAACGACATGCCATACGTGACTGTTACAACGAGATGCCTATTACAATGAAATGACTGTTACAACGACATACCATACGTCTCTGATAAAACGACATGACACACGTGACTGTTACAACGAGCTGACTATTACAACGAAATGACTGTTACATTGACATGACTGTTACAATGACATGACATACGTGTCTACTACCTCGACATGACATACATGACTGCTACAATGACATAGCATGTAAACAGTCATTGAAAGCTGTCATCTGTTAATACAAAAGTTGTCAGCTACTATTTCAAAAGTTGTCATCGACTAAAACAAAACCCACGGGATCTTTGATTGTGTACCCGTTAAAGTCATCATCGCTGTCGTATCCGTGTTATGAACAAGCGGTCAATTTGGACATTAATAAGTCTCATGATGCTTATGTTTCCACGGGTTAAATATATTTCAAAATGATTTTATAGATACATTAAAGTTGTCATGCATAAAAATAACTATAAGACTCTACCGTCTCTCTACTATACATGAAAAAAAAAGTAGTAGTTTAACTACTACTACTATTACTACAACCACTACAAAAAAAAAAAAAAAAAAAAACACTACAGTAATAGAATATCAAAAGTACATTAATTTACTGTCTCTCTGTTAGACGGCTAGACCAGCTTAAGTTACCCAAGTGAGAAATTTCACAGAGAAATAGGGTCTTTGATCATAACAGGTCCCCTACTGGGAGAGCTCACCCCGACCATGGCGCCGAGAGGTTGAGAGGTCAACGAGAGGTCACCGGGCATCCCGACATGAAATGTCACGGTTAACTCCCCCTGCGCGGCACGCGTTATGCGCGCGGGGCGCTGCCCTATATATCTTCGTTAATTTAGCGCCTAAATGCGGGTCAATCTTTCTCTACTACTAGCTAGCTGTCAGGCACCAACAAAAGCCTCACGATTCACCTGTCTCATTCAGCCTCTAATTCTGTGATCGCCTGTAGCATAGTGGTAAGTGTCTGGCCTGGCACGCCGTAGACCCGTGTTCGAAATCAGATGGAGACTGTTTTTTTAAAATAATTCGGAATTTTTAAAATACGGAGCGCCGAGGTCACGCCGACAGACACCCCCAGTCAACACCCCGACACGAAATGTCACAGTTCAAAAATAATTCGGAATTTTTAAAATACGGAGCGCCGAGGTCACGCCGACAGACACCCCCAGTCAACATCCCGATACGAAATGTCACCGTTAACTCCCCCTGCGCCTACAGTACATTAGGCGCCCAGAAGAAACCTCATTATGAGAAACCTGATGTTGTATAATCTACTAACCTATCACTATCGCTCAAGTACACCAAGCGCACAAAAAGTCAGCACACACCAGACATAAACAGCGCACTTCCGGGGTCCCCGGGCCTAGAGGTCAACATCCGACCACGAAATGTCACGGTCAACTCCCCCTGTCTAGCGTGTACATTAGGCGCGCCGCGCGCCTCCTATATATATCTTTGTTAATTTAGCGCCTAAATAATATCCAAATCCTTCCTGCTATACTACTGAGGCCTTCATCAGGTGAAATAAACTATACAAACATAGTAGCCTCCATCAGTCGTAATTGACTACGACTTTTGCAGCGCCCTAGGAAATGCTATTTTTATCTAACTCAAGAGAAAAGATACAAGACAGCTTAAGAGAATGGCTTGGCAGAAGGTTAACAACAGAAGTAATAAATAGCTGTCGAGATCGAAAGTTGTGGAGAGACATGATGAACTTCGTCAGTAGGCCCGGTACTTGATGATGATAATAGTTAACTAGTGTTAATTTTATTTACTTACATATCTGTGTATGTGTTGTATATTATTCATCTTCTCCTTCCTTTCAACCACATGTGTAGGTGCTTTCAACAAGCACACGCTTTCAACAAGCACTATCCATGTTTGTGTCATGCCATTCCTTCAAGGTTATTCCATGGCTTCCCCATCATCTTCATCTCTGCTTTTGTTTTCTCCAAGTATATTTTGGTGTTCCTCTTTGTCCCTTCCCCAGGGGATTCCAAAAAAGTTCATGTCACGCAATCTTCTGAGTTGGCTTCCGCAGTGTTAGTCCTATAATTATTGCTCCTGCTGAAGGCCCAATGAGCCAGAACGTCGTTCGATTTTGTGTTGTCTGTTACTTACGTAAAGCTGTAACTATACTATTTGTTTTCATATATCCATTACAATCAGCTTTACTGCAGTTTTGCATTTACATGTCTTGCCTTGACGACCCCCTATCTATTACTCTCTCGCCTCATTAATTTGTTTCTCAATTAATATACACAATTGCTATTTCTGACCAGGTCAGCCGGTGATCTCGGTGTCACTCCAAGTGTCCTCCAGGCGAGGGATACCCTGAAGCGCCGCAACCTTGAGAGAGTCTCAATGGAGCACACTAGGGCAAGATCTAACCGCCCCCATCCAGATCAACTCTGCTCTATATCACTTTCAACCCCTACTCGGGTCAAGGTCACTAACAGCCAGTCGAACCCTGCAATCACAACCAAGCAAAGCGATGGCCCTATCCATCCACCGAGGATTCAAGGCGTCAGGTGGCAGGCGATTAGTGACAAAGAAAAACAGCTCCAGCATCAGTCTCTAACTGGGTCTGGTGCCAGGGAAAACCTCCCTCCGACCTTGACTGTCACAGCCGAAAACATCAAACCAGAGTCCCTCGGACTGTGTGAGAAAAGTTGCATGCCCAACAACTCTGACGTAATCGACACGATAAGAGATACCAACTCCCGTCACAAGATGGAGAATATTAGCAACAATTTCACGCACACACAGAAGATCATCAACAAACATCAAATTCTTCCATTCAGAACGCCCAATGTCTTCCCATGTAGAAGCACCAATGAAAAGGTGATAACAGAGTCACGTGACATTAGTGATAAAGTTCAAAAATTTATTATCGACTTGACTATGTCAAGCTCTTACGGCGATGCTAAAGAACAGGACAACATTACTCAATTATCACGTTATTCCCAACTCCTGCGTGTGGAAGACACACATACCAAAATTAAGAAGAAGGAGATAAATTCACTTGTGGTTCACATCCCCGACAAGCAGCCTGATAGTGATGTTCACGACCCGGAAACGCTCACTGGTAAGGTCACAGGAAATGCGGATCAATGTCTCGTGGACAAGGTCGTAGAGAACAAAGGACACAACTTGCCGGTCAAGGAAGGGAAGTACAGCTGGAGATCGATCAGGGGTCACCGGGCTGAGGGGATTGTGACAGGGGTCAGGACGTGGGATCCACAAGAAGTCAGTAATGTCCACCGGTGTTCAGTTCCCATGCACGCGGCAGCACGAGCCAAGCGGCGCTCGGTGGCTTTCAGGATATTCAAAGTCGTTGAACAGTTAGCTCATGAAAGAACAAGATATGAAAGACATCAGGTGGAGGAGCTCAAGAAGGCTATAAACGGGGACGAGACTAGCGTTCCTGCATTGAAGGATACATCCAGCTCTCCACCCACATGACCAGCACTTATTCCTGCACTGAGAACGGATCTGTAGATTTACAAAGGCGCACCAGCATAAAATGAAATCGGAAAACCCTGCAACTGGCATGACGGGTAATTTCCGAGTTTAGCTTCTTTCTAGAGGCCAACACAACAAGGGAACTCCTAAAAAAACATCAGAAAGAAACAATCAAAATTTTTCGGGCACATCATGAGAAGAGGAAAGTTGGAATACTCGTTTACAACTGGCAAAATAAAAAGAAAGAGAGATCGCGGACAACAAAAAGAGAAAATACTGGATAGCTTAGTGTCATATCATGGAAAACAGCCAACAACAGAACTGATACGATGCACTGTGGATAGAAGATTGTGGAAGGATATGATTGCTTACGCCAATCTGTATGACACATGATGATGATGATGATGAGAGTCTTTCTGCTCGAAGTAGCGCCCCCTTCCACTTTATTTGGTCGCTTTCTGAATCTGTCCCAGGAGATCCATAGATTAGGGTTTAAAAAAAAAAAAAAAAAAAACTATCTTTACGTTATTTTCCCAAAACTGGGGTTTTCCGGGAGCAGATGTTAAAACCGGAGAATAAAGGCCGCTTGTCCAGTGCAGTTTCCCCGAGGTATTCGGGTCTGAGTTTTTATTTCATCATCAATAGGAAAAGCTTTTAACTCTACCGGGATTCGAACCTGCTTTCTACTGGTTTGGAGTCCGGCGAGTTATCGGCTCGGCCACACGTTCAAGGTTAGGCTTGGGTGTACGCTAAAATCTAACCCTAAATCTTGTTGGGAAAAAAAATGAAATTAAATGAACAAAAACTATAGTCCGTTCAGAAATTCATAATCACACCTGAATTAGTTTTGCGTGACAACCGCTTGTTACTGTGGTTTCAAATTTTGCACGGAATCTTAGAATATTGATGGCGCAAAGATTTTGGTATTTTTTATTCCACAAACACAACAGATTTTGCACATCAGCGAATTCCTTTGATCTTTTATGACGATATCACACAAGTTGATTCAAATTTTAGAGTTTACAGTAATCGTGTTAAATTTTCCAGTTTACTGGAATTCTTGTCAGAGGCGTATCTACATAGTGCTTAATTGTGGGTGTTGTTCGTTATGTGTATTTGCAAACATGAATTCAATTGGTTAAAATTAGTCTTGTCCTTCGGTCACCATTAGACCTCAGGACGTCCTAACTGCAGCTGGAATTGAATTCATCTTAATTTTATTCATTCCGATTCTGACGATTCCAAGAGGTTGATAATCATTACTGGCTGGACAAATAGTAATCCATCTCGTTTCCAGTACTCATCTTCCACCCGCAGCACATGTTCAACACACTTCTTCCAGAACGGAATGTCTATTTTTGAGAGACTCGTGTGTCAGAACTTCAACATCACACATTTTAAACGTCCTGTTCTGTTCTGCAACTTGTCCTTTGACGTGAGCCCAGACAAGTTCGATTGGATTAAGGTGCGCATGATATGCAGGGAGTCGAAGAGAGGTGTGGCCGTATTTCTCAATGATTTTGTCAACATGGTACACCTTTTTCTTATTCGTGTTCTTCACAAGTTGTAACAATTCGGGTTTTAAATATGTGTCGTCAAATTTGACAGTTTCATTCTCAAGCCATGTCCTAATTTGCTCTTTTGTATTTGATGCAGTAGGCACTTTGTCTTCCTCTGATACGACATTGTGGTATGATGCATTATCCATGACTATGCATAAAGGTCTCTCTAGGATTGGTAAAAAATCGTTTTCCAACCAGTGCCTGAAAATGTTTTCATTCATTTCAGTATAGTAGTCCCTACCGTCGGTACTTTTTGATTGGAAAATAAGTCCCGCATCATGGACAAGGCCGTTTTCAGTGCTTCCAGCATGCGTTAATATAATGCGCTGGCCTTTGCTGCTCGGAATTGTTCTTTTGAGTTTGCCATTTACTGATTGCCATTCTTTAGCATAGGTGTGGTGTGCGTTGACCCATGTTCTGTCCAAATATACAATATCATACCGTTCACTCCGCCGCTCACGGATCTGTCTCAGGTATTTGCTTCGAGCAATGACCAAGTGTGGTTTTTCACAAATAATATTCCTGCCCCCAACAGTTTTTCTGAAAGTAAAGCCGGCTCCTTGCACAATCTTCCATAGAGTATTTTTAGAAATGTCAATATTTCAGTCTCCATGCAATTTTAATTTCAAATTCCTGAGAGTAACAAGTACATTATTGGCAAACATTTTCAATATCTCACGTTTTATGACATCCATGTCAAAGCTGTAGACTTTCCTTTTCCTTCCTTGATTGACATGAGTGCACTCTGAGTCTTGTTTTATCCAACGAGAAAATGACGATTTATTAAGACCAAACGCGAGTTGCGTTCGTCTCTCTGGGTCATGAATATCACAATATAAATGCCCCATCTTGGATTCCCTAAGGAATTGCTGATATAGTAATACAGTAACCTTTAGCATAGTTATAAATTTGCATTTCAAACTCATTGTAATTTAGATATAAATGTTGGTATTTAATGTCAACAAATCGTCTACTGAGTCTTCACAAAATTAATAAAGATACGCCTTCACTTCGGTAATTAATGCCAAGGCCGTGGTGCGTCATGTCGTTCAATAACAATTAAGTTTTGTGCACGGGATTTTCCTGAAGTTAGTGTTTCTGCAATAACCAAACTATTTTACGTGAACGACCGCACCAAATTAATGTATATATCCTAAAATGGTGTCAAATTCGAACAGGATGAATTTAATATAGCCTAAAGAAGAAAACTTTTAAACTAGATCAAATTTCTCAGAGCAAAAAAATATTTCTATAACGTCATCAATATTGCATGCAAAATTTAAAGCAAAATAACAAGCGGTTATCACGTATAACTAATTCAGGTGTGATTATGAATTTCTGAACGGACTATAGTAGTTCATACATTCAAATATTGTGCGGTCCACAGGGGAGATCACTGGTTTAGAAAAGAAAGACACTAAACAAGGAAATTACCGCGTTACGTTATCGGCTTTATGAGCTATAAACGGCTGACGTCACTCCACCCAAAACTTTCCTTGTTCGCAAAGATGAAAACGTCACGCTAGTTGGGGGTTTCCTATTGTATTTTCTGGCGGCGGGTCTTTGTAAATCTATAGATGGGTATGCTAGAATGTAACTTTCGCGTCATTGAAATGAGACAGACCAAAATAAGGCAGAAACCATCATGAGACAGATCACAATGAGGCACAAACCGTAATGAAACATACTAAAATGAGGCAGAAACCATAATGAGACAGACCAAAATGAAGCAGAAACCATAATGAGACAGGCCAAAATGGAGCAGAAACCATAATGAAACATACTAAAATGAGGCAGAAACCATAATGAGACATGCCAAAATGAGGCACAAACCGTAATGAAACATACTAAAATGAGGCAGAAACCATAATGAGACAGACCAAAATGAAGCAGAAACCATAATGAGACAGACCAAAATGAAACAGAAACCATAATGAAACAGACCAAAATGAGGCAGAAACCGTAATGTAACAGACCAAAATGAGGCAGAAACCGTAATGAAACAGACCAAAATGAGGCAGAAACCATAATGAAACAGACCAAAATGAGGCAGAAACCGTAATGAAACAGACCAAAATGAGGCAGAAACCGGAATGAAACATACCAAAAGGGAGGCAGAAACCATAATGAGACAGACCAAAATGAAACAGAAACCATAATGAAACAGACCAAAATGAGGCAGAAACCGTAATGTAACAGACCAAAATGAGGCAGAAACCGTAATGAAACAGACCAAAGGGAGGCAGAAACCGTAATGAAACAGACCAAAATGAGGCAGAAACCGTAATGAAACATACCAAAATGAAGCAGAAACCGAATGAAACAGACAAAAATAAGACAGAGATCATAATGAGGCAGAAATCATAATGAGGCTCTCATTGTTGTTAAAGACTTTTGTTCTGGTTATATGTTGCGGTCAATTGTACACGACGTTTTCTCCAGCTTATCTATGAAACACAGATATTTGTTGCTGTCAATTGTACACGACGTTTTCTCCAGCTTATCTATGAAACACAGATATTTGTTGCTGTCAATTGTACACGACGTTTTCTCCAGCTTATCTATGAAACACAGATATTTGTTGCTGATACTTTAGTTGATTTTATATTTCCAAGAAGATAAAACACACAAGCAATATCTGTTTTACATTCAAAGTGATTAGAAGAAGTCTTATCTTCAGAATTAAAAGACTTGTGGCTAAAATATAACATCGCACCCTGAAATGTCATTTTTTCCCCAATCGTTTATTTTCTTTGTTACGGGCATTAAGTACAAAGTAAAGTAAAAAAAGTAAAGTACCCCCCGTCACGCCAAGTGGCGTATAGGGAAATATGGTGTTAGTGACCCTATATTTTACAGACCTTCAGCACATGATTTTTGGGGTAATGTGGTCGGTATTACGCCCGTGCTGCTTTACTTTCCCAGAAAAAATCCGGTACCCATTTAAGGCTGGGTGAACCCGGAGCCGTCGGTTGGGATCGAACCCTACCCCTTGTCCGTAGTAGTCCAGTTCACTAACCACTGAGCTATCGCGGCTCCCACTAATTTTTAGGGAATTAGTAAAACCCAGGTGTCCTCGCCAGGGTACGAACCCCGGCTGTTGCCGTGGTAAGCCAAAAGTACAAAGTACTAAAATATAATTCATACATAACGATTGACTCAAACTAGACAGTTTACATTCTGCGTTTGGTGTCACATACTAAAACCACTTCTTTAAAATATACATTTTTAGAGTGAGTGGAATGTACTAGGCTCATGAATGAACCTATCTTTTGTCGAGCACAACAAGGAAGCGATGAATCTACCAGTTGTCGAGTACCACAAGGGGACGATGAATCTACCAGTTGTCGAGTACCACAAGGGAGCGATGAATCTACCAGTTGTCGTGTACCACAATTGGACGATGAACCTACCAGCTGTCGAGTACCACAAGGGATCGATGAATCTACTTATTGTCGAGTACCACAAGGGAGCGATGAATCTACTTGTTGTCGAGTACCACAAGGGAGCGATGAATCTACCTGTTGTCGAGTACCACAAGGGAGCGATGAATCTACCTGTTGTCGAGTACCACAAGGGGACGATGAATCTACCAGTTGTCGAGTACCACAAAGGAGCGATGAATCTACTTGTTGTCGAGTACCACAAGGGAGCGATGAATCTACCAGTTGTCGAGTACCACAAGGGAGCGATGAATCTACCAGTTGTCGAGTACCACAAGGGGACGATGAATCTACCAGTTGTCGAGTACCACAAGGGAGCGATGAATCTACCAGTTGTCATGTACCACAATTGGACGATGAACCTACCAGTTGTCGAGTACCACAAAGGGAGCGATGAATCTACTTATTGTCGAGTATCACAAGGGAGCGATGAATCTACCAGTTGTCGAGTATCACAAGGGAGCGATGAATCTACTTGTTGTCGAGTACCACATGGGAGCGATGAATCTACCTGTTGTCGAGTACCACAAGGGGGCGATGAATCTACCTGTTGTCGAGTACCACAATTGGACGATGAACCTACCAGTTGTCGAGTACCACAAAGGGAGCGATGAATCTACTTGTTGTCGAGTACCACTAGGAAGCGATGAATCTACCAGTTGTCGAGTACCACAAGGGAGCGATGAATCTACATATTGTCAAGTACCACAAGGGAGCGATGAATCTACCTGTTGTCGAGTACCACAAGGGAGCGATGAATCTACCTGTTGTCGAGTACCACAAGGGAGCGATGAATCTACCTGTTGTCGAGTACCACAAGGGAGCGATGAATCTACCAGTTGTAGAGTACCACAAGAGAGCGATGAGTCTACCAGTTGTCGAGGGGGGGGGGGTGATGTCCGCTCTTGACATCACCAAAAGGTATTTGAAGCGTTCATAGCCTCTCATTTGCCAGGCTCAGTGGATATCGGATGAGAAAACTTTCTCTGTTTTGACAAAACCTTCTCTGGTTTTGATGGACTAAATTCAACTCCACTGGGCCACTGTGTCCAAGGCCACACCTACACGTGGTCCCTCTGTTATCGCAAAGTTGGTCCTGGGCGCGACCGAGTTCCCAGTGGTATAACTGGGTCGGGAGGAGGTGAGCCCCTATAGATGCAGGGCTAGAGCCAACCAACATGTGGTATACGCCATGGCCCTCATCTAATTACCCTCACTCCTCCTTGAGTGGATGTCTTGTCTTCTATCTTATTACTATTTCTATAGGAACCCCCTGTGGACAGGGTGAGAGCTTTAGCGAAACTACCTCGAGACCATCTACTGACATACTTGAAGACAAATGACTCTAGGACTGACTAGGAGTCCATCATGTTCCCTTCAACAGTCCTGTAGTAAATCGCACAGACACAAGTGACCCAGGACGTGACGATCCTCTGTCGATACATTTGGCCCCCATGAGATAAGCCTGATTTTACGGAGTAAGTGTCAGTGACAGTAGGTGGCGGGGAATGGGCTGTTGTGAATCCTGCTTGAATACAGGGCCTAGAAAGTGAACAAACGGATGGATGATATGTCAGCAGAGACAGAGACACAATACATGCCATGGATGGAATTGAGACAAGGATTTGCAAAACCTTCACCCTGGGGTAGGAAGATAGCCCACAGGTCCCCCAGTTTTAACAATGCCATGTACATCAATACGAGCTCGGACGCCGCCTCGGTCGACAAGGTCTGCGCCAGACAGTGAGCGACCAGGCTGGACTGTGCGATAAATTAGCTACTGGAAGAAATACAAACAACTCATGCAAAAAGCAGAAACCTCGGATGCAACAAAGTTCAATATATAAATATTTTAATGGAAGAAAGAGCATGAAGATTGGTCAGAGAGAAAAAACAAATAAATTAAACATACTATTGGTCGTTTCAAATCTAAATGTTCACGATTAACATGAAATATCTCCTCTTTCCCTGCACTTACAAACTTGATTTTTTGCATCTGGCCTTGTTTTTCCAAGGTCCCACCGATTTCACAAAATTGAATGATGTAGGAAGTATGCTTCATCATGAAGCAGCACTTTCCTTTGATCTCAGTGAATTTACGGATCTTTTTGCTCCTGGAGAAAATAATTTACCGTACATTAATGGAAATCAGCTTCTCGACATAGGCGTCTCTACACAACTTGAAAGTTGGAGGCGTTTATCAACTGTTTACTTTCTATTGTTTACTTTCTTTAAAATACTATGAGAATGTCAATGTTATAGCCTTTACAGACGGTCTAAAACAAATCAGCGTATAAACAGTTCCATTAATGAAAACTATTTAAACAATATACAACAAAGAATACATTTTAAAAAATTAATTATCCGTTGCGAGCGATAACGAGCATGACATATCAAGCAAAGATATTGTTTATGGGTACGCATGTGACTAAAGAGTCCGATGTAAGCACGGGATCCTCTTCACTGTAAAGAGCTACATTGTTCGTTTTATGTCTTTCCGTGTGAATTTCATTATTTTACGTAAACAAGACATATGAAAGTGATTTAGTTTCTTTGCATGCCTGCAGTACACATATCAAGAATCTTTACATTTTCAAAACGTTATCAACTTTAGCTAAAGATTGATCATGCGGACATATAAAAACGTCCATTATTATTTCATTTATTCTGAATCAGAGGAGTCTAACATATTGATTACTAATCTGGGCTGAACGAACGATAGTCCATCTTTTTTCCAATAGTCATTATCTTCTTTTAAAACATGATCTTCACATTTGCACCAAAAATCTTTGTCAATCTGTGATAGAGCAGCATATGTCAGTCCTTTTATATCGCATAGTTTAAAACTTGTATTCTCAGCTGCCACCTGCCCTTTAATTTTTGCCCAAACGAGTTCAATGGGGTTTAATTGTGGATGATAAGGGGGCAGTCTCAAGCACGTATGACCATGCTGTTGAATGATTTTGTCTATTTGGAATACTTTGGTCTTTTGCGATTTCTTAACAAGTGACAGTAATTCAGGTTTCAAAAATCCCTCGTTAAATGGAATTCCTTCCTTTCTTAGCCAAATCTTTATAACATCTTTTGTACTGGTAGATGTAGGAATTTTGTCTTCTTCTGCCACAGCGTTGTGGTACGACGCGTTGTCCATTACCAGACAAGATGGTCTGTCTAGAATTGGAAGAAGAGTATTTTCAATCCACTCTCTAAATATATGGCCATTCATCTCGGTGTGATAGTCCCTGTTGTCAGTATAATTAGAGGTGAATATAAGTTCTGCATTTTTCACCAACCCTTCTTTTCTGCTGCCTGCATGTGCCATTATAATACGCTGTCCTTTTCCAGTGGGTACACATCTTTTAATACTTCCATCTGATAACTGCCATTCCTTTGCACTTGTGTGGTGAGAATTTATCCAAGATTCATCTAGAAATACAATATCATAACCTTGGTTACGCATTTCCCGTACTTCACGTAAATATTTACTCCTCATAGAAACTAAGTGCGGCTTCTCGCAGATGACATTTCTACCACTATCGTACTTTCTAAACGTAAAACCGATGCTTCTAACAGTTCTCCATAATGTTGTTTTCGACACAACAATGTCATTTTCTGCTCTCAGTCGAATTTTCAGTTTTCTTAAAGTCACAGTTTCTTTGGAATCGAACATTTTACAAATTGCTCTTCTAATCACTTCCTTGTCAAAACTATCTACTACTTTCTTTCTTCCTAGCGTCCTAGTCTTGATTGAACTGGACACTCCGTTAGCTTTAAGTAAGCACTTGTTTGAAAAAGCGTTTGCTTATACCCAATGCGTGAATAGTTCTCTTTTCTGGCTTTGAGATGCTTCGATACAGTTTTCCACGCTTAGCTTCTATGCAAAAATATTTATACACCTTTATTGCCACTGATTGCAATGTAAGGAACTTTACTTTTATACCCATTGACTAACAGATCACAAATTTAACGAAATTACCCAATAATTAGGATACGCCGTTGCACATAAATCACAACAAAACGACAGGAAATGGGATGCACCGGATATAAAATTATAACTATGACGCGTTTTATGTGTTTTTTAGTGCTTAAAACAGGGAAATTGGCGCGCATTACGTTCAAGATGACAAGTCTGTGGGTGCTCACTCATATGAAGCGGTAATTCCTCCAAATATATGGTTTGACCAAAATGCCTTAAATTTGTATACTTCAAATAAAGAATATTTAAAACTATACGTTTGTTGGTGAGGAAATGAATGTACTTCTTGGGACCAAAAAATCACAAGACCATATGCAAAATTTCAGCATTATCAATCAATTGGTTGCAGAGATATGGAATTTTAAACACCTTCAAAATATTTTGAAACGACCTATACAACTTAATATTTCAGGCCTCAAAAACAAGAAAACAGAGCTAACCAAAATCATGTACAAATACCAGATCCATATTGTCCTACTGCAGGAAAAACTACACAAGAACATAGACACACATATAACAGGTTACACAGGCTATCCATGTAAGTGCACCAACAACTGCAGGGGTATAATCACCTACATCAAAAACAATATACAGGGAGATGTAGTGCCACTAAATAATGCAGAACTATTGCCTGTTTCAAAATATTTTGAAGGTGTTTAAAATTCCATATCTCTGCAACCAATTGATTGAAAATGTTGAAATTTTGCATATGGTCTTGTGATTTTTTAGTCCCAAGAAGTACATTCATTTCCTCACCAACAAACGTATAGTTTTAAATATTCTTTATTTGAAGTATACAAATTTAAGGCATTTTGGTCAAACCATATATTTGGAGGAATTACCGCTTCATATGAGTGAGCACCCACGGACTTGTCATCTTGAACGTAATGCGCGCCAATTTCCCTGTTTTAAGCACTAAAAAACACATAAAACGCGTCATAGTTATAATTTTATATCCGGTGCATCCCATTTCCTGTCGTTTTGTTGTGATTTATGTGCAACGGCGTATCCTAATTATTGGGTAATTTCGTTAAATTTGTGATCTGTTAGTCAATGGGTATAAAAGTAAAGTTCCTTACATTGCAATCAGTGGCAATAAAGGTGTATAAATATTTTTGCATAGAAGCTAAGCGTGGAAAACTGTATCGAAGCATCTCAAAGCCAGAAAAGAGAACTATTCACGCATTGGGTATAAGCAAACGCTTTTTCAAACAAGTGCTTAAAGCTAACGGAGTGTCCAGTTCAATCAAGACTAGGACGCTAGGAAGAAAGAAAGTAGTAGATAGTTTTGACAAGGAAGTGATTAGAAGAGCAATTTGTAAAATGTTCGATTCCAAAGAAACTGTGACTTTAAGAAAACTGAAAATTCGACTGAGAGCAGAAAATGACATTGTTGTGTCGAAAACAACATTATGGAGAACTGTTAGAAGCATCGGTTTTACGTTTAGAAAGTACGATAGTGGTAGAAATGTCATCTGCGAGAAGCCGCACTTAGTTTCTATGAGGAGTAAATATTTACGTGAAGTACGGGAAATGCGTAACCAAGGTTATGATATTGTATTTCTAGATGAATCTTGGATAAATTCTCACCACACAAGTGCAAAGGAATGGCAGTTATCAGATGGAAGTATTAAAAGATGTGTACCCACTGGAAAAGGACAGCGTATTATAATGGCACATGCAGGCAGCCGAAAAGAAGGGTTGGTGAAAAATGCAGAACTTATATTCACCTCTAATTATACTGACAACAGGGACTATCACACCGAGATGAATGGCCATATATTTAGAGAGTGGATTGAAAATACTCTTCTTCCAATTCTAGACAGACCATCCTGTCTGGTAATGGACAACGCGTCGTACCACAACGCTGTGGCAGAAGAAGACAAAATTCCTACATCTACCAGTACAAAAGATGTTATAAAGATTTGGCTAAGAAAGGAAGGAATTCCATTTTACGAGGGATTTTTGAAACCTGAATTACTGTCACTTGTTAAGAAATCGCAAAAGACCAAAGTATTCCAAATAGACACAATCATTCAACAGCATGATCATACGTGCTTGAGACTGCCCCCTTATCATCCACAATTAAACCCCATTGAACTCGTTTGGGCAAAAATTAAAGGGCAGGTGGCAGCTGAGAATACAAGTTTTAAACTATGCGATATAAAAGGACTGACATATGCTGCTCTATCACAGATTGACAAATATTTTTGGTGCAAATGTGAAGATCATGTCTTAAAAGAAGAAAATGACTATTGGAAAAAAGATGGACTATCGTTCGTTCAGCCCAGATTAGTAATCAATATGTTAGACTCCTCTGATTCAGAATAAATGAAATAATAATGGACGTTTTTATATGTCCGCATGATCAATCTTTAGCTAAAGTTGATAACGTTTTGAAAATGTAAAGATTCTTGATATGTGTACTGCAGGCATGCAAAGAAACTAAATCACTTTCATATGTCTTGTTTACGTAAAATAATGAAAGTCACATGGAAAGACATAAAACGAACAATGTAGCTCTTTACAGTGAAGAGGATCCCGTGCTTACATCGGACTCTTTAGTCACATGCGTACCCATAAACAATAACTTTGCTTGATATGTCATGCTCGTTATCGCTCGCAACGGATAATTAATTTTTTTTAATGTATTCTTTGTTGTATATTGTTTAAATAGTTTTCATTAATGGAACTGTTTATACGCTGATTTGTTTTAGACCGTCTGTAAAGGCTATAACATTGACATTCTCATAGTATTTTAAAGAAAGTAAACAATAGAAAGTAAACAGTTGATAAACGCCTCCAACTTTCAAGTTGTGTAGAGACGCCTATGTCGAGAAGCTGATTTCCATTAATGTACGGTAAATTATTTTCTCCAGGAGCAAAAAGATCCGTAAATTCACTGAGATCAAAGGAAAGTGCTGCTTCATGATGAAGCATACTTCCTACATCATTAAATTTTGTGAAATCGGTGGGACCTTGGAAAAACAAGGCCAGATGCAAAAAATCAAGTTTGTAAGTGCAGGGAAAGAGGAGATATTTCATGTTAATCGTGAACATTTAGATTTGAAACGACCAATAACAGATGTTCAGAAAGCCACAATTTGGTTTGCATCCAGCAAATATAATATTTATAATGTTTACAACCCACCAGGCACAAATTGTAACATAACAGAACTTGATCAAGTCAACTACCATAGAACTATCTTGGCTGGAGATTTTAATGGACATTCAACACAATGGGGATATTCTAACTCAAATCCAACAGGAAAATACATAGAGGATCTATGCCAATCAACTAATCTTACAATCACGCAGGACGCAGAATCAACACCAACTCTCCTACATAGAAGATCTTTGCCAATCAACTAATCTTACAATCATGCAGGACACACAATCAACACCAACTCTCCTACATAAAAGATCTTTGCCAATCAACTAATCTTACAATCATGCAGGACGCAGAATCAACACCAACTCTCCTACATAGAAGATCTTTGCCAATCAACTAATCTTACAATCATGCAGGACGCAGAATCAACACCAACTCTCCTACATAGAAGATCTTTGCCAATCAACTAATCTTACAATCATGCAGGACACACAATCAACACCAACTCTCCTACATAAAAGATCTTTGCCAATCAACTAATCTTACAATCATGCAGGACGCAGAATCAACACCAACTCTCCTACATAGAAGATCTTTGCCAATCAACTAATCTTACAATCATGCAGGACACACAATCAACACCAACTCTCCTACATAGAAGATCTTTGCCAATCAACTAATCTTACAAGCATGCAGGACACACAATCAACACCAACTCTCCTACATAAAAGATCTTTGCCAATCAACTAATCTTACAATCATGCAGGACGCAGAATCAACACCAACTCTCCTACATAGAACCCATCTCTCCCTTAGTAGGCCCGACCTGACCATTTGCTCTGCTGATCTTATAAGCTACTGCCACATTGAAGTTATTGATGACGTAGGCAGTGATCACAGACCCATAGTCACCGCAGTGATCACAGACCCATAGTCACCATAGTAGACAAAAACAACAAAAATCCAAACAAAACAGAGAACGAGATGTAATTTCAAGAAAGCTGACTGGAAGCTATATCAAGAAAAATTCGACCAACTCCTGAATAATCTGACAGACAACAGCGTAGAAAAATTAAACGCGATGTTCATACAAATAATACTTAACACTGCAGAACAAACTATACCTAAAGGATGTAGAACACAATATCGACCATTTTGGAACACAGAACTGGAGACAGCAGTATCAGAAAGAAAGAAAGCCAGAACAATACTTGAGCAGAACCCAACATTGAATAATAAAATAAGCTATAACAAGGCTAGTGCTAAGGTCAAACTAGTTGCTAAAAAAGCAAAGAAAGAGAAATGGCAAGAAACATGCAGTAAACTCGATTTGCGACATGAAGGAAATAAAGCATGGAGACTTATGCAACATTTGTCTGGTAATAAAAGAGAACCAAATCCTAAACCAATAAATTTAATAATGAAATCATCAGCTCTAAAAAAAATATAGTTAAAAAATGTAATAGTTACTTTGCTTCAGTCAACAGAGCGAAAAAACTTACAGATAGCGATAAAATTCAGCTACCTATTTTAAAATTAATTGAAAGAGCCCCAACAACAAATGTTGCAATATTTGAAGAAGATTTTTACATGAGGGAACTAGAAAAGGCATTAAGAAAATTAAAATGTAGAAAATCCCCAGGCCCTGACAAGGTACAAAATGAGATGATAAAACATATCGGCAAGTCAGGAAAAGAAACATTACTCAGACTGATCAACAAGTCATGGAAAGAAAGCAAAATTCCCAAGATATGGAGAAATGCCTATATAATGCCATTGCTAAAAAAGAACAAGCCTCCAGATGACCCTGGAAGCTATCGTCCCCTATCACTAACATCATGCATAGGTAAAATAGCAGAGAGTATGGTCAATAGCAGACTATACTGGTATCTGGAAACCTCTAATACCCTGTGCTACGAACAAGCTGGTTTCAGGGCAGGCAATAACATAGAAGACCAAATCCTCAGGTTAATACAACAGGTCCAAGATGGATTTCAGAAGAGACAACATACTCTAGCCATCCTAGTGGACCTGCAGCTAGCTTATGATAGAGTCTGGCGTAAGGGGCTTTTATTGAAGATGAGAGATGCTGGGATACATGGGAAACTGTACAAATGGGTCAAATATTTCCTAGTTGACAGAACAATACAAACTAAATTAAATGAATCCATTTCAGACAAAGAGGTGCTAGAAGAAGGATTACCACAAGGATCACCACTCAGTTGTACCCTTTTTTGATATATATCAATGATCTGACCAAAACCCTGATAAATAAAAAAGCTCTCTATGCGGATGATCTGGTCATGTGGAGTACGAATGAAAATATTAGAACAGCTGAAGCACAACTAAATAAAGACCTGAGACACCTAGAAGTATACTGTAATACATGGACAATGAAAATATTAGAACAGCTGAAGCACAACTAAGCAAAGACCTGAGGCACCTAGAAGAATACTGTAATACCTGGAAAATAAAAATAAATGTACAGAAAACAGTATATACAGTATTTACTAGAAGTAACAAAATAGCTAAGGCAAACATCAAACTCAATCTCCAACACAATAGTCTTCAAAAAGAGGAACACCCTACATACTTAGGAATACAACGATAGACCGACAACTGAACCTGACGAAACACGTAGAGAATCTCACTAAGAAAGCAAGACAAAGACTTCAACTAATGAAAAGGCTTTCCAGTACCTTATGGGGAGCAGATAAAGAAATACTTAGAAATCTCTATCTGGGATATGTTCGCACTGTTTTGGATCATGGTAGCTCGCTCCTAGTGACATGCAGCAAAACAACTAACATGGCACTGGACAAGATACAAAATAATGCATTACGACTCATCAGCGGTGCAATGAGGTTCACTCCAGTTGCAGCCTGCGAAATCCACTGCAATGTGGAACCTTTAGAGTTGAGGAGAAACAAAGCCGCTATGGTTCTCTATGAAAGACAAAAAAGAATGGAGAAGGACCACCCTAACAGAAAATTAGTAGATACATGGACTCCAAAACAAAGAATTAAGCAGATGTCAGTATTACAACATGTTAGAAATATACAAAAGAAATTCCATCTACCTGAAAAACGACTACAAACATCAAGAGTCATCAAAGAAATGCCACCAAGTACGAATTATAAAAAACCTGAAATAAATGTAGAGATATGTAACAGAACAGGTAAAAAAGCAGACCCAGTATCAGTAACACTAGCAGCAAGGAAAACAATAGATACTTATCCAGAAGACTGGATACATATATACACAGATGGTGCAGCCACTATATATATATGGCCCTTTTCGTCTTGTCAGACGGTCTAGTGGAGGCTATTGCGTATTTTTTTGAGGTATTGTTTTTGCCGAACAGCTTCTCTCGTGGCTAATTCTACCAATGTTTGACAAACACACGCGGTCACATAATGAACAAGTCAGGCTCGCTGGTCCACAGGGTTTACCATCCTTTTTCATGAGTCTCTTCTCTTCTAAGTCATGTCTTAGCACAGTCTCAAATGTTGTTATACCGTTCCTTATACGTGCTCTCCATGATGTGCGATCACTTGCCAGATGTTGCCAGTCGTTTTCACAGATGGAGAAGTCTTTCAGAGATGATTTGCAGATATCTCTATATCGTAGTTTAGGTCTGCCGATTTGTCGTTTTCCGTGTTTTAGCTCGCCATATAGTATTTACCTAGGAATGCGTTTTTCTTCCATCCGTTGGACATGCCCCAGCCATCTTAGCCTTCGACTTCTGAGCATCGACATGATTGTTGGGGTCTTAGCACGTTGCAGGACAGTTAAGTTGGTTATTTTGTCCTGCCATTTGATGTGCATTATTTTGCGGAGACATCACATGTGGAAGACATTTAGTCTTTTTTCCTGGTTTGAGTATGTTGTCCAGGTTTCGGATCCATATAGTAGTGTGCTAAGCACACATGTTTGATATATTAAGAGTTTAGTCTTTCGAGTTAGTTTCGTGTTGTTCCATGCCCTTTTTGTGAGTTTGCCGAAGGTCGTAGCTGCCTTACCAATTCGACAGTTTATTTCTTCATCAAGAGAGATGGTTTGCGTAACTGTGGATCCAAGATATGTAAATTTCTGTACTGATTCTAGTGGGCAGTCTTTTAGAGTAATAGATAGAGGTTTGAAGTCACCTTGATTTAGTATTACTGTCTTCTGAACATTAATTGACAGTGAAAAAAGGTCGCAGCCACTAACGCTACTTCAAAAGCTGGATATGGAATATTAATATATTATCCAGATGGAACAGCAGAAGAAATGTATGGCCCTTGTGGTGAAGTCTGTAACAATTATGAAGCAGAAATAACAGCTATTGAAACAGCAATTTGTCATTTAAATACGATTTTCGATACCACACCATCAAAGAAAACAAACACAGTTATATTTACGGATTCCAAATCGGCTCTGCAAGCACTGGAAAACAACACGAACAAAACAGAACTCACACAGCTTATCATAGACACAGACAGACTCATTGAAGCAAATAACATAAGATTGGTAATGCAATGGATCCCAGGACACTCAAATATACCAGGAAATGATAAGGCAGATACATTAGCTAAGAGAGGATGCAAACAGACACAGATACATACATCCATCACACTAGCCACAGCCAAACAAGTCATAAACTCTAACAGTAGGGAGGAGTGGCTGAATGGATGGGCCTTAGGGAAAACAGGGAGAGAGCTTTATAAATATATGGCCAAACCAAATCCACAAGACAACATAAACAACCTAACAAGAAGAGACCAAACCACCATCTTCAGACTGAGAACAGGACATGTTATGCTAAATAACCACATTAATAGAATAAAACAAAACCATACCCCAGTATGTCCACTCTGTAATCACCCACAAGAAACTGTAGAACACCACCTGTTTCAATGTCCTGAGCTCACTGTCATCAGAACAGCACTACTTCCTCAAAGACTCTCCAAATGGAACATTCTGTACGGAACCACAGCAGAACTTAAAAATACCTGCAGATACTACTACATGGCATTGGGCCGAAGGGCATCAGCCCAAAGGTCACTGGATCCATAACAACAACAACAACAACCAGTTGTCGAGTACCACAAGGCAGCAATGAATCTACCTGTTGTCGAGTACCACAAGGGAGCGATGAATCTACCTGTTGTCGAGTACCATACACCGTGTACAGAGCAGATCTATAAGGATATAGTAGACCACACACCATGTATAGAGCAAAAATCTATGAAATAAAAGAACTTAACATAGCAGTACATAGTGAGAATATGAAAGAAAAGACCACACACTTTGTTTAGAGTAAGTATATCAAAGAATAAATCATAAACATTGTATAGAGTATGTTTGTAAAAGAATATACCATAAACATTGCTGTATAGATCAATTTTATGAAAGAATATAAACTAAATACAGTTATTGAGTTATTAGCAGGTGATCATCATTGCACTCCGAACACGTCCATAGGTGCTCAGATCCCTTCCTCTGCAAGTCTCCTGTGTCCAGCGACTAACAACTCAAGTTCTGTGTTGGTTGATTAGTCTTCTTACACGCCCACTAAGTTTCTAGTTTCTGGCTGCGACCATCTTAACTTTCATCTCTTTCATCCGAAGGAGTGACGTGGACTCATGATTGTCGAAGTCCTGTGTCCTTTTCACTTCCCGAAGGGCATTGATGATTTCCGCCCGATTCATTGGTTGATCGTCCTCAACAATAGCGCAGCTAGCCAACCTGTCTGCTCTTTCATTTCCTCATATTCCCGCATGTCCTGGAACGTAGACAAAGGTGACCTTGCGTATTTTTGACTTTTGCATTGACTCTAACCATTGCCTACGTACAGTTCCCGCCTCCACTTTTCTTATCATGCTCATCAAATTACTCAGTATGCAGGCGTGGTTGTAGTCTTGTAACTCTAACTAGATGAAAACTCAATACAATATAAGTTTGATGTAAGTTTATGTATGCAACGACTGTTTCCTTTATGGAAATTGTTTCCAGGAGCACCACTGGGTCTTGATTGGTCGTCGATCCTGTCGCACGCAGTCAGCTGTGGGTGGCTGGCCACTCTCAGCCTAATTCCTAGCCGGCTTTAAACTAAATGAATAAATGAACAATATTCTGAATAGCTCTCATCATCATCATCGAGTGCCTTCTACGCAACGAAGGTTGGCTACCATGGATCGTCAGTAGCGCTAGTGCATGTTTACCCGTCCCTTTCTGGAAGAACATGCACCGAAAATGCACCAAAGACAATGGATTTTGCACCGTGCAATGGTGAAAAAAAAAAAAAAAAAATTCGCTATTTTTTCGAAATTGAATATGTTTTGGGGACAATTTTTTTTTTGTTTTTGGGGGGGGGGGGTGGGGGGGGGTGTCGTCACTTTGTCGAAACGGTCGGCTTAACTCAGGTAAATTGAAAAGATCGTCGAAACGGTCGGTTGCGTCTCAGGTAGGCGGATTATCTTGCCCGACACGGCTGACAGTGTTAGATGAAAATATTTGTGAAAGAGTATTTTAAATTATTTTAAAGATGTGAAATATGTATTTGTGAAAGTAAAAATTCAGAATTATTAAAAAATTGAAAAAAATAAATATTTAAAAAAAGGCTCCCACCGGGATTCGAACACGGGATCTACGGCGTGACAGGCGATGATACTTATCACACGGTCCACTTTGTCGATGTCGTCGAAACGGTCGGTTGCGTCTCAGGATATCTCAGGTAACCAACTAGCTCTCAGGTAAATCCGCGATTGAAAAGAAAACGGACTTATTTTAAAAATAATAAAATATAATGATAAAATTCAATATTTCAAAAATTAAATGAAGGGAAATTTAAAAATATAGGCGATCTCGTAATTGATTGGGTCGCGGATCTCGCACTACATTTTTAGTGATCATCATGTGCCACCCTCAACAGCATCATCAACATGTGCCCTTCATGTGCTATCATCATCATACCACACAAAGTATCAAGCCGATTATTAGTGTCTACATTTTTAGTGACACATCATCATCATGTGCCACCCTCAACAGCATCATCAACATGTACCCTTCATGTCCTACCATCATCATGCCACACAAAGTATCAAGCCGCGAAATTCTCTCTCTCTCTCTCTCTCGCACAAAGTAGCGGTGTTATTGTATGACGGTCCTGAAAACAATGTAACTAAAGCGGTGGGGCTTATCGGATTAGCTCGTCGAACGTTCTCGCGTGGTCTTAAAAAATATTTAAGAAATGAATATTATCCCTCCCCAGAAAAGATAGACCGCTTAAGAGAATGGCTTGGTAGAAGGTCAACAACCATACCCTCCCCTCCACAACATCATCACCTGTAATACAGAGGCACTATACCCCACCCTCATCATCGTCATGTACCATCAATATGTGTGAATCACGCGTTGTAAGTGTTTACCTTTTCCAAAGCTTTTAACGTGCCGCCATACCTTCACTGTAACAGTTTAGTATTTGAATATCAATTGGAATAAATAATTATATAAAATACCTCCTTTAACCTGTATCACAGAGAAATTATACCCCCTTCGCCCCGTCAACATTCCGTGTTGATAATATAAAGCATCGTCGTCGTCGTCGTTATGTATCATCATCATGGGTCACCATACCGTCCCCCTCCCCTCAACACAAGCCCGTTGGTGTAGAGTGAACATGTCTTGCCACAACTTTCGATCTCGTACTCTAAATAGTGAGAAGGGGAAGGGGTGTAAGTGGACGTGGTTGAGTATTATTTCTTAGGGTATCTGCTGCTAGTGTGCTGTTATCGGGTGACCATAAGGCCAGGTGTGCAAATCTAAATAACGAAGTGGTTGTGATGATTCTAAAAATGGAGTAAAGGGGTGTTTTCCCTTTTGATTGTTCGTCACGGGGTGTAAGTATGTTGTCGGTGTTATTAGTGTCGAAGTTTTTAGTATCGCTGACATGGTGACTTAACGTCGTCGGCATCATCATCATGTGGCATAGCGGTTGGCGTGTTTTGTAGTAAGGTGGGTAATGTGACCGGTTTGTAAATCAGCTAACTTTGGAAATCTAAGAGTAACTTTAAATAATGACGGTCTCAGAAAGTATGCCCAGTTAAGAAAGTTGGTAGATCAAGTTATATCTTTGTTGGTTCAGTGTCTGCGTACCGCATTTGAACACCAACTTTTTCTGGAAAACAACAGTAAAGAAAGTATGCCCAGTTAAGAAAGTAAGGGCCTCTGGTTAGTGCAAGAAGCCGAGTCACCAAGAAATCAAAAGGCACCCTATTGTACTCGTCATCGAGATCGATTTCTCCCTCGATCGTTCTCTAACATTGCCTCGATCGCGCTCTAGCATTGCCTCGATCGTTCTCTAACATTGCCTCGAGCGTTCTCTAACATTGCCTCGATCGTTCTCTAACATTGCCTCGATCGCGCTCTAGCATTGCCTCGAGCGTTCTCTAACATTGCCTCAAGCGTTCTCTAACATTGCTTCGAGCGAGCTCTAGCATTGCCTCGATCGTTCTCGGGGTGCCCTCCCTTTCAAGCCCTGCTCACTTGGCCAAACTAGACAGGTTGGTCTGTTACTAGATACAGTCTGTCTTGCTAACATGCTCATCGCAAAACTCAGCAGGAAACCAGTCTTTATATTCTCTATTAAACTCAGCCTGCATACCGGCCTTAACTATGTCCTCCAACTTAGGTGCACTTAAAGCCGAGTACAAACTATCACTATCTGTTTCACATAACTGAAAGTCGGACCTGGCTACAAACTTATCTAAGAACTCGAAATAAAAATCTAACATACGAAGTTTCGTATATTGATAGACGAAGAAACCGATTTGTAGGGGAAAGTCCCAAGCAGTCTTCGTTTTCTCCATCTCAATTTCAGTCATCTTTTTAAATCGGGAATTATTTATCATTTTCGATATCTCATCCCCCTGAATATACGAGACAGCGCTATGATTAGCCTTATTGGTTAGAGTCCTTCCGTAGGCTGAATTTCCTAAGTAAGAGCTTCATCGTATCGCTTACTATAGATTGATTTTCATCTAGATCACCAGCCCTCCTAGCGTCAGAAACTATTTCTCCAAACTTTTTAAAACAACTAGACGGTTGATATTCTATCACTTGATAATTTTATTTTTGGTTGATACCTCTAGCCCATGATCTAAATACCATTTTAACAGTGGTGTTACCAACAAAAATTTTTTTATTCCCGACATAACTACCGATTAGTGTGCGACGAGGGGTTGACAACAAGTTATGGTTGAGGGCATATTCACCCATAAATGGTCCAATATCGTCACGCATGACGTCAATATTTTTGAAAATTGGAGTCATCTCACTGAAATGTCCCTTCAAGCGGTCGGGGACGTGTTTCAAGGTCCAAAAAGTTAGGTAAAATCACAAAATTTTAGCACTAAGACACACAAAAAATTTAGGCTCATAAGCAAAAAGTCGACCTAAAAATCTACTCCAACACTCATACTAGTTAGAAACATCGAATAGATAGTTATTTCCAAAGTCCAAAAAGTTAGACCAAATCGCAAATGTTACCCCCAGAACACAAAAATATAGGCTCATATTAAAATAAGTCAACCTAAAAATCTACTCACATAGTCATAATAGTTAGACACAACGATCAGGAAGTTATATTCAAGCTCCAAAAAAGTTAGACCAAATCGCAAAAATGTTACCACCAGATCACAAAAATTTAGGCACAGTAAAAAAGGCGACCTCAAAACCCTAAAAATCTACTCCCACACTCATCTAAAAGTTACACCAAAACCGCACGAGATTTGCACCGTGCAAAAACATGCACAAGTTTGACACGCGCACCAGTTTGGCACAATGCACCAATAGACATCCCCATACCAACAATTTACTTAAAAATCACTTTTATGATTGTTACGCCCCTTACGAAGGATGATTGTTACGCCCCTTACGAAGGTGCATTGTGCCAAACTGGTGCGCATATCAAACTTGTGCATGTTTTTGCACGGTGCAAATCTGTTGTTCTCAGGACCGTCATACAATAACACCGCTACTTTGTGCGAGAGAGAGAGAGAGAGAGAGAGAATTTCGCGGCTTGATACTTTGTGTGGTATGATGATGTTAGGACATGGAGGGTACATGTTGATGATGCTGTTGAGGGTGGCACATGATGATGATGTGTCACTAAAAATGTAGACACTAATAATCGGCTTGATATTTTGTGTGGTATGATGATGATAGGACATGAAGGGTACATGTTGATGATGCTGTTGAGGGTGACACATGATGATGATGTGTCACTAAAAATGTAGACACTAATAATCGGCTTGATACTTTGTGTGGTATGATGATGATAGCACATGAAGGGTACATGTTGATAATGCTGTTGAGGGTGGCACATGATGATCACTAAAAATGTAGTGCGAGATCCGCGACCCAATCAATTTTGAGATCGCCTATATTTTTAAATTTCCCTTCATTTAAGTTTTAAATATTGATTTTTATCATTATATTTTATTATTTTTAAAATAAGTCCGTTTTCTTTTCAATCGGGGATTTACCTGAGGGCTAGTTGGTTACCTGAGATATCCTGAGACACAACCGACCGTTTCGACGACATCGACAAAGTGGACCGTGTGCTAAGTATCATCGCCTGTCACGCCGTAGATCCCGTGTTCGAATCCCAGTGGGAGCCTTTTTTATATTTATTTATTTTTTTTTAATAATTCTGAATTTTTTACTTTCACAAATACATATTGTTTTAATAATTCTGAATTTTTTACTTTCACAAATACATATTTCACATCTTTAAAATACTTTAAAATACTCTTTCACAAATATTTTCATCTAACACTGTCATCCGTGTCGCGCAAGATGATTCCGCCTACCTGAGACGCAACCGACCGTTTCGACGATCTTTTCAATTTAACTGAGTTAAGCCGACCGTTTCGACAAAGTGACGAACCCTAAAAAAAAATAAAAATAAAAATAAAAATTACCCCCAAAAAATATTCAATTTCGAAAAAAATTGCAAATTTTTTTTTTTTTTTTTTTTTTTTTTCACCATTGCACGGTGCAAAATCCATTGTCTTCGGTGCATTTTCGGTGCATGTTCTTCCAGAAATAGGCGGGTAAACAAGCACTAGTACTACTATAGCCATTCTACTCTGTTTCTTGCTCTGATGGTGCAGGCTGTCATAGATTGATTTGTCCATCTTTTGATGTTACTCGTCCATGTTAGTCTTGGTCTGCCTCTCTTTTACCTTGTAATTTTTTTTCCAATATTACTTCCAGTAGGCTGTTGTGTATTTTAACATGCCACAAAAATGTTATTTGTCTTGTCTTAATTGTATATAGTAGTTCTCTTTTTATTTTCAGTTGTTTTAAACTTCATCGTTTGTTATCTTTTGTTTCCATCCAATTCTACCTATTCTTCTATAAATCCACATTTCAAAGGCTTCAATTTTCTGGTTTGTTTTCTTGTCTAATGTCCATGTTTCTGCACCATACAGAAATATTGAAAAGATGTAACATTTTGCCATTCTTAGTTTCAGCCCTGCTGATATTTGTTTTGTTGTTAGTATTTTTTTCATGTCATTAAAATTACTTTTTGCCATACCTATTCTTTTGTTTATTTCAATTTTGCATTTTCCATCATTGGTTATAGTATGTCCCAGGTAGTTGTAGCTCTGGGCTGTCTCCGGATGTATTCCCTCAACTGTGATATTTAATTGTCGGTCTTGAGAATTTTCTTTGTTTATGATCATAGTTTTAGTCTTTTTAATATTCATTTCTAGTCCATATTTTTTGCTTGTTATATTTATCACATTAAGCAATTGTTGTAGGTCTTTAGGATTTTCTGCTAGTAGAACAGTATCATCAGCATATCTTAGGTTATTGATTATCTTTCCATTAATGTTTAGGCCTGGTATCTCTGAGATGTTTTTAAAGATTTGCTCAGTGTATAGATTGAACAAGCTTGGTGATAGGATGCATTCTTGTCTTACTCCTCTTTTTATGTCCATGGGTGTAGAGTTCTCCTTGTTATATCTTATTATTGCTGTTTGCTCCCAGTACAGATTACATATTAGTCGTATGTCTGTGTCGTCTAGATTTATATCCTTTAGGCAGTCTATGAGTTGGTTATGGTGTATTCTATCGAAAGCTTTGGTGTAGTTATAAAGCAGGCATATATTGGTTTGTTTACTACTGTGTACTTTTCAATCAATGTTCTCATGCTGAATATGGCTTCTTTTATCCCACTGTTTTTCCTGAATCCAAATTGTTGCTCATCTAATTCAGTATTGATTTTATTCTGAATCCTTCCCTGTATAACTTTTAGTAAATTTTTGTTACCTGGCTCATTAGGCTTATTGTTCTGAAATCACTGCATTCAACGGCACCATTCTTTTTAGGCAATGCAATGAAAGTTGATGTTTTTAGTTCATTTTGTATGTATCCTGTATGGTATATGTCATTGCATATGTCTGTGATCACTTCGATGTCAAACTCTTCTAGAGCCTGTATCATCTCTATCTGTATATTGTCAGGTCCTACTGCCTTTCCCTTTTTCATTGTTTTTATAGCTTTTTCTACTTCAGATTTCAGGATTTTATAGTTGTATGTACATTTTATATCTGGCTTTTTGTCCCTTTCGTCATGAAATAATTCCGTTATATATTCTTGTCATCTATCTATTATATCTTTGTTGTCTGTTAGCATTCTTCCCTCTTTGTTTGAAATACATCCGTTTCGTACAGCTTTTTTGTCTTTATTCGTCATTCTCTTTATTTCTGTGTGCATCTCTCTTAAGTTTTGTTTACTTTCCAAAATTTCGACTTCTAAACATCTTTGGTTGAGCCAGTCTTCTTTTGCCTTTTTACACATTCTCCGTATTTCATTGTCTATATCTTTGTATCTGGCAGTGTTTTTCGCTTGTCTTCTTTCTTCCAATTTTTCTAACATTTTGTCAGCTATCCATTTTTTGTTTTTTGTTACTTTCCTTTTTGGGCAAGGTGTTGCAGGATTCTTGCATGCTGTATTTATGCATTGCCATTTTGTTGTGACTTTTTCCTCAGGATTTTCTATTCTGTACTGCTCAATCCCCTCTTCTAGTAGCTTCTGATATGTGTTCTTTACTTGTACAGTATGCGTTTCTTGTACATCTTTCTGGTTTAACGCTGTTATATCTATTGGTGTTGCTGAATTAGTTTTTTGTTTGTTTCTCTTTAATTTGATTTTCAATTTTATCATTACAGGATTGTGGTCTGAATTTATATCTGCTCCTGGGTAGGTTTTGGCTTTCTTGACGCTGTTCCTGAATCTGTCTTTATCATTATGTAATCTATTTGATTTCTCTTCTTGTCTCCAGGGCTTTTCCATGTGTTTAATTTCCTTTTCTCTTGCTCAAAGAAGGTGTTGCATATTATCAGTCAGTTTTCTTCACAAAATTGTATTAATCTTTCTCCTCTGTTGTTCCTTTTTCCTAGACCATGATTTCCTATAATGGTCTTATATTTACCTTTTCCTACTTAAGCGTTCATATCACCCATTATAATCAAGATGTCTGATGATTTCACTTGCTTCATAACTGTGTTTAGATCTTCATAGTATGCCTCTATTTGTTCGTCTGTATAGTCTTGAGTAGGTGCGTATGTCTGTATTATTGCTATGTCGAATGGTTTTGCCTTCATTTTTAATAATATATTCCTATCATAAAAGATAATGGTCATATGTTGGACATGTGATGAGAAGAGATAATAACCGAATAGAAAAGCAAGCCCTCATGTGGGAAACAACAGGTAAGAGAAAAAGAGGTAGACCCAGGGAGACACTGAGAAGAACATTGATGAGAGAGGCAAGAGCAGCAGGATTCGGCTCCCTCAATGAGATAGAGCAGCTTGCACAGAACAGAGACAAATGGCGAGATTT
The DNA here is from genome assembly GCA_032433765.1 of Megaustenia siamemsis. Lineage (NCBI taxonomy): Eukaryota > Metazoa > Mollusca > Gastropoda > Stylommatophora > Ariophantidae > Megaustenia > Megaustenia siamemsis. Next base: position 321,219 of record JAVIAB010000082.1, on the reverse strand, counting down.
GATAAAATATCTTTAAAAGAAAACTGCTAGAACAAAAATTCAGATTGGAGAAGGAGTATCTTGGTCTACGCCCTATGGGCCGGCTACGGCTCGAAAGGTCAATAGATAGATTCCTATCATTGTATGTCAAGTGAGTATTTATATATTTTTGTAGCTCTCGTTTTATTAGAATGCCCACTCCTCTTTGATGTTCTGTTGTGTTACCTGAATATATAAATGTATATTTATCGTCTTGTATGTATCCACTTTCCTTCCATCTTGTTTCTGATATGCCTAAGATATCTATGTTTAATCGCTCTGCTTCTACCATTAGATTTTCTAATTTTCCTTGTTGGTATAAGGTCATAACATTCCATGTAGCTATTTTTAATTCGTTCTTAATACAGTAGTTAGAATTTCTCTCCATGGCTTTCTTTGGAGTGTTACGTGATGAGGCTCCAATCTCTTTCACGGTGGTCTGCCATATAATATATAGAATAGAATAGCTCTAGGAGCAAGTAACTCGTGGTAGTAGAGCAGTAGGGAATAATAGAACAAAGAAGTATGTGTTAGCACTCGGAAAAATTGACAGACAAACAACAATAGAAAAAAACGAAGAACAATATATGGTCCGAAGTGGGATCGAACCCGTACTCAGTGGCACCGCGCCTTGCCACGAGAAGCCGAACGCTTGGTACACTGCCACGCAGCCAAAAAAAATTGGCTATTGCAGTAGTGTCTTCCACGAAAGGCGATCTCAATGACTATAGCATAGGGTAACGATCACAGACCGGAAATAAATTGTATATTTGTACTTTCCTATTAATGCAAGTATCTCCCAGTAGGGCTGAATACTTGTGTTGTAGACAAACATTTATTGGACGAAACAGCACGAATAGTAGTTCCCAGTGGTAATATACTGGGTACAAATAATAATACATAAATATTATTATATGGGGAACTTCCGAGGCGATAATAGGGAATAATAGAACAAAGAAGTATGTGTTAGCACTCGGAAAAATTGACAGACAAACAACAATAGAAAAAAACGAAGAACAATATATGGTCCGAAGTGGGATCGAACCCGTACTCAGTGGCACCGCGCCTTGCCACGAGAAGCCGAACGCTTGGTACACTGCCACGCAGCCAAAAAAAATTGGCTATTGCAGTAGTGTCTTCCACGAAAGGCGATCTCAATGACTATAGCATAGGGTAACGATCACAGACCGGAAATAAATTGTATATTTGTACTTTCCTATTAATGCAAGTATCTCCCAGTAGGGCTGAATACTTGTGTTGTAGACAAACATTTATTGGACGAAACAGCACGAATAGTAGTTCCCAGTGGTAATATATATAATAAATATTATTATATGGGGAACTTCCGAGGCGATAATAGGGAATAATAGAACAAAGAAGTATGTGTTAGCACTCGGAAAAATTGACAGACAAACAACAATAGAAAAAAACGAAGAACAATATATGGTCCGAAGTGGGATCGAACCCGTACTCAGTGGCACCGCGCCTTGCCACGAGAAGCCGAACGCTTGGTACACTGCCACGCAGCCAAAAAAAAAAATTGGCTATTGCAGTAGTGTCTTCCACGAAAGGCGATCTCAATGACTATAGCATAGGGTAACGATCACAGACCGGAAATAAATTGTATATTTGTACTTTCCTATTAATGCAAGTATCTCCCAGTAGGGCTGAATACTTGTGTTGTAGACAAACATTTATTGGACGAAACAGCACGAATAGTAGTTCCCAGTGGTAATATACTGGGTACAAATAATAATACATAAATATTATTATATGGGGAACTTCCGAGGCGATAATAGGGAATAATAGAACAAAGAAGTATGTGTTAGCACTCGGAAAAATTGACAGACAAACAACAATAGAAAAAACGAAGAACAATATATGGTCCGAAGTGGGATCGAACCCGTACTCAGTGGCACCGCGCCTTGCCACGAGAAGCCGAACGCTTGGTACACTGCCACGCAGCCAAAAAAAATTGGCTATTGCAGTAGTGTCTTCCACGAAAGGCGATCTCAATGACTATAGCATAGGGTAACGATCAAGGCGCGGTGCCACTGAGTACGGGTTCGATCCCACTTCGGACCATATATTGTTCTTCGTTTTTTTCTATTGTTGTTTGTCTGTCAATTTTTCCGAGTGCTAACACATACTTCTTTGTTCTATTATTCCCTATTATCGCCTCGGAAGTTCCCCATATAATAATATTTATGTATTATTATTTGTACCCAGTATATTACCACTGGGAACTACTATTCGTGCTGTTTCGTCCAATAAATGTTTGTCTACAACACAAGTATTCAGCCCTACTGGGAGATACTTGCATTAATAGGAAAGTACAAATATACAATTTATTTCCGGTCTGTGATCGTTACCCTATGCTATAGTCATTGAGATCGCCTTTCGTGGAAGACACTACTGCAATAGCCAATTTTTTTTGGCTGCGTGGCAGTGTACCAAGCGTTCGGCTTCTCGTGGCAAGGCGCGGTGCCACTGAGTACGGGTTCGATCCCACTTCGGACCATATATTGTTCTTCGTTTTTTCTATTGTTGTTTGTCTGTCAATTTTTCCGAGTGCTAACACATACTTCTTTGTTCTATTATTCCCTATTATCGCCTCGGAAGTTCCCCATATAATAATATTTATGTATTATTATTTGTACCCAGTATATTACCACTGGGAACTACTATTCGTGCTGTTTCGTCCAATAAATGTTTGTCTACAACACAAGTATTCAGCCCTACTGGGAGATACTTGCATTAATAGGAAAGTACAAATATACAATTTATTTCCGGTCTGTGATCGTTACCCTATGCTATAGTCATTGAGATCGCCTTTCGTGGAAGACACTACTGCAATAGCCAATTTTTTTGGCTGCGTGGCAGTGTACCAAGCGTTCGGCTTCTCGTGGCTAGGCGCGGTGCCACTGAGTACGGGTTCGATCCCACTTCGGACCATATATTGTTCTTCGTTTTTTTCTATTGTTGTTTGTCTGTCAATTTTTCCGAGTGCTAACACATACTTCTTTGTTCTATTATTCCCTATTATCGCCTCGGAAGTTCCCCATATAATAATATTTATGTATTATTATTTGTACCCAGTATATTACCACTGGGAACTACTATTCGTGCTGTTTCGTCCAATAAATGTTTGTCTACAACACAAGTATTCAGCCCTACTGGGAGATACTTGCATTAATAGGAAAGTACAAATATACAATTTATTTCCGGTCTGTGATCGTTACCCTATGCTATAGTCATTGAGATCGCCTTTCGTGGAAGACACTACTGCAATAGCCAATTTTTTTTGGCTGCGTGGCAGTGTACCAAGCGTTCGGCTTCTCGTGGCAAGGCGCGGTGCCACTGAGTACGGGTTCGATCCCACTTCGGACCATATATTGTTCTTCGTTTTTTTCTATTGTTGTTTGTCTGTCAATTTTTCCGAGTGCTAACACATACTTCTTTGTTCTATTATTCCCTATTATCGCCTCGGAAGTTCCCCATATAATAATATTTATGTATTATTATTTGTACCTAGTAGAGCAGTACCTTTCACGTGTCATGGCGGTGTACTGATCCACCTGTATTTCTCTCTCTCTCTCTTTCTTTCTATCTCGTTCACAGTGCTTGGCCTACGTTTATTTCCAATGAAAAGAAAGAAGGAAAATGGATTTTCATGTCATTCAAAAATCCACATTCGTGGTTTCACTAGGCGACCCCTATGCAAATTAAGGCGGGGACTAGCACGAACGAGTTTGTGAGACTTGCAGACACACTTAAGATTTTGGCGGGCTTTTGCTTGCGGTTGTGGAGGTCAGAGGTCAGGCCTAGAGGCTACTGCCGGCCTGAAAGATGTCGTGTAGGAAAATACGCGCGCACGCGCACGTGTGTTACTGCTCTGACAATGCAGCATCAGATCAACATCTTAAGAGCGAGTAGTTTGGTTTTAATGGTGATGTCTGGAAGGTGATTATATATCGTGTCTGTGTGTGTATGTGCTAATGTGGGGTGTATTATGTCAGTGATATACCTAAAAAAAATATCAGCGCGGGAATTCTCAGAGGCCAACACAAAAAGGGAGCTCTTACCAAAAAAAAAATCAGACAGAAATAATAATCGACATTTTTTTATATACCTGAAAAGTTGGAGTACTTGTGTACAACTGGCAAAAAACATGGAGAAAGAGATCGCGGACGCCAAAAAGAGAGTAGATACTAGATAGGTTGATGTCATGGGACGGCTATCAGTCAACAACAGAATTGATGCCATGCAAGGCAGATTAAAAATTGTGGAAGGACATAATCGCCTAAGCCAAACGGTACGGCACATGATGATATCGGAGATACCTTGAGGCTGTGACACATTGTACGGTGAATGTGTACCGGTGAGGTATATAAACGGCGGATAGGAGCTTTTGCTTAAAGAGAAGCATGATAATGGTGTGGAAGATGGAGGTTTGGGGGGGGGGTATCTAGAGGTAGACGTCAGGACAGGAATGGTTCAAAACCCACCAGAAGCGGTGCTGATTGTTCGACAACAGGAAAAATTAACCCGTGGTTTAACTATGACGTCACCATCACCTGATCTCTTGGATAGTGAAAACTGATGTCTAGCCCTCTCGGATAACGGCAATACACAGGAAGTCCGTATGCACTCGCGCACGTTAATGAACCCTTGGCAATTACAATAAAAAAGAGTAGACCATAAATATGGCTGCTGCCCGGGTAAAATTGTCAAAAGTAACCTACTCACACCGTGAGTCCCAGGCTGTGCGACGTAGTTCGTGCATGTGAGCCATGATTCTCTTCGGATTTTCTCGTGGGGAATATCGGAGCACCTATAGGTTCGTCCGGTGTGCAGTGATAATGATCTTAACAACAGCATGATATCGTTAAACTAAGTAGTATTATAGGGAGCCGCGATATCTCAGTGGTTAGTGAACTGGACTACAAAGGACAAGAGGTAGGGTTCGATCCCAACCGACGGCTTCCAGGTTCACCCAGCCTTAAATGGGTACCGGATTTTTTTCAGGGAAAGTAAAGCGGCACGGGCGTAATACCGACCACATTACCCAAAAATCATGTGCTGAAAGTCTGTAAAATGTATGGTCACTAACACCATATTCCCTATACGCCACTTGGCGTGACGGGGGCTCTTTACTTTACTTACTTAAGTAGTATTATCCTTTACAGAACATTGCCACTAGCCCATCATATCTTTGGCTGTGTAATTGTCTAGGTATTATACGTCAGTGGTTTGCCTTCTGACGGCAGGCGCGGTCCTCAGGATGGTAATCTAACGAATCGTCTTCTCCTTCTTCTTCTATCCTTCCTCATTTGCCTTTCAGCGTCGAGTGAAGATATAATTTGCTGTCTTTTTCTCTTCTGTTCGCTTCTGCTGCTGTTTTGTTTCCTAGTGTTTCTAATATTCCATCTATCCACCTTTTTCGTGGTCGACCCTTGGTCTGGTATTTTCGCAACGTTTATTGAGGAATTATTGTCTTGTGTTTTCATTACTCTGCCTTGTCACGTGGTCAAAACCATTTTATCTGTTGTTTCTTTATATATTCTATGTCGGGGGATATTCCTAGTTCTATTTCTCAGTTCTTCATTTCTGATCTTATCTCTCTGACTGTTTTCTGTCTCTCGTCTGAAACATTTCATCAATGGGACTCGTTCCCCGGACTCAGGGTTGTGAGAACCGAGTTCAAGACGTTGGGAAAAAAAAACTGGATTGGAGGCGAAGGCAGGCTTCACAACAGCAGAGCTGGAAGTTGTCAGCGACTCATAGCTGATAGTTTGTGCCAGAATCGATGAACCAGAACCATCCAGACCCTGTTCCACCTCTCCGTGGTGCCTCCAGTAACAGATTAACTTGTCTAGTCTGGCTAAGTGAGTGGGGATCGAAGGGGAAGGCAACCCGGTACTCAAAAATGTCGTGCTGAAATCGGATGTGTTGGGCCGAAAGGTGCAAATATCAGTTATACTGCAAACCACAACACAATTCAGATACGCCCGCTTAATGTCCTTTTAAGGGCATCCTTGGAGAGACGAATTACAGAGGGGATAGATTGATAGATTGGGCAAAGACACATGAAATGATTGTAGGTAACACCTGGTTCAAACAACACCCTAGGCGACTATGGACATGGCAAAGCCTAGACAAAAAAGTACACAATCAAATTGATTTTATACTGGTACAGAGAAGATTCAAGAATGGGCTAACATCTGTTAAAACAAGGTCAGGAGCAGATTGCAATAGTGACCATGTACCAGTAGTTGGAAAGATAAGAATAAAACTGCGGAAGGCACAGAAATCACAAAGAAATATAAAATTAGAACTAGATATGCTAAGAGTAGATAAACAGATGAGTGATAAGTACAGCACGATAGTACAAAATAGATATAATGCTATTGAGAAAATACAGGACATCCAGGAGCAGTGGGAAATGCTCAAACAATTGATTCAACAAACATCAAAATAAGTAATACCAGTGACTAAAAGAATAAACAAAAAGAAGTGGATGACAGAAGAAATATTACAACTAATGGATGAAAGAAGAAAACATAAGAAAGAAGAACGGACATACAAAATATGGCACAAAGAGATCCAAAAATAAATGCAGAGAAGCAAAGGAAGGATGGTTAAAACAGAAATGTGAAGAAATGAAAAAAAAAACAACAAAAGAAAGACTCAAAATTTATGCACAATCATTTAAATGAATTAACAGGAAGAAAAGAAGTCAAAGTTTTAGGATGTGTGAAATCAAAGGAAGGAAATATAATAATGGGACAGAAGAAGGCAATGGAAAGATGGACAGAATATATCAGTCAACTCTATGATGATAAACATTCTAATGAAGACACAGGGCCACCAACAATGCAGAGTGAAGTAGAGGACGCAATTCAACACATGAAAATAGGCAAAGCTCCAGGTCCTGACAATATAACAATCGACGAGATAAATGCCATAGGAGAGCTGGTAGTACAAGTCATAATAATAATTACTAAATGACATATATTACACTGGACACATACCCGAAGATCTACTAAAATCTATCTTTGTAGCCATACCGAAGAAGTCAGGCGCCACTGATTGTGAAGACCATCGCACTATTAGTCTCATGAGATATATGACTAAAATATTACTAAGAATAATCATGAGACGTGTAAGGAATAAAATAAAACCAGATATAAGTGAGGAACAATGTGGATTTGTGGAAGGAAAGGGCACCAATAATGCAATATACATCTTAAGAACATTGATAGAAAGATCTATAGAGGTAAAGAAAGATCTATATATGTGCTTTATAGACTACACGAAAGCATTTGACAAAGTAAAGCATGTGGAAATAATCAATATGCTGGAGAAATTAAACATTGATGGCAATGATCTGCGAATCATAAAAAAACATGTACTGGCAACAAACAGCAGCTATACGAATTAACAACCAAACAGGACAATTTCAATTAATAAAACAGGGAGTCAGACGAGGCTGTGTTCTCTCGCCGGATTTGTTTTCACTTTACAGCGAATATATTATGAGATCAATAGTAGACAAAAAAGGAATTGAAGTCAACGGTCACAACATAAATAATTTGCTATATGTGGCTGACACAGTCTTAATTGCAGAGACAGAGAATGAACTACAAGAAATGATAGACATAATAGTACAAGAAAGCAACAAGAAAGGTCTCAGTCTGAATAGTAAGAAAACAGAAGTAATGGTATATCGAAGAAACAATCATCACCGTCATGCAGCATAAAAATAAACGAGACAAATCTGAAACAAGTGCAACGTTTCAAATACTTGGGCACAATAATAACATCAGATGGAAGATGCACCACAGAAATAAAAAGCAGAACAACTCAGGCCAAAATAGCATTTCAGAAAATGAAAAATATCTTATGCAGCAAATCTATGTCAATAAAAATGAGAAAGCGAATTCATCGGTGCTATATAGAACCAATTCTGACCTATGGAAGCGAATCTTGGACTGTAGACAAACAAATGAAAAGACGATTAGAGGCCCTGGAGATGGGATTTCTCAGAAAAATGTTGAAAGTTCCTTGGACATATAAAAAGACCAATGAGGAAGTTCTCAAAGAGACCAACACAAAAACGGAGCTCTTAAAAAACATCAGAAAGAAGCAATCAACATTTTTCGGGCACATCATGAGAAGAGGAAAGTTGGAATACTTGGTTACAACTGGCAAAATAAAAGGAATGAGAGATCGCGGACGACAAAGAGAGAAAATACTGGAACTTGGTGTCATGGCATGGAAAACAGTCAACAACAGAACTGATACGATGCACTGTGGATAGAAGATTGTGGAGGGACATGATCACCTACGCCAACCGGTATGGCACATGCTAATGATGATGACGAAGAGGTGCACTCCTGTAGTCATCGGGCGAACGCAAGCAAGTAAAAATAGGAGAATCACAAGATGAGGAATCCTGCCTGCTCCACCAGGTAAATTGGAACCAGGCAAATAATTGCAGTGCTGCGGTAAAGCTGGTAGCAGTAGCAAGTAGTTGGCTGTCACGTATACTCCTACAAAGGTATGGTGACAGCTTCACAAAAAAAAAAAAGAAAAGAACAAAATACTGACGTTTCGGCCTACATGCGATAGGCCTTCTTCAGAAAACAAGAACTGAACGGACAACGAAGTAAGGATAAACTATTGATTTATCTGCTTTGCTCATACTAGGCGCAGTAGAGTTTACCCTTATTTCCTTGTCCGTTTGTGTTGTTCTTGTTTTCTGAAGAAGGTCGCATGTTGGCCGAAACGTCAGTATTTTATTGTGTTCATTTTTCGTAAAGATATCACCATACCTTGTAGGAGTGTTCCTCACTTCCAACCACTTGCACCATCTACGTAATTTGTCCAGACTCACAAGTGAAAGATGAGCCAAGGAGCCTGATACCAAGATATTTGGAACCTGTCTACGACTCATAGCTGATAGCTTACGCCAGGATCGGTGAACCAGAACCATCACAACCATCCTCCACCTCTTCGCGGTGCCTCCATAAACAAATTATCTAGCCTGGACAATCGAGTAGCTGTCGAAGAGGGAAGGTAACCCGGTACTCAAAAATGCAGTGCTGAAGTCGGATGTCGTTGTTCAAATACAGCGCCTACTTAACGTTCTTTTAAGGACAGATGACGAAGCGGTCTATCAATTCCATGAGATGTTTTCTGCATCTCTACTCGCCCATAGTATTTAATATCATATACTTGTGCTTATTTGCTTTAGTATTCATCGTATGAACGCCAAGAGAAGGAAAGACGAGTGAAAGATATTTAACAAATGGAGGGGTGTCCTATGCTCTCCCCGCCTCTCTTTCTCACATCAGGTCTTCTCACCAAGGGGACAAATAATAATAAATTAATATTATTATAGAGGGAAACTTCCGATGCGATAATTCAGGGAATCATAGGATGAAGAGGTATGTACTACAGCACTCAGAAAAAAATGACAAATAAACAACAACAGAAAAAAACAAAGAACAATATATGGTCCGAAGCAGGATCGAACCCGTACTCCATGGCACTGCGCCTTGCCACGAGAAGCCGAACGCTTAGTCACCAAGACTAGCCACAAGACTGCCAACCAGCTACCGACGCTGAGAGAGCACTCTTCTGACTCATCCAGACCCGAGACACAAGCGAGGTTTCTAAACCAGAGTGACCTGTGAGTGACCGCCGCCTCGTTGTGACCCTCCTTCGCAACCTCGGGGGAAAAAAAAACATTTACAGAAACATGCAACGATTATCGTATGAACATGAACATAGACAAAACAGAAGTCACCGCTACAAGCATGAATTAATGGTATGAAGGCTGAAAACTCAATATTGAACAAGGACAGATTTCTAATTTGGAATTGTTATATCATCCAATAGGAAAATTCAAGCAGAGATAGGCCACAACCAACTATAGATTTAATAAGGCCCGCTGGCAGAAAATACAACTGGAAAACTTACCAACTAGCATGACGTGCTCAGCTGTATGAGATACAAACAAATGACTTCACTCAATCCATAGCCACCCTTGTCCACAAAGCTAAAAAGTCACACTAATTGGTCGTTTTTCGGGAATTTCCTCTCACCCGACAGGCCTAAATAAATCTGTAGTTGATTGTGGGTAGGCCAACAACACCTGTAACTTTAGTAAGCCTGCTGGCTGAAAGGGAAACCCAAAAACACACAACTAGTGTGACGTTTTCAGTTACAGGGGCTATATATGTCTGACGTTATTCTACTAACAATCGCTCCTGCTCGCAAAGCTGAAAACGTCACGCTGTTTGTGTGCATTCAGGTGTTTTCCTTTCAGTGGTCATCATTACCTCCGCAGATGACGATGGACAGGCAAAAGATGTTTCAGAACAAATCTTCTGACTGTACAACTAACTACAGTATTACAGAACAAATCTTCTGACTGTACAACTAACTACAGTATTACAGAACAAATCTTCTGACTGTACAACTAACTACAGTATTACAGAACAAATCTTTAGACTGTACAACTAACTACAGTATTACAGAACAAATCTTCTGACTGTACAACTAACTACAGTATTACAGAACAAACATGTAACATTAGGTTTTTTTGTTCTCAATGGGATAGAAGAATCACCTCAACAGCATGGCTGAAGGTTGACAGCGACTCATAGCTGATGATGGCCTGAGCCAAGGTCGGTGAACATAACTATCCAGATCCAAATCTCTCACTTCGTGGTGCCCCAAGTAACAAACTAAGTAATCTAGTCTAGTCTAGTATTACTAGGGATTCATTCTATTCTATTCATGAAATCAATTAATTTGCAACCAGGAAATCCCTGTATCCACTCCACCGACCGTCCCATCATTTTTCTTATAGCTCGCAGACTGATTGTTCCTGTAAAGAGTTGATTGTAGATACATCTGCTTTACCTACTGAACACTCTGGATCGACCAGATCCTTTTCCACATTTAGACTCCTCATTCTGTCAATATATACATCATTGTCCCACCCATTCCTCTCCTCTTCTCTTAATGAATAAAGCAGGGAATGTGTAGGAATAGAGAGAAAAGGCAATCCGGCACTCAAAAACGCCGTGCTGAAGTCGGATATATTTGGACGAAACTTGGAAATATATACAGCTCAACACATCCCCACCAACGTCATGCTGTTTAATGGTGCTTGGCGAAAGGGACTATCCATTTCTTTGGTAACCATCAGATGAACACCAGAAAGAATAACGTTTCTTTTTTTTAAAGCGCTAAATGGCACAGTGTGAAAGTATACCTCTCAACCTTCAGCTATAACTGCCATATTTGGATGGACACCAGCCGAAGAATAAGAGAGAGAGAGAAAGAGAGGGGAGAGAGAGAGAGAGAGAGAGAGAGAGAGAGAGAGAGAGACATTAAAATCGTCACAAAGGAAATGAGATGCGCAAGAAAAAAAAAACGAACGTGAATATCGATGACGTGCATCATCATCATTGAGTGCCGTCTCCGCAACGAAGGTTGGCTACCATGGAGCGCCATTTTGCTCTATCTCTTGCTTTGATGGTGCAGGTTGTCATCGGTTGATTTGTCCATCTTTTGATGTTACTCGTCCATGTTAATCTTGGTCTGCCTCTGCCTCTTTTACCTTGTATTTTCCCCTCCAGGATCACTTTCAGTAGGCTGTTGTGTCTTTTAACATGGCCTAAGAATCGCATTTGTCTTGTTCTAATTGTGTTCAGAAGTTCTCTTTTCATTTTTAGTTGTTTTAAGACTTTGTCATTTGTTTTCTTTTCCTTCCATCCAATTCTACCTATTCTTCTATATATCCACATTTCAAAGGCTTCAATTCTCTGTTCTGTTTTCTTGTCTAATGTCCATGTTTCAGCACCATATAGGAATATTGAGAAGATGTAACATTTTGCTATTCTTAGTTTTAGCTCTGGTGTTATTTGTTTTGATGTTAGTATGTCCTTCATGACATTAAAATTACTTTTTGCCATTCCTATTCTTTTGTTTATTTCAGTTGTACATTTTCCATCACTGGTTATAGTATGTCCAAGGTAGTTATAGTTCTGAACTGTCTCAAGGTCTATTCCTTCAATTTTGATATCCACTTGTGGGTTTTGAGTATTTTCTTTGTTTATGATCATAGTTTTAGTCTTTTTGATATTCATATCTAGTCCATATTTTTTGCTTGTCGTGTTTATTTCATTAAGTAATTGTTGTAGGTCTTTAGGATTTTCTGCTAGTAGTACAGTATCGTCAGCATATCTTAGGTTATTGATTATCTTTCCATTAATTTGTAGGCCCGGCATCTCTATGATGTTTTTAAAGATTTGCTCAGTGTATAGATTGAACAAGCTTGGTGATAGGATGCATCCTTGTCTTACTCCTCTTTTTATATCAATGGGTGTAGAGAACTCTTTGTTATATTTTATTATTGCTATTTGCTCCCAGTATAGATTGCATATTAGCCGTATATCCATGTCATCTAGATGTATCTCTTTTAGGCATTCTATAAGTTGTTTGTGGTGTACTCTATCAAAAGCTTTGGTGTAGTCTATGAAGCAGGCATATATTGGTTTGTTTACTTCTGTGTATTTTTCGATTAATGGTTTCATGCAGAATATGGCTTCTTTTGTCCCGCTATTTTTCCTAAATCGAAATTGCTGCTCATCTAATTCAGTATTGATTTTATTCTGAATCCTTCCTTGTATAACTTTTAACACGATTTTTGTAACATGGCTCATTAGGCTTATTGTTCTAAAGTCACTGCATTCAACTGCACCATTCTTTTTAGGCAATGCAATGAAAGTTGATGTTTTTAGTTCATTTGGTATGTATCCTGTGTGGTATATGTCGTTGCATATGTCTGTAATCACTTCAATGCCAAAATCTTCAAGTGCCTGTATCATCTCTATCTGTATGCTTTCAGGTCCTGCCGCTTTTCCCCTTTTCATTGTTTTTATAGCCTTTTCCACCTCAGATTTTAAGATTTTATAGCCTGATGTACATTTTATAACTGGTTTCTTGTCCCTTTGATCATGAAATAGTTCTGTTATATATTCCTGCCATCTATCTATGATATCCTTATTGTCTGTTAGCATTTTTCCTTTTTTGTCTGCAATGCATCCACCTTCTGTGGCTTTTTAATTTTTATTAGTCATTCTCTTTATTTCTGTGTGCATTCCTCTTAGGTCTTGTTTGCTTTCCATAGTTTCTATTTCTCTACATTTTTGGCTGAGCCAGTAGTAGTAGGAGCCGTGGTTTTGGATCTCGCCTGGATACAAAGGGATATAGCATTACTCCAGGGTGGAGTAACATGCTCCAGGCATCAGCTGATAATAATGGTTATATAGAGGAACTGCTCCACCCTGGATGATGTAGATAGTGTATATGAGAAGAGGTTGTCAATTGATAGGGGGAAAGTTAATAATGAGGGTATAGATTAGGGTGTGAGCTGACCTATCTGAATCGATAGTTGTATGTATAGAGGTTATGATGGGAGATATTATAGGGTATTAGAGGTGGTGTGTTAGTGTAACAAACACCATAATAACGATATGAACACAATTAGTACATCAAAACGTTACAACAAAAAAAAAAGAACATAAGGCCATCACTCATAATAATCTGTTTAATCATACTACTACGAAACACTGTGTAAAGGAAAGGGAAGGCGTCGACATATAAGAGATTCTCCATGTATATAATTACATATCAAGTGCAGTAGGTGTAATGAAAGATCATGTATCACAGGTAGGTTATAAGTAAGTTTAATACTTTATACTCTAGATACCTAACGGAAAAGTCGTCACATTGTCGTTGTGCACACGGCGTTTGATATAGAAATAAGAGAGAGAATTTCTGTGCTGTGTATATGTATAGACACTCGATTTATATCGTTTAAAACCCACATTTTTCCCTCCCTGCGCCTGTTGTGTCTTGAGAACCTTCATAAATATATCTTTGTCTAGTTTATTGTGATGTTTGCTAAGCCCTTTAGTACTAGGTTTTGAGTAATCTCCAAAACAATGGTATGTTTTACTACATAACGATACCATCCCATCCCCTTCGTACTCTAACTTAAATAAACCTGGGGTACGTTTATGGTACAATTTTGTTTCTTCGCAGTCTCGACAATCTACCTTAACTTTACCTTTACTCCTAACAAACTCCTCCCGATGAACGCTACAGGTCTCTGAGGGGAACCACTGATCGTACTCGTTATAAAAAGTTTCGAGTAAAGGCGGTCTAACTGCGTCAGCTAAACTAGGTTTACTTAACGCCAAATACAGACTGTCAGTGTCCATTTCACACAACTGAAAGTATGATCTCTCTACGAACCGGTCTAAAAAATCGTAATAAAATTGCAACATCCGTAGCTTGGCGTATTGATATACAAAGTAGCCGATTTGTAGCGGAAGGTCCCACCTCGTCGTCTTTTTTAACATTTCCACCTCGAATATATTCCCTACTCCTAAATCTGTCATATGTTTAAATAGGGGGTCGTTAACGAGCTTGGAAGCGGACTCACCCTCGCAGTACGCGACGTTCGAGTGTTTCGCTTTATCGGTGAGAGTTTTTCCATACGCCGAATTTCCTAACAACTTCATGGTCTCCTCCGTAATGGACTGCGTCTCATCTACATCCCCTTTTCGTCTGGCGTCGGATACGGTGTCCCCAAATTGTTTGAAACAACTAACAGGGTGGTATTCGATCACCTGGTAGATGTTGGTTACCTTTAGATCGTGATCCAAATACCATTTTAATAAGGGGGTGGCCAAAAGAATTTTCTTCCCGATATAACTACCTATCAGGGTACGTCTAGGGGTCGTCAATAATTTATTTTTAACGGCGTATTCCTTCATAAGCTCTCCTATATCGTCTCTACACACGTCTACGTTTTTAAATATGGGTGTCATTTCGCTAAAATATTCCTTGAGAGAGTCGGGGACATGAATATCGCATTCTACAAGACCAAACAGCGTTTCGTCTTTAACAGATTTCAAAATCTGCGCGATGGTTAGTGGTAATTTTTCCCGGGCATACGATGGTTTTGATCTGGGGAGGGCTTGTTTAAGATATGGAATAATTGCGCTATCGGTTTTTTTTAGCTCTTGCCACTCACATTCCCACATCTCAACCACTTCAACTCCAACGTCGTTGGTTAAATATTCGCGAATTTCCTGGGTCTTGTCGTATAACTCGGACAAGGGTTTTTGTTTATAGGGTTAACACCTTTGTGTTTTTCAGTGAGGTGACAGATATGGCCGTGCGTCAGACAACCATGATACTGCCAGATTTTATTACTCTTTTGACAAAAACCATCCACTCTAATCCTACGAGGTCCCAGTGGTACCTCACCCCCGTTGTATTGAGTTCGCAACTCAATGTTGTGTTTGTGAGCTACCCACGTCAACCACTCTCTACTCTGCTGATCGTAATAATTAACTTTACGTTGTCTAAACCCGTCCTCAACTTTTCGTATAATTGGAAAGTCAGAGGGCATTTTCTGCATTAACGCCCAGAGATACAGAGCGTTTGCGTCGTAGCCTTTAAGACTCTCTACTACGTTTTCAGGATTACCTCTGATTCGAGTCTCGTCCTTCTCGTGGTGGCGATGAAAGATTATGCTCGGGCCACCCACTATATTATCTCTAAGTGTTTTATGAAGCTCTGCCTCGCGTTTACCGCATAAAGAAAAGACTACGTTCTTAGGTATGGTGTTGAAGAGGTATCTTAACGTCACACCGGGGACTGAAATGGCGTCCTTAAACATATCTACACCTAAACCCGCATAAAATTCGATCTGTTTCTCTAATGCGAGTAGAAAGGGCCCGACATCCTTGTTGTTATACCAAACAAGAAAATCTCTGAGAGTGGACATGTTATTGTCCGCCCATATCTTGTTACAATACTCGTACTCTTCGTTTGAAATATTACAGTTTTTAAGCGTCGAAAAGAAGGCCTCATGAGGGGGGAGAGAGGTTTCGTCTAACTTTTTTAGATCGGTAATATACTCGTAACAAAATACGCCTTTAGTCTCTTTAATCTTGTACGCCGCCAAGTATTTACTATAAGAGAACCCCGGGGCGAGATAATTTATAATATCTAAGAACTTTAGTCGACTGGTGGAGATGCACATAAAATTATTATTACGCTTAACGATAAACTTGAAGGGTGAGGTCACCACTTTCTTAGTTTTGTTTTGTTTCGGCTCCTCTTCTTCTTCTCCTTCATATTCATCTTCTTCATCTTCTTCTTCATCATTTTTCAATTCTTCTTCATCGTCATCTTCTTCTTCTTTTTCTACTTTGTTCGCCCCAGCTACGTAATGTCTTATTAAATATGGTTTGATAACGTTTAAGTCATACTTTCCAGAGTTGAATCCTATAACGGGGAGCTCTCTCAAGTATGACTCGAGTTTCCCTATGAGGTCACTACAGTCACCCCTGTCTCTTAAACTGTCAAAAACCTGTTTGAAACTGCCGCGTAAGATTATATATGCCCGTTTCGCTAATGTCTCTAGATAATCTATCATTTTACTCACTACTTTTTGAGAATCACCTTCGCTCACAAAAAATACCGGTTTCTCATAACCAGGAATATTACTGGCTACGGAACAAGACATTGGAATATGCCTGGCTACATATTCGGTGACACTACTAGTGTTTCCATCTGTCGTCGGTACATTACTAAAGTAACATTCATAATCGTACGTCGCTCTGTAGGGATACACGTAGTTATTAGGAACTTCTATACCCCTATTAGCTATCGTTTCGAGTATACCCTCTTTGTTCCTATAAACTCCTCCGATATACTTGTCTTTTCGCTTATCCCCGGTACATGTCTTCTCGTGTCTACCCATATCCCAACATTCTTTCCACAATTTTCCACATTTAGGACAAGAAAAAGCATGGGCCGCCTTATCTATGTCCGCTATATACATAAAATGTTCCTCGTAAAATAGAACTCGTAAGGTGTCGTTAAAAGTCCTCTTAGCATTGGGGACAGGGCTTGGTCTTTGTCAAAAGCGAAGACGTCCACGTTAATACCGAAACACTTTTCTAGAGAGGGAATCTGCGATAGCGTTACACCGGGGAACTCATCGTCTATATCTAAACCCTGATGGTCTTGCCACTGTTTCAGGAGATCGCGAGTGGGTCTGTGTAAGTGATTAAGTTTAGCGCCCCTAAATAACGCCACGCATCTAAAGAAACATAAATTATCAGTATAAGGTGATCCCCTTGTGTTAGTTTGTAATGTATAAATGAATTTCTTTTTTGTAATGTGTTGTGGCAGGTCGGTGGTTAGACAGCCGATAGGATATTCTATCTATTGTCCTTTCGAGCCGAAGACGGCACATAGGGCAGAGCCACAATCTCAAAATCAGAAACCTTGCGTGCCAAAGCGGCACATATTGCAGAGATCACTGCTCTAAAATATATGGCGCTGTTTCCATAACAATACTTTTTACAATGACAGCTTGTCAAGCCATCGATCAACCTCCTTAGTCGCCTCATACGACATGCCTGGAAGGTCACAGTGTCACTATTCTTTACTTCCCTCATAATGAGGCCCCGGTAACACACGGGGGATATTCTACGAAATGATAAAAATAGAACGAAGTGCTGGGAAGGGTTTCAACACTATATTTAGTGCTCGGTCTATTATGATTTGCGTGGTTTAAGGGGTCGCTATCTTGTAGTTGTGTGAGGAACCTATCAAAATCTGCTCTGTTATTTATAACCATCGGAGTTGAAAGAATTAAACTATTGTTGAAACTACTATGGAAAAACCGAAGGTCATTGTTTTCTTTATTCCTCAGGATGAAATTGTGAGAATAATTTATTTTAAATCTACGTGTTTGGTTATTAAATATGGGATTTAGGATATTTGCCCAGTTTGCCCTTAGGGGTGAATTTGGTTTATGGAAGACCGTGTGGACTGACAGATGCCTGTTATTATTACTATGTGACCTTATTGCAGGCCAGTTGTCGACATAGACCTGTCTAACATCTGCTGGTAAACTAGCTAAACTGTCTAATTCTAGATCCGTTCGCGCCTTCTTGCTGTGTTGACGCTCTATCGATTGTTCATTATTCCGCTTCCTCTTATTTGTTGGTTCAGTTCTGGACTTTGAACAGGTCGTCGGTATCGAAGCTGATGAGGTGGCGGAGGTGGTTGATGGTGATGAGGTGGCGGAGGTTGATGCTGCTGATGCGGAGTTGGTTGACACTGCTGTTGTGGAGGTGGTTGCTGGTGTTGATGCTGATGCTGCTGATGGGTGTGTCGAGGACACAACCGATGATGAGCCATGCTTAGTAGAAATATGCTTATTCAAACTGACACGTCTGGAATAGGTACACATACACATCCGACACGGGTATCGGTGAGCGGAATGTGCACCATCAATATGTCTATTTCTACCGCTGCGATTAGTGAATTGACGGCCACCATCGTCGCAAAAATGATCTACTTTAGAAGAACTGTTACTGGTATTAAAGGAGGTGTCCTCTAATCGGGGTAACACGGTAGCATTATCTACCATTAGAGGTAACTCTATTATAGAGTCTGTGGACGGTGATAGTTTGTGACCTCTCGAGGCTGTATCCGCTGAGAGTGAGTGTTTACTGGCAACATGTCTTGTCAAGTTGAGCGACCTTGTATAGACACATCCACAGATATGGCATTTATAACGTTGTCTCCCGTGTGCTGTATTTACATGGCGCTGTAAATTGTACTGTCTTGAAAAAACTCTGTCACAGGTGTCACACTTATAATAGATTCGATCTCCCAACACAGCTGATGCTTGGGTACCCGACGACATCTATCGGAAGAAATAATCAAATAATAAACCCTACGTTTAGGATACATATAATAAAATGTATAATATAGTATCAAACGACAGAGTAGAACTAACGTCTCTGCTAACAGTCACAACACGACTATCTGTGAGTTTAGAATGAACCAGAGTATTCATAAAGCGGATGCTAGTGAAATAGAAACATCTTTGCTACAAGGTAAAATCGATTGCATAAAGGCTGGTATGGGGCTGCTGTGTACTTATAATTCCACAGACAGATTGAGTGAATATACAAAAAAAAAAAAAAAAAAAAAAAAGAAAAGAAAAAAATGGTGTTGCAGAAACACAAGGTCTTATTTTCTGTACTACTAAATAACATCGAGGCGAGTGGTATACCATTTACCGATCTCGTAGATCAAATATTCTTGAATAATCACAGCAACCGGGGTCGGATTCTTATAATTTACGCGCTCGGCCAGTGTTTAGTTCAGAATCGTGTAAATACATTGTACAATTCTGATATCAACGTTATCAACTATGAAGAAATGCTATTGCCTGTTTCAAAATATTTTGAAGGTGTTTAAAATTCCATATCTCTGCAACCAATTGATTGAAAATGTTGAAATTTTGCATATGGTCTTGTGATTTTTTAGTCCCAAGAAGTACATTCATTTCCTCACCAACAAACGTATAGTTTTAAATATTCTTTATTTGAAGTATACAAATTTAAGGCATTTTGGTCAAACCATATATTTGGAGGAATTACCGCTTCATATGAGTGAGCACCCACGGACTTGTCATCTTGAACGTAATGCGCGCCAATTTCCCTGTTTTAAGCACTAAAAAACACATAAAACGCGTCATAGTTATAATTTTATATCCGGTGCATCCCATTTCCTGTCGTTTTGTTGTGATTTATGTGCAACGGCGTATCCTAATTATTGGGTAATTTCGTTAAATTTGTGATCTGTTAGTCAATGGGTATAAAAGTAAAGTTCCTTACATTGCAATCAGTGGCAATAAAGGTGTATAAATATTTTTGCATAGAAGCTAAGCGTGGAAAACTGTATCGAAGCATCTCAAAGCCAGAAAAGAGAACTATTCACGCATTGGGTATAAGCAAACGCTTTTTCAAACAAGTGCTTAAAGCTAACGGAGTGTCCAGTTCAATCAAGACTAGGACGCTAGGAAGAAAGAAAGTAGTAGATAGTTTTGTCAAGGAAGTGATTAGAAGAGCAATTTGTAAAATGTTCGATTCCAAAGAAACTGTGACTTTAAGAGAACTGAAAATTCGACTGAGAGCAGAAAATGACATTGTTGTGTCGAAAACAACATTATGGAGAACTGTTAGAAGCATCGGTTTTACGTTTAGAAAGTACGATAGTGGTAGAAATGTCATCTGCGAGAAGCCGCACTTAGTTTCTATGAGGAGTAAATATTTACGTGAAGTACGGGAAATGCGTAACCAAGGTTATGATATTGTATTTCTAGATGAATCTTGGATAAATTCTCACCACACAAGTGCAAAGGAATGGCAGTTATCAGATGGAAGTATTAAAAGATGTGTACCCACTGGAAAAGGACAGCGTATTATAATGGCACATGCAGGCAGCCGAAAAGAAGGGTTGGTGAAAAATGCAGAACTTATATTCACCTCTAATTATACTGACAACAGGGACTATCACACCGAGATGAATGGCCATATATTTAGAGAGTGGATTGAAAATACTCTTCTTCCAATTCTAGACAGACCATCCTGTCTGGTAATGGACAACGCGTCGTAACACAACGCTGTGGCAGAAGAAGACAAAATTCCTACATCTACCAGTACAAAAGATGTTATAAAGATTTGGCTAAGAAAGGAAGGAATTCCATTTAACGAGGGATTTTGAAACCTGAATTACTGTCACTTGTTAAGAAATCGCAAAAGACCAAAGTATTCCAAAAAGACAAAATCATTCAACAGCATGGTCATACGTGCTTGAGACTGCCCCCTTATCATCCACAATTAAACCCCATTGAACTCGTTTGGGCAAAAATTAAAGGGCAGGTGGCAGCTGAGAATACAAGTTTTAAACTATGCGATATAAAAGGACTGACATATGCTGCTCTATCACAGATTGACAAATATTTTTGGTGCAAATGTGAAGATCATGTCTTAAAAGAAGAAAATGACTATTGTAAAAAAGATGGACTATCGTTCGTTCAGCCCAGATTAGTAATCAATATGTTAGACTCCTCTGATTCAGAATAAATGAAATAATAATGGACGTTTTTATATGTCCGCATGATCAATCTTTAGCTAAAGTTGATAACGTTTTGAAAATGTAAAGATTCTTGATATGTGTACTGCAGGCATGCAAAGAAACTAAATCACTTTCATATGTCTTGTTTACGTAAAATAATGAAAGTCACATGGAAAGACATAAAACGAACAATGTAGCTCTTTACAGTGAAGAGGATCCCGTGCTTACATCGGACTCTTTAGTCACATGCGTACCCATAAACAATAACTTTGCTTGATATGTCATGCTCGTTATCGCTCGCAACGGATAATTAATTTTTTTTAATGTATTCTTTGTTGTATATTGTTTAAATAGTTTTCATTAATGGAACTGTTTATACGCTGATTTGTTTTAGACCGTCTGTAAAGGCTATAACATTGACATTCTCATAGTATTTTAAAGAAAGTAAACAATAGAAAGTAAACAGTTGATAAACGCCTCCAACTTTCAAGTTGTGTAGAGACGCCTATGTCGAGAAGCTGATTTCCATTAATGTACGGTAAATTATTTTCTCCAGGAGCAAAAAGATCCGTAAATTCACTGAGATCAAAGGAAAGTGCTGCTTCATGATGAAGCATACTTCCTACATCATTAAATTTTGTGAAATCGGTGGGACTTTGGAAAAACAAGGCCAGATGCAAAAAATCAAGTTTGTAAGTGCAGGGAAAGAGGAGATATTTCATGTTAATCGTGAACATTTAGATTTGAAACGACCAATAGCTAGCTCGATATCGGAGTGCATTGCTGACAAAATATGCTTCTGGGTCCTGTGTCATGGCGGTTGGCTACAGTTTGAATGTACCTACAAACAGAACACATCAGTGCGCGATATAATTCGTCAAATACTGACAACAATGGTCTGATAACACAGATGAGACGCATCAGCTTACACTATGTGTCAATGTGAATCAGTGGACTGAGAACTACAATTAGTCATGACTATATATATATATATATATATATATATATATATATATATATATATATATATATATATATATACATACAACTATCTAGTAAAGAAGTTATACAAAATTATATAATGTAAATCTGTGTTCATTTATTGTTACTATGAATTACCTTTGACCGGTTAATGCTTGATAAAAATAACTGTATATGTCTGTCGCACCCTCGCTTCGTGAATAGACAACTAGATAATTGGCTTGGTTTATGCACGGCTGTAGATGGAGCTGTATCGAGGTTATCAACGCTGAATGCCGATATATGAGAACGTGTGATATTATATCTCTGGTGTTTGGTCCTCAGACTCCGCCCACTAATGAATCGATAAATTAACTAGAAGGCTCCGACAGATACACTTAGATGACTCATAACTGTAAGTAAGTTATGATGTTAAGTTTGCCGCGATATCGATTGTCCAAAATAATTGCAGCTATGAAAACATAAGTATGAATTTGGATAATTTCAGACTCTTGAGTGTCACTAGGAGGAGATGGGAACTAGATAGAGGGGCACGTAATTATTTGGAACAATTTTTTCGTGTTCGGAGAGGTTAATTTCTTACTTCAGGGTAGACAAATGATGGTTATTTGGTTTATATCTCTTGAAATAACAATTTTCCTTATCTTACTTCATAATTGTGATGTAGTAAGGGTCACAGTCTGTCGTGTCATTGATTCAACGGGCTCGTAGACATACACTCTTCATAATGACCCTGCACGTGACTGCACCGCGAACATTCGTGTTTGTGTTTAATAAGGGTTAACAAAATAATTGATGTGCCTCTTGAGAAAAATATAGAAAGTGTCACAAAGTAATCTTGTCTAATAATTGATAATGTAGCGTTGGTAATTTACGGGGAATCTCTGGAGAAAATGTATGTCTAGAGGAGCAGTAATTACACTGTTCAGAGATTACAGGAATCTCTCTCTCAGATAAGATAGAAAGTGTATAAATACTGAACATAGGCGGGGCTATCTTAAACAACGAATCGTCTATATCTTTGACTAAGAAGCGTTGAGGACAATACTGAATTCTATTGGTGAAGATTGTTTAGATCTGTCAGTCACAGAGACACATAGATCAGTGGGTATCTACTTTCTAATGCACCATTCTACATTATGGGTAGTAATGTTTCATGTAAGTCTATGATAGCCGACGCAGACAATACGTACAACTCCATTAAAGTTAGTTCAGACCTGAAAGACATAAACGAAACGGTGCATGAAAGAGATGTATTATATATCAGACCAAATACTCTATATGCCCACCAGCAGTCTGTATCTAAGAAAAACAGGTCCCTTTTGTTGGAATGGCTGGCTGAGGCGTGCAACTGTTATGACTTTCACATACCTACATATCATCTAAGTGTTGACATATTCGACAACTATGTTAGACGAGAACATAACAGGATCCCTTCCACTGATATTCAACTCATAGGTCTCACTTGTTTGTGGATAGCTAGTAAAGTTGAAGAAATATGGCCTTTAAGAATGAGACAGTTGCTAGACTTAACGATGTCGATATATAACACAAAATCATTTCTAGATTCAGAGAGACATATTTTAAAGATGATTAATTTTAAACTCACAACTCCAACTACGGTGTTTTATATCAGTCTGTACACTGAAGTATTAAGGACGGCCCAACTAGCAATACTTTTTACAAATCAGTTGCGAGTGGAGATGACTAGTCTTGCAGACTTAATTCTTCTTAGTGGTGATGGATTACATTTAGTTACAGAGTTATCGCCACGTCAATACTATATATGTATTACCCAAGCAAGGATGTTGTTAATGAGGTAACAGGTCTTGGTTGGAACGAGATCGAGGAGTGTTGTACTGAGCTTAAACAGTACTATGATTTTGTAAAGTCAGACCTTGGACAAATATCTCTTCCACTGCCCACAGATGAGGCGCTATTACTCCAGAGGCATCAACCAAACACGACGATCCTTAGAGAGCTCGGATTGATATGATAGTTACACACACAGACACTCAATATTAAATAACAATAAATATTCACGAGGCATGTTTTGTAATTTATATATATATATTTTATTGATATAACACAACACCGATACCACGTATGCAGTACATCTAGACACGACATAAAAACACAACATCTAAATGTTCAGCCTCAGCCTCTTTCTTCTTCTAAGATGACCAGGGACAAGCGTTGTTATTGGTTGAATCTTTTCAACGTTGTCAGTATCGTACACGGGAGTCCTGTAAGAACCATTATTTATCGAATAAGGCTGGTTGCATGCTGATGTAGATACTGGAAGTCTATGATCTGCCGTGGTTGACGGCGCGTTCGAGGGAAGAGGCTGTAGTGTTGTTGCATTAGCCTCGAGACGAGCACACTCGGCCAATAACTCGTCCTGCATAGCCACGAGCTCTTCGTTTCTACTAAGATGACCCGGAGATAGTGCTGGTATTGGCTGACTACTTTCGAAGTTGTCAGTATCGTAGAAAGGAGCCATGTAAAAGCCAGTATTTATGGAATATGGCTCGATACTCGGCGACGTGGATGCTGGAAGTGTGTGATCTAGTCTGATGTCGGGTTCGTTCAATGTATGAGTTTCTGGTTTTATTGCATTGGTTTCGAGACGCTCATACTCGGCCAATAACTCGTCCTGCATAGACACGAGCTGTTCAAATTCTGAACGATTCAACGTGATCCCATACTTGGTGGGATATTTTAAATTCGATGTCAAAAAAATTTTCGAATATGGATCATAGTCGACCCTCTGTATGAAGACACGGACGCTACTTTCAGCCCTGTAGCCAATGGTTTGACCATTTCACGATCTGCTGTAACGTAGACCCAGCTAGTGGGTACATCGACAACTGGTGCAGCCTCGACGTTTGTCAGCATCTTCTGTATCTCAGCACTGAGCGATGTGTGACTGGCGCTGTCTCACCCGCGACTTTTATAGCATAGGTCAGATTATAGATCCGGTTTAGTCCGGATTTTTAAACACTAAAATTCGTGTCCAGACTTGTCTGCGATATTTTTAGCCACTGACGTCATTGCACTAGAAATTTTTAATTTTGCGACACAAGCTTTGGTGCTAGTAGTCGATACACGATTCGATCGTTTATGTGTTGTCTGGTGGATGAGGTAAACGGCATTAAGACCCTTTGCATTGATCCTCCTCGTGTTTTAATCAGTAGAAAATACACAGAGTACAGTCCACACGCGTTACTAACAAGATCTTGTAACTGACGCGAGTTGTAGATGAGAGGTCTGTTCGAATTCCTCTCGATAAAATCGATGATCTCGGTATGTCTGGGAGAAAACCCGAAACTGTCGAAATACTCAAACTGCCCCATAGCGTTGTAGTAGAGGGCGACCCAGTGAGAGCCCGGTCTCCAACTAGGGTCGGTATTGATAACGAAGGCTGCTGTTTTAGTTGGATCGATATAGCGAGGTAACCGATTGCGAGCCACTACGCTAACAATGGAACACCGTCTCACAAAAATGTCAGACATAAGTACTTTGAGAATATCTCTCGTATTCATTGTCGAAGTGTTTACGCTGTGTAATCTGTAAGAATCTGTCTCGTTTTAGAGATCTCCAGCACGGAATCCAGTTCTGCGTAAACTAGGACCTGTATAGGATTAGGCGTGATCGTCGCAAATTTGAGCTCGATGGCGACGGGCCCTGATTTTGCCAGCTCAAATTGTTCGGCGTTCAAAAGACTAGGGCTGAGATCGAATGCAAAAAGAGTGTAGGCGTTCTTGAAGTCGTTATAATCTATTCCGTTACCAGCGTCTGTTCCCACCAGACCCATGGCCAGCATGGACTTGAAGTAGGCGCGAGCGTACTGACCGCGGTCAAATTCGGTAGATAGAGGTTTACCCCAAATATTATGACCGGCGACCGTGACGTTTAAGTAAGTGAGGCCAAAGTTTTTAAAATTGAAGGGGTTGGTGTCGTAACTTCCATTAAATGCAGCCGAGTCCAGTAAGCCGAGGACTAGTCGCGTTGGTGTTTGAGTCAGGAAAAGGTTGTCTTGGGAATGAGATAACATACCTTTAGGAATGGCAAATGTTTTAATCATAACTCTCTTCATGGGGTATCGCGCATTGCCTCGTAAGAGAGCCTTTTCGTGAGCCAGCGAAATGGCCGGATTAACTGAGGCTTTCCTCACCAACAGGGCGGCGTAGGTGATGACACTTTTATAACCGACAGTTTTGTCGTGAGCTATGATGTTAAATACGTCCTTTGAGGGGGTCAACTTAATTTTCACGTCAACCCTGTTTAGCATGTAACGCTCCTGAGCAAAAATATCAGAGTGAAGTCGCCCTATCATATCCAGCTCATGGCTACCTCGGGCCAGATTTCGACGAGTTTTAAGACCCGTATTGGAGTCACCTTGGGTGTCATCCGCGTGTTTGGGAGTATCGGTGTAGTAGAGCGCGCTCGTGAGATAACTTTTCTTAGATTCCTTGCTATGGTTGAGAGTGGCTTCTAGGTATGCTCGAAAAGGGTAGGTGTTTTCAGAAGCTGAAATCAAAGTATCGTTGAGAGATACGTCGACTTGCGAGATTAGACTGTGCAGAAAATAATTCACAGGCGCAACTTCAACATCATTTGGTATATTGTCACCGTTGGACAGCGTAATTTTTGCTCTCATATGCAGATACGTGTTGGAAAAATCGATGTATTCGTCCGAATTTCCGCTGATGGAAAATTCTATAGGGGCCCCAGATGCCAGAGACGCCAAGGGGGAAACTTCTACAAACTGGGCATAATCAAGAGATGTCTGAGTCGGTGGAACGCTAAACAAATCTAGTCCAGAATGGAAACACTCGCAAGACTTGGGATGCACTAACGCCATATCGCTTAACCGAATATGTCCGAATAGTTTGTCCTCTTAGACTTCTTGGACGCGGAATGAGAGTGATCGCGTCGTTTCGTCGTTTTTATTCTTCTTGCCGGCATCCCAGGTGGAGCTGCTCGTCTTTTCCTTCTTCTACCGCTTCCGGTTTGTTGGCCTGTATCGCCCCCCGGCCAGATGACTGATGGCTCCCTGAATTAAACGCTGACCGGATTCCTTAGCTCTTTCTTTAAACGACTCTCCAATGTTTCTTCCCGCCAATGCGTCTTGCGCGACTTGTAGTCCCGTGCCGACACCTTCTCTGAGTAATGCCTTACCACCTGTTTTTAGCCACGGTAAAATTGCTCTTCCGATGCCTCCGAAAAAACTTCCGATACCGCGCCCTCGCTGACTTCTACCTCCGACAAATACCGGGAGGCCGTGGCCGGCTTGATTAAAGCAACACTCTTCGTATAACTTAGCATTTCGATGAAGCGGCGTGTGTCTCACCATTATACCAGATCGAAGTGCTTCCGCGCTCTGAAATGTAACGTCAGTACCGACGTTCCGGATGTAAATGGGATCGCAACTCCCCTGTCGTTAGTTAAAAGAATTTCTAACCTGTCGAAGGAGAACCTGCTCAGGGGGACATAGTGCGATTTGTCGTAGATGCAAAATATGGATGTGGTGGTTTTCTCCAAAACAGGAACTGCCCTCAGTAAGGGTACCAGAACATCCCCCACCACTCTAGGTGACACTAGATCGCAATAGACGTACACGTTTCTGGTTTGCATTTCCAAATTTATTTATTTCTCGCCGTGCAGGGCCACGTTAGCGTCTGTCACGCGATTCGATGGGAGGCTTAAGATACTTTTCAATTCCTCGCTTATGGTAACCGAGTGTCCTTGGTCAAAGAGTTTAAGTATGGCCTTATTTTCGTTTTTTTTATTTAAAAATCTCATTTTGATGGGTGGTGATTTTTCCAAAATCACTTTATTTAAAGCATCGATAAAGTTATCCGCTGTCTTGTATAACCCCGGCGCCAGTTCCATTGTTACTGCTGTGTTACTAGAGGTTTCGTAACGGATCCAGATATCGCCGGGTAGGACGTTGAAATGAGTGTTTGGAAATTGTATCTCGGCCAAACCGACTTCGTAGTTTGCATTCAGTTCGATAGTTTGAGGGAGTTTGACGAAAAAGTTTCCAGGACTATTTTCAGGATAAATTTGCATCGACGCATTGCTAGGGGCTGTGATGTAAAAACTCATCTTCCTTGATTCACCGTCTCGTCTCTAGCTTGGGATTTGGAAGCATGTAACCCAGACGTGAACGCCCTATTTTTATTTTACACACAACACGGACGCCCCATTTTTATTTGATACACAACACGGACGCCCTATTTCCCCTTTTCAACACCATGGAACTATAGTCCGTTCAGAAATTCATAATCACACCTGAATTAGCTTTGCGTGATAACCGCTTGTTATTTTGGTTTCAAATTTTGCATGCAATCTTAGACGGATAAGTTCTCCGAACTTCAACTCAGGCTGCCCACTGCTTCTTTCAAACGTTGAAGCCTAACGTCACAAAGTAACACACATACACACACAAATAAACATTTCCCTGTTATTTTCTTCCATAAATTATAAACTAGATATCTTAGGCATATCAGAAACAAGATGGAAGGAAAGTGGATACATACAAGACGGATAAAATATACATTAATATATTCAGGTAACACAAAAGAACATCAAAGAGGAGTAGGCATTCTAATAAAACGAGAGCTACAAAAATATATAAATACTCAATTGACATATAATGATAGGAATATACTAATAAAAATGAAGGCAAAGCCATTCGACATAGCAATATTACAGACATACGCACCCACTCAAGACTATACAGACGAACAAAAAGAGGCATACTAAGAAGATCTAAACACAGTTATGAAGCAAGTAAAATCTTCAGACCTCTTGATTATATTGGGTGATATGAACGCTAAAGTAGAAAAAGGTAAATATAAGACCATAATAGGAAATCATGGTCTATGAAAAAGGAATAACAGAGGAGAAAGATTAATACAATTTTGTGAAGAAAACAGACTGATAATATGCAACACCTTCTTTGAGCAAGAGAAAAGGAAATTATACACATGGAAAAGCCCTGGAGACAAGAAGAGAAATCAAATAGATTACATAATGATAAAAGACAGATTCAGGAACAGCGTCAAGAAAGCCAAAACCTACCCAGGAGCAGATATAAATTCAGACCACAATCCTGTAATGATAAAAATGAAAATCAAATTAAAGAGAAACAAACAAAAAACTAATTCAGCAACACCAATAGATATAACAGCGTTAAACCAGAAAGATGTACAAGAAACTTACACTGTACAAGTAAAGAACACATATCAGAAGCTACTAGAAGAGGGGATTGAGCAGTACAGAATAGAAAATCCTGAAGAAAAAGTCACAACAAAATGGCAATGCATAAATACAGCATGCAAGAATCCTGCAACACCTTGCCCAAAAAGGAAAGTAACAAAAAAAAAACAAAAATGGATAGCTGACAAAATAATAGAAAAAATGGAAGAAAGAAGACAAGCGAAAAACACTGTCAGATACAAAGATATAGACAATGAAATACGGAGAATGTGCAAAAAGGCAAAAGAAGACTGGCTCAACCAAAGATGTCTAGAAGTCGAAACTATGGAAAGTAAACAAAACTTAAGAGAGATGCACACAGAAATAAAGAGGATGACGAATAAAGACAAAAAAAGCTACAGGAAACGGATGTATTGCAAACAAAGAGGGAAGAATGCTAACAGACAACAAAGATATAATAGATAGATGGCAAGAATATATAACGGAATTATTTAATGACGAAAGGGACAAAAAGCCAGACATAAAATATACATACAACTATAAAATCCTGAAATCTGAAGTAGAAAAAGCTATAAAAACAATGAAAAAGGGAAAAGCAGAAGGGCCGGACAATATATAGATAGAGATGATACAGGCTCTAGAAGAGATTGGCATCGGAGTGATCACAGACATATGCAATGACATATACCATACATGATACATACCAAACGATCTAAAAACATCAACTTTCATTGCATTGCCTACAAAGAATGGTGCAGTTGAATGCAGTGACTTCAGAACAATAAGCCTAATGAGCCAGGTAACAAAAATTTTACTAAAAGTTATACAGGGAAGGATTCAGAATAAAATCAATACTGAATTAGATGAGCAACAATTTGGATTCAGGAAAAACGGTGGGACAAAAGAAGCCATATTCAGCATGAGAACATTGATTGAAAATTACACAGAAGTAAACAAACCAATATATGCCTGCTTTATAGACTACACCAAAGCTTTCGATAGAATACACCATAACCAACTTATAGACTGCCTAAAGGATATAAATCTAGACGACGCAGACATACGACTATAATATGTAATTTGTACTGGGAGCAAACAGCAATAATAAGATATAACAAGGAGAACTCTACACCCATGGACATAAAAAGAGGAGTAAGACAAGGATGCATCCTATCACCAAGCTTGTTCAATCTATACACTATAAGCAAATCTTTAAAAACATCTCACAGATACCAGGCCTAAACATTAATGGAAAGATAACAAATAACCTAAGATATGCTGATGATACTGTTCTACTAGCAGAAAATTCTAAAGACCTACAACAATTGCTTAATGTGATAAACATAACAAGCAAAAAATATGGACTAGAAATGAATATCAAAAGACTAAAACTATGATCATAAACAAAGAAAATTATCAAGACCTACAATTAAATATCACAGTTGAGGGAGTAAATCTGGAGACAGTCCAGAGTTACAACTACCTGGGACATACTATAACCAATGATGGAAAATGCAAAACTGAAATAAACAAAAGAAAAGATATGGCAAAAAGTAATTTTAATGCCATGAAAAATATACTAACAACAAAACAAATATCAACAGGGCTGAAACTAAGAATGGCAAAATGTTACATCTTTTCAATATTCCTGTATGGTGCAGAAACATGGACATTAGACAAGAAAACAGAACAGAAAATTGAAGCCTTTGAAATGTGGATTTATAGAAGAATAGGTAGAATTGGATGGAAACAAAAGATAACAAACCATAAAGTTTTAAAACAACTGAAAATAAAAAGAGAACTACTAAATACAATTAAGACAAGACAAATGAAATTTTTGGGGCATGTTAAAAGACACAACAGCCTACTAAAAGTAATATTGGAAGGAAAAATATAAGGTAAAAGAGGCATAGGCAGACCAAGACTAACATGGACGAGTAACATCAAAAGATGGTCAAGTCAATCTATGACAGCCTGCACCAACAAAGCAAGAAACAGAGTAGAATGGCGATCCATGGTAGCCAACCTTCGTTGCGGAGAAGGCACACGATGATAATGATGAAATTATAAACCAGGATTCGCCTGTAAAAGGGTATATTACCTAAATGTAGACAAAACTCTCGTTATTTTAATTTTTAAAGAATTGTGTCTGACGTCAAGGGAGAAGTTGGGTCACATGTCACATGCTATTACGGCACTAGATAATGTTGATGCCAAGCCAGTTAGTTCTGAGACAGGGAGTAGCGCCACCTTGTGGCGCCCCATCAATCATCCCCCTTCCCTCCCCAAACCTCCCATAGCATTGACAACATTAATGGGCATTAACTCAATTAACATAAAGGGGAAATGTGTTAACTGTTTATGGCTGGCCTCCCTTCATTAATTATTTTTCGTTCCTATTATAAAACATGAAACAATCGATTCAACAAAAAAAAAAAAAAAAAAAAAGTAATACCAGTGACTAAAGGGTGTCCGGTTAGCGCAATCGATAGGCGGTTGGCTTACCACGGCAACAGCCGGGGTTCGTTCCCTGGCGAGGACACCTGGGTTTTACTAATTCCCTAAAAATTAGTGGGAGCCGCGATAGCTCAGTGGTTAGTGAACTGGACTACTACGGACAAGGGGTAGGGTTCGATCCCAACCGACGGCTCCGGGTTCACCCAGCCTTAAATGGGTACCGGATTTTTTCTGGGAAAGTAAAGCAGCACGGGCGTAATACCGACCACATTACCCCAAAATCATGTGCTGAAGGTCTGTAAAATATAGGGTCACTAACACCATATTTCCCTATACGCCACTTGGCGTGACGGGGGGTACTTTACTTTTTTTTTTACCAGTGACTAAAGAATCAACAAAAAGAAGTTGATTACACAAGAAATATTAGAACTAATGGATGAAAGACGCAAACATAAGAAAGAAGAACGGACATACAAAATATTGCACAAAGATATCCAGAACAAATGCAGAGAAGCTAAGGAAGGATGGTTAAAACTGAAATGTGAATAAATGGAAAAACAACAAATGAAAGACTCAAAATTTATGCACAATCATTTAAATGAATGAACAGGAAGAAAAGAAGTCACAGTTTTAGGATATGTGAAATCAAAGGAAGGAAATATAATAATGGGACAGGAGAAGACAATGTAAAGATGGACAGAATATATCAGTCAACTGGGGTTAAGACAAAAACATGGAAATGAATGTATAAAAATTATTTTGCCTGCCTTCAGCAGGAACAGACAAACAACACACACAGATATGTAAGTAAATATAATTAATCCTACATGGCTAACTAGCAATGAAATATCCAAAACAAAATAATCGAAAAATGTTAAAGAAAAGCAAATTGACTTCCCTTGTGCCATGGACGCTGGTCAGGACTTGAAAAGGGCGCGTAACGCGGGTCTGGCTGTAATATACCCTCTGGACAGGGGTGGAGGGTACTAAAAATACACGAGTGGGGGGAACGCTGTCTAGGTTACGCCGGCTAGCAAGGACGCCGACAATGCCTGGAAGTATCTAAGGCTCGTAAATACAGGTATACACACACTCACAGATGCGTGTATCGATGCGTGTATACATATGTGCACGTACAAGTAGACGTGCACATACTAATATGCATCAACACACATATATACATGCATACACAAACATATATGTGCATACAAGCAAGTACACACATACATGAGTATACACACACACATATATATATATATATATATATATATATATATATATATATATATACCAATACCCGTACATATGAACACACACATGCATGTGCACATCCATACGGAGACAATCAAATGTGTATAAATGTGCGCACAATGCACTACTGACCAGAGGAGTACACACCGGAGTAATTGTGCAAGCTAGAAGGAGAAAGAATATAATAACAGATCCTCAAAAGGCGGAAAGAGTAAGAAGTCTGAGAGTGGGGTGAAATAAAAACATATGAGTGGTACGTGGCCCAGAAAGAAAGGTTTATATGAGAACACCGAAGTGTCTCAATTCCGTCTACTTTTCAGTGATCCCCCGATGATCGCCTTCAAGCGCGACAGGAATTTGGGAGATATTCTGGTTAGGAGCCATCTCCCTCGCTCCGACCCTCAACACTTCGGCACGGCCCCCTGTGGTCGGAACTGTATAACCTGTGCCTATGTGCTCCCTACTGACTCGGTCTTATTCCCTAATGGACGGTTCGAGATCAAGCATGGCTTCACATGTGTGTCCCGTAACATCATTTATGTCATCATATGCCAACGATGCCACATGACTTACATTGGTGAGTCTGGTACACGATTAGCGCAAAGGTTTTGTGAACATCTACGAGATGTTCAACAGAATACTGGCACTTCAGTGTCTTCCCATTTCAACTCCCCAGACCACAAGGGCAAAGACGACATCCGTATTACTGGTATTGTCCTTTGTCGCTCCGGCGACCGCAGCCGATTTACTTTGGAGAATCGCCTCATAGTTAAGTATGGTTCGCTGACCCAAGAGGCATGAATGTATCACACTCGTACACATAGTTACCTTTCGGCTACCCCTTCCCTTTTACATAGCCCTCTCTACTGTCCATGTTTTGGCTCTTTAGTCCATCTACTATGCCATGCTACTCATAGTTCTCCTCCACTAGTCCCCATTGAGACACTTCGGTGTTCTCATATAAATCTTTCTTTCTGGGCCACGTACCACTCATACGTTTTTATTGCACCCCACTCTCAGACTTCTTACTCTTTCCGCCTTTTGAGGACCTTTTATTATATTCTTTCTCCTTCTAGCTTGCACACTTACTCCGGTGTGTACTCCTCTGGTCAGTAGTGCATTGTGCGCACATTTATACACATTTGATTGTCCCCGTATGGATGTGCACATGCATGTATGTGTTCATATGTACGGGTATTGGTATATATATATATATATATATATATATATATATATATATATATATATATATATATATATATATATGTATATGTATATATATGTATATATATGTATATATATATACATACATATATATATATGTGTGTGTGTATACTCATGTATGTGTGTACTTGCTTGTATGCACATATATGTTTGTGTATGCATGTATATATGTGTGTTGATGCATATTAGTATGTGCACGTCTACTTGTACGTGCACATATGTATACACGCATCGATACACGCATCTGTGAGTGTGTGTATACCTGTATTTACGAGCCTTAGATACTTCCAGGCATTGTCGGCGTCTTTGCTAGCCGGCGTAACCTAGACAGCGTTCCCCCCACTCGTGTATTTTTAGTACCCTCCACCCCTGTCCAGAGGGTATATTACAGCCAGACCCGCGTTACGCGCCCTTTTCAAGTCCTGACCAGCGTCCATGGCACAAGGGAAGTCAATTTGCTTTTCTTTAACGTTTTTCGATTTTTTTGTTTTGGATATTTCATTACTATAGTCCGTTCAGAAATTCATAATCACACCTGAATTAGCTTTGCGTGATAACCGCTTGTTATTTTGGTTTTAAATTTTGCATGCAATCTTAGAATATTGATGACGCAAAGATGTTGGTATTTTTTTATTCCACAAACACAATAGATTTTGCACATCAACGAATTCCTTTGATCTTTTATGACGATATAACACAAGCTGATTCAAATTTTAGAGTTTACAGTAATCGTGTTAAATTGTCCAGTTTACCGCAATTCTTGTCAGAGGCGTATCTACATAGTGCTTAATTGTGGGTGTTGTTAGTTATGTGTATTTGCAAACATGAATTCAATTGGTTACAATTAGTCTTGTCCTTCGGTCACCATTAGACCCAAGGACGTCCTAACTGCAGCTGGAATTGAATTCATCTTAATTTTAATCATTCCTAATTTGACGATTCCAAGAGGTTGATAATCATTACTGGCTGGACAAATAGTAATCTATCTCGTTTCCAGTACTCATCTTCCACCCGAAACACATGTTCAACACACTTCTTTTGCATAGTTTTAAATTTGCATTTCAAACTCATTGTAATCTAGATATAAATGTTGGTATTTAAAGTCAACAAATTGTCTACTGAGTCTTCACAAAATTAATAAAGATACGCCTTTCCTTCGGTAATTAATGCCCAGGCCGTGGTGCGTCATGTCGTTCAATAACAATTCAGTTTTGTGCACGGGATTTTCCTGAAGTTAGTGTTTCTGCAATAGCCAAACTATTTTACGTCAACGACCGCACCAAATTAATGTATATATCCTAAAATGTTGTCAAATTCGAACAGGGTGAATTTAATATACCCTAAAGAAGAAAACTTAATATACCCTATTTAATATACTCTAAAGAAGAAAACTATAGTCCGTTCAGATTCGTTTGCCGAGATGTTATGATTTATAATTCAAAAAGTTCTTGATGATTTCACATGATTTTTGGCATACGGTGTTAAAATGTCCATGTCACGAGAACATATGTGTTACTCGATGTCTAGCTATAACGGTTTTCTTAAAGCGGCGAATTCCTTTGATCTTTGCCCATGTAACTATTATTTTGACCCTAATCAAAATGTTTTACAGTAATCTAGTGCAACGATGACCCATAGGCGTGTCCATAAAATTTTACTTGGTGGCAAGTATACAAATTTTAAATTATATATAGAACTTTTGTTCGTAGAGTCAATTTGATATAGTTCCATGCTCTTGGTGTGAGTTTCCCAAATGTTGTCGCTGCCTTTCAAATACGTACATTTAGTTCCTCATCTAAGGAAAGTGTGGCTGTAATAGTGGATCCAAGATAGCTGAACTTCTGTACTGACTCAAGCAGGCTTCCATTCAAAGTAATGGTTGTTGGTTTGCTTATAACATATTTTTGATTGCTTGGGTGGTCTTGAACAATAAACTGTTTAACAAATCAACTAGGACATTTTGCAAATCAAACTATTTATCTGTAGACTTAATCAGAGTAATGATCATTCAGAATCAGACGAGTCAAATAGGTCGATTACTGCTTTCGGCTGAACAAACAACAAACCATCCTTTTTCCAATATTCCTCTTCTTGTCGTAACACATGATCCTCACATTTTACCCAGTAGTCTTTATTTATATTTGATAGAGCCTGATTTGTAAGTGTCTCAACATCGCATAATTTGAAAGTTTTATTTGTATATGCTACGTGTCCTTTAACTTTTGCCCAAACTAGTTCTATAGGATTTAAGTGTGCATGATATGGAGGTAGTCTCAAACATCTATGGCCATGTTCTTGAATTAACTTGTCTATTTTAAATATCTTTGTACGTTGTGTCTGTTTTACAAGGCTAAGCAATTCGGGTTTCAAGTAGCTGTCGTTAACTTGTATGTGCTCTTTTATGAGCCACGTTTTGATTGCATCTTTTGTACTTGATGATGTTGGGATTCTATCTTCTACGTTAACTACGTTATGGTATGAAGCATTGTCCATTATCAGACAAGAAGGTCGATATAATATTGGAAGGATACTTTTCTCGATCCAGTCTTTAAATATGTGCCCATTTATTTCGGAGTGGTAGTCTCTATTGTCTATGGATTTTGAAATGAAAACGAGATGAGCATTCTGCAACAACCCATTATGTCTGCTACCTGCATGTGCAACTATCAAACGTTGCCCTTTACTGCTTGGTACTGATCTTTTAATACTTCCATCTGCTAACTGCCATTCCTTTTCATTTGTATGATGAGCGTTGATCCAAGTTTCATCTAAATAAACAATATCATAATCATTTTCGCGCATTTCCTTCACTTCACGTAAATACTTGCTTCTAAGAGCTACTAGATGTGGCTTCTCACAAATAATGTTTTTTCCACCAGCATACTTTCTAAAGGTGAAGCCTGCACTTCTTAATATTTTCCATAATGAAGTTTTTGATATTTCAATGTCGTTGTTAGTTTTCAGCCAAAGCTTCAACTTTCTAAGTGTCACTTCTTCGTTTATATCAAACATTCGACAGATTTCTCTTTTTACTAGGTCCTTATCAAAACTGTCTAACGTTTCTTTCCTTCCTTGCTTTCTTGCATTTGTTGGCAATAAATATCCGCTTCCTTTAACTATTCGATCAAATGAACGTTTACACAAACCTAAAATATGCATTGTTCTCTTCTCAGGGTTTGATAAAGAACAATAAAGATGTCCCTTTTTACGCTCTCTGCAGAAGTATTGATAAATCTTTATAGCAATGTTATGCTCAGTAAAATATTTTGCCTTTATATTCATTCTCACATAGACTTGCAGAAGATAATATGGATAGTGCCGCCTCCTTTCTGTAAATATTGAGATTTGCCTCTGAATTATGACTCGAACTCGAGTCTATGGCCGTGATTTTGACGTCACATAATTTCCGGTTTCGGCTAAAATGTCATTTTGTGCTAAACGGGAAATTTCATATGTAACATTTCTTTATAAAAATTTATAGTGGAAACATAACTATTTTAGGACGGTGCGCATTCAGCCGTGAAGGTCATGCCTATATGTTAAAGAATCAGCTGTGAGATGTAAGCATCTACATAATCCCGCCGGTGTTTATAATATCGATTAACTTTTTTTTAATATAGGTTAAATAAGGCATCTTTGAAACTGGATCACATTTCTTTGATAAAAAAAATATTTTTATAGCGACATTAGTATTCTAAACCTAACTTCAAAAGATCAATGCAAATGAACAATAAGTTTTTGAAAAAAATAAATTAATGTCTAGGCAAACGAATCTGAACGGACTATAGATCAAATTTCTCAGAGCAAATAATATTTCTATAACGTCATCAATATTCTAAGACTCCATACAAAATGTGAAACCAAAATAACAAGCGGTTATCACGCAAAACTAATTCAGGTGTGATTATGAATTTCTGAACGGACTATACTTAGCCATGTAGGAATAGTTATATTTACTTACATATCTATGTGTGTTGTTGTTTGTCTGTTCCTGCTGAAGGTATATTGAGCCGAAACGTCGTTCAAATCTGTGTCGTCTACTAACTACGTAAAGCTTTTACCATACCTTTTTTCTATTTTTTTTCAATTTTCCCTCTCCCATATCAGTCAACTCTATGATGATGAAAGACCAGAGCTAAACAATTCAAACAAAGACACAGGACCACCAATAATTCAGAGTGAAGTGGAGGAGGCAATTTAAAACATGAAAAGAGGCAAAGCTCCAGGTCCCGGCAATATAACAATCGAAGAGATAAATGCATTAGGAGAGGTGGGAGTACAAGTAATAACAAAACTACTAAATGACATATATATAACACTGGACACATACCCGAAGATCTACTAAAATCTATCTTTGTAGCCATACCGAAGAAGTCAGGCGCTACTGATTGTGAAGACCATCGCACTATTAGTCTCATGAGCCATATGACGAAAATATTACTAGGAATCATCATGAGACGTGCAAGAAACAAAATAAAGCCAGAAATAAGTGAGGAACAATGTGGATTTGTGGAAGGCAAGGGCACCAATAATGCAACATACATCTTTAAAACATTTATAGAAAGTGCTATAGAGATAAAGAAATATCTATATATGTGCTTTATGTACTACACAAAAGCATTTGACAAAGTAAAGCATGTGGAAATAATCAATATGCTGGAGAAATTAAACATTAATGGCAAGGATCTGAGAACCATAAAAAACATGTAAAAGTAAAGTACGAGACCTGAACCGGCGTCTTGGCACACGAGTTTACACCCATATGTGCTCGGCGACATATCCAGAAATGTTCGGAAATTTCTGTATAGTGTAGCCTCAAGCATCGAAACTCAGATGTGAAGCGACATTCCTCACCTTCCCAGGGTAAAACCCTGGTACCCATTTCTGCCAATGTCTGGATCGACCGTGGGGGTATTTTTTCCAACCACTAGTATCATTCACACTGCTCCCAGTGGGAATCGAACACGGGTTGTCCGAACGTCGGTAGTCCAGTCGGGTGGTTTTCCCAACTAGGCTACCGAGGTAGGCAAGGATCTGCGAATCATAAAAAACATGTACTGGCAACAAACAGCAGTTATACGAATTAGGAACCAAACAGGACAATTTCAACATATAAAACAAGGATTCAGACAAGGCTGTGTTCTGTCGCCTGATTTGTTTTCACTTTACAGCGAACACATTATGAGATCAATAGTAGACAAAAAAGGAATTGAAGTCAACGGTCACAATATAAATAATTTACGATATGCGGATGGCACAGTCTTGATAGCAAAGACAGAGAATGAACTACAAGAAATTATACATAATAGTAAAAGAAGGCAGCAAAAAAGGTCTCAGTCTGCTCAGTCTGACTGAATAGTAAGAAAACAGAAGTAATGGTCATATCAAGAAACAATCATCACCAGCATGCAGCATAAAAATAGCCAGGACAAATCTGAAACAAGTGCAATTGTTATAATATATTTATTGTTTCTTGTTTCTGATATTATATTATAACTTGACAGCACATCACATTTATCACACGTTAATCACAACAGGTAAATCATGACAGAGTTTTCTCATTTATTATAATCATAATCCGTTTATTGATCTTTATTATTAATCTTGGCCTATGGTCGTTGTGTAGTGGATGCACTTATCTTAAATTAATTTTAATTAACTCGGGACTTCTCTGAGACAAATAGTCGGTGGATATGATCAGTCCCAAGTGCATATCTTGCACTCAATCTCTCTATCACTTACTTACGTATATCAGAATGTGAAACACAACTTGAAAACTCTCTGACACTTCACAACTAAAGTTCATATGCTCATTGCTATCCTTATTACTCTCTATCAACTTACTTAATAACTTCTCAACTGACTTGAAACTACAACTTGAAGATTCTAACTTTCTAACTAACTGGCTCAACTTTCTAATCTTAACTTTTCTAACTGTGTGTCTAATTTCCTAACTGTCTAATTCTCTCACTGTGTCTAATCTCTAACTGTTCTATCTCTATCTCTAACTGTCTAATTCTCATTCCTGACTAACTCAATCCTATTGTGTTGAAGTTTAAATACTCCGACCTCACACTCTTCGTCTGAAAATCAGCAGCCAATCAAACTGACGCAAAGTAGCAATTTGCACTCTTCTGATCACTTGAGTTGGTCACTCCTCGTCATTCTGTGACCAAAAATTTAACTATTCTCATGGTTTGAGGAAAACACCTTGTGTTCGTGAATCTCTATGCCCTATTTAAATTAATTATTACCTCATGACAATGACCTTCCCTGGTAGTTGGATGACAACTTGTTTATCAGACGGCCAAAGTCATGGGGTTAATGCATGCTATTGTCATGCATTGCCTAAAAGTTGAAGTGGAAATTTCAATGGACCTAAACTCATCATATTGTCGTCCAGTAATTCTGGACCTTACCTCCTTTCCACTTTCTGCGTATCCACTACCCCCTAAGGGAACTTCTATTATCCCCTAACTTGTTATTCTGGCTGGAAATTGTCCATACTTTAAATTTATGTCCTAACTACTGCTGGTCGCTACCATATGTTACTGCTATTGTCTTTTGAGAGGCGGGTAACAACTAAGTTACCTGCCGCCATGCTTTCTTTCATTAACTCACTCTATAATACAACGCGTCCAATACTTGGGCACAATAATAACATCGGATGGAAGATGCACCACAGAAATAAAAAGCAGAATAGCTCAGGCCAAAATAGCATTTAAGAAAATGAAAAAAATATCTAATGCAACAAATCTATGTCAATAGAAATAAGAAATAGAGTTTATCGATGCTATGGAGAATCAATTCTGATCTATGGAAGCGAATCATGAACAGTAGACAAACAAATGAAAAGACGATTAGAGGTCACAGATATGGGATTTCATGATGCCTCATTACCAGCTCAAAGATAATAACTAATATACATATATATATATATATATATATATATATATATATATATATATATATATATATATATATATATATATATAAATATATATATATATATATCTATACATATATATATACATATATATATATATATATATATATATATATATATATATATATATATATATATATACATATATCAGTGGTCAATATATATTAGGCCGTTTCCGGTTGTTTCCAAAATGGAGGAATTATTTTTCTCCGGCTTGGTATAGAACCGTTGATCAGAGGTTTAACAAGCCGCTATCGTAAAAACGATGTTGTTAATGAAACGTAGACCTGATACAGAATGTGTAAATTAGCAGTAGATAGTTTTTTCGGCCCTAAAACAACAACAAAAATAGGATTCTGGAATGTGCGAACAATGGCCGCTCCGACGAAACACGCACAGGTCGCGAGCGAGATGGACAGATACGATCTAGATATTTTAGGATTAAGCGAAATGCGCTGGCCTGGAACAGGTAGGAGATCTATTGATAATAAAATAGTAGTTTTTTCTGGAAGGGAAGATGGAAAACACCGTGAAGGAGTAGGCATAATGATGACAGACAAAGCTGCAAGAAGTTTATTAGAATGGGAACCGGTAAATAGCCGTCTGATACGAACACGATACAAAACAAAACATGGAAGACTTTCAATTATTCAATGTTATGCGCCTACTAACGAAGCTGATGATGAAGTTAAGGATGATTTTTATAACCAACTGCAACAACTTATAAACAAAATACCAAAACACGATCTTTTAATTGTAATGGGAGACTTCAACGCCAAAGTAGGACAAGATAACGCAGGAGTGGAACATGTGATGGGGAGAGAAGGCTGTAATACAACAAGTCAGAATGGAGAAAGATTAATAGAATTATGTTTAATAGAAAATTTAGTTATAGGTGGGACATTATTTCCACATAAAAATATCCACAAAACAACATGGATATCTCCTGATGATAGAACATCAAATCAAATTGACCACCTATGTATTAAACAACAATTCAGATCATCATTAATAGATGTAAGAGCATACAGAGGTGCTGATGTTAATAGTGACCACAACCTGTGCATTGGGAAAATAAGATTAAAATTTAGAAACCAACAGAAGAGGTCAATTACACATAAAATTGATAGTCATAAACTGAAAGATGAAGCAATAAAGGAAAAGTTTAACATAGAGCTAAGTAATTGTTATTCAGCACTTGGTGAAATAGACTTAGATATCAATGAAATGTGGGACTCACAGAGCAAAATACTAATGACAGCAGCAGAAGCAAGTGCTGGACTGAAGAAAATGGAAAAACGAGCTTGGATCTCAGACACCACATGGAAATACATCAAAGAAAGAAGAGAAGCGAAGAGAGCCATGACTAATGTAAAGACAGATCTTGGAAAGGTTCTGGCAAAAGCAACATACAAAGAATTAGACAACAAAGTGAAAAGTTCGGCAAGAAGAGATACAAGAGCTTATATAGACAACTTGGCAGAGAAAGCAGAGACAGCTGCAATTACAGGAGACAGCAGAACTCTTTATACTGTACAAAAGATGCTGACAAACACCTATACATCCAGTGGAACACCAATTCTAGACAAATCTGGATTAATGCTAACAACAAGCGCAGACATAAAAGCCCGTTGGGCGGAACACTTCAAAGAAATTCTTAACCGTCCACTACCTCACAGTTTAATAGATTTTGAAGCTGAAACACCAGCAGCAGAATTAGATGTAAATTTAGATGACTTCACCTTGAGTGAAATAGAAACCACCTTAAAGCTAATGACCAATAACAAGGCTGCTGGAGAGGATAAGTTAACAGCTGAGATCCTCAAGGCAATTGATAGCCATAATTTAATACATCTCCAAAAAATGTTCAACATCATTTGGAAAACAGAGAAGACGCCTCATAAATGGAAAAAAGGAATCATTGTTAAGATCCCAAAAAAGGGCAATCTTAGAGATTGTAACAATTGGAGAGGCGTGACACTTTTGTCAGTTGCCTCAAATTATTCTGTAAAATCATCCTAAATAGAATAAAGGATTCAATAGATACAGTAATGCGTGAAGAACAGGCTGGGTTTAGAAAAGGGAGAAGCTGTCTTGACCACATTTTCACTCTACGACTTATATTGGAGGAACACATTGAAAAGCAAAAACCTTTTGTACTTAACTTCATCGACTTCAAAAAAGCATTTGATAGTATTCATAGAGATTCTTTGTGGAAAATTCTGAAGCAATATGGCTTACCATCAAAAATCATAAATATTATCAAAGACATGTATGATGGTTACACATGTGCAGTTCGAACAGAGGAAGGACTGAGCGAATGTTTCCCAATAGAAACTGGGGTTAAACAAGGATGTATTTTATCGCCCTTGTTATTTGGAATTGTTATGGACTTCATAATGAAGAAATGCTGCACTGGTAATAAAGGCATCGAATGGATACAAGGAGACCATTTGGAGGACCTGGACTTTGCTGATGACATAGTTCTCATCAGCAATCAGATAAAAACGATGCAGGAAAACACAAATGAACTATCATCAATAGCCAGCAAAATTGGGCTTGAGGTCAATCATGAAAAGTCTAAAGTCATGAAAAGTTTAATTCCAACAAGTGACAAAATATACATGGAAAACAAACCAGTAGAAGAGATCGATCACTTCATCTATCTTGGAAGTCACATTGATCGAGAAGGGGATACGAGCAAAGAAATTAGAATCAGACTGGCTAAAGCAGCAATGTCTTTCAGAAGCCTTGAAAAGTTGTGGAAATCAAAACTCATTAGCACAAACACAAAACTTAGGCTATTCAAATCAAATGTACTATCGACCCTTACGTATGCGTGTGAAAGCTGGAAAACAACAAGAGATATAGAAACAAAGTTGAACGCATTCGAAAATAAATGTCTAAGGAAAATACTTGGTATAGAATGGAACGAATTCAAAACAAACGAGGAAATTAGAGAAATCGCCAATCAACCACTAATATCTTCAGTAATAAAGAAAAGACGATGGTCATACGTTGGACATGTGATGAGAAGAGATAATAATCGAATAGCAAAGCAAGCCCTCATATGGGAAACAACAGGTAAAAGAAAAAGAGGAAGACCCAGGGAGACACTGAGAAGAACATTGATGAGAGAGGCAAGAGCAGCAGGAATCGGCTCCCTCAATGAGATAGAACTGCTTGCACAGAACAGAGACAGATGGCGAGATTTGATAAAATATCTTTAAAAGAAAACTGTTAGAACAAAAATTCATATAGGAGAAGGTGTATCTTGGTCTACGCCCTATGGGCCGGTTACGGCTCGAAAGGTCAATAGATAGATATCAGTGGCGTATTCTCTATGATACCGCAGCTACCGCCGGTAGCCAAATTCAAAAATGAATTCTAAAGTCTACGAATACTCTAGATTACTTTAGTCATCGGGCGAACGCAATCAAGCAAGCAGACACAAGAACACTTATCTGGTTTGGCATTAATGTCCATTGAGAAATCATTCCATCAGAAACTTAGAAACCAACCCAAC
This sequence comes from Megaustenia siamemsis, assembly GCA_032433765.1. Classification (NCBI taxonomy): domain Eukaryota; kingdom Metazoa; phylum Mollusca; class Gastropoda; order Stylommatophora; family Ariophantidae; genus Megaustenia; species Megaustenia siamemsis. The sequence continues at coordinate 276,538 of JAVIAB010000082.1, read as the reverse complement.
AGTACTTTCAATGACAAAGCCATAACAATATTTTCGTCCCAAACAAGACGGATATAATTAACATATAAATAAGTAAGTAATTTAAAATGTAGTGATGTCATTATGGTAGAAGCAGAACGACTAAACATAGATATCTTAGGAATATCGGAAACAAATGGAAGGAAAGTGGATACATACAAGACGATAAATATACATTTATATATTGAGGAAACACAAAAGAACATCAAAGAGGAGTAGGCATTCTAATAAAACGAGAGCTACAAAATATATAAATACTCAATTGACATATAATGATAGGAATATACTAATAAAAATGAAGGCAAAGCCATTCGACATAGCAATATTACAGACATACGCACCCACTCAAGACTATACAGACGAACAAATAGAGGCATACTATGAAGATCTAAACACAGTTATGAAGCAAGTGAAATCATCAGACATCTTGATTATAATGGGTGATATGAACGCCAAAGCAGGAAAAGGTAAATATCAGACCATAATAGGAAATCATGGTATAGGAAAAAGAAATAACAGAGGAGAAAGATTAATACAATTGTGCGAAGAAAACAGACTGATAATATGCAACACCTTCTTTGATCAAGAGAAAAGGATATTATACACATAGAAAAGCCCTTGAGACAAGAAGAGAAACCAAATAGATTACATAATGATAAAAGACAGATTCAGGAACAGCGTCAAGAAAGCCAAAACCTACCCAGGAGCAGATATAAATTCAGACCACAATCCTGTAATGATAAAAATGAAAATCAAATTAAAGAGAAACAAACAAAAAACTAATGCAGCAACACCAATAGATATAAAAGCTCCATCAGCTTCATATAAATCAGACCAAAGTGCTGAAAATTGAACGGGTTAGCTGTATAAACACCATTAAACGCACTGGCCGTAATCAGACCTATCACTATACGGGTCGGTGTTTGAGACAAAAATAAATTGTCTTGAGTGTGGGAGAACATCCCGCTAGCGTGGAAAATGTCTTGATGGTAACCCTCTTGATCGGGTACCGCGCATTCCCGCTTAAAAGAGCCTTTTCGTGTGCCAGAGAAATCGCGGGGTTTAGCTTAGCTATCCTGACCACGAGCGCGGCGTAGGTGATAACACTCTTATAACCCACAGAGCTATCGTGAGCCGCGAGGCTGAACACATCCTTCGAGGGCGTGAGTTTTATCTTTACATCGACTCTGTTTAACATGTAACGATCCTGCACAAAGACATCAGAGTGCAAACGACCTATCATTTCAACCTCTTTACTACCCGAAGTCAAATCGCGCCGTGTTTTAAAACCCTCATTTTCTTTCAAATCGTCATGGTGGCTAGCTGTTTCTTTGTAGAACAGAGCGGCCGTCAAGTATCCCGTTTTCGCATCCTCCCCGTAATTTAGCTTGGCCTCAAACACTGCTCTAAAAGGATAGGTATTCTCCGACGGTGTAACCAACGTGTCGTTTAGCGATACGTCGACTTGTGAAAATAGACTGTGAAGATAAATGTTGACTAGTCCTACCTCAGCATCGGGTGGTACACTATCACCATTCGGGAGGTTGATCTTGACCCGCAGATGTAAAAACGTGTTGAAAAGATCTAGATACTCCTCGCTGTTTCCAGAAATGAAAAACTCTATCGGTGCGCTATGCGACAAGGCTGCGATCGGACGAATTTCAATAAACTGGCCAGAGTCTAAAGATGTTTGTGTGGGTGGAACGCTAAATAAATCCAAACCAGAGTGAGGACATTCGCACGATTTGGGGTGAATGAGGGACATTATTAGTCGAAAATATCCTTTGCCACCCTCGTCTTCGTCTTCCTGCTGTTGTGCACCGAATGAAGGGGAAACCGTCTAGCTGTCGGTTTTATCCTCTTCGTAACGGGTTCTCCTGGTAGAGGTAACTTCATAACTTGCTTTCTGCTTTGTCGTAAACCACTTCCTGATTGGTTGTTATCACTCAGGTGGTCTACGCCCCGTGTACCAACCGCTGACCGGCCTCCGTAGCTCGTTCTTTGAAAGCTTCACCGACATTTTTCCCGGCTAATGCGTCCTGTGCCACCTGCAGACCGGTCCCCAAGCCTTCTCTGAGCAAGGCCTTACCGCCGGTTTTTAACCAGGGTAAAATAGCCCTCCCGATTCCACCAAAGAAACTACCGATTCCTCGACCGCTCTGACTTCGACCTCCTATAAACACGGGCATTCCATCACCCGCCTGACAACAGTAAATGTCTTCGTATAACTCAACATCTCTATGAAGGGGAGTGTGTCTCACCATTATACCAGCTCGAGATGTTTCTTCACTCGAAAGTGTACCGTTAGCACCGACGTCCCGCTGGTGAATGGGATGGTTTTTCCGTGTTCGTTGACTAAAAGGATTTCCACGGTATCGAAGGAAAATCGACTCAGGGGACGTTGTGAGGCTTATCGTAGATCTTAAACACCGCGGTGTGATTTCTATTGAGAACAGACACGCTCCTGAGGAGAGGTACCATCACATCCCCGTCGGATCTGGGTGAAACGAGATCGCAGTAGACGTAGACATTCTTCGCAACACTTTCCAAGTCCATTACGCCCACGCTGAAGATATCGGGAGCCGTGTCTGATATAGAGGTCGTGGGGAAGGCTAACATGTTTTTCAAAGTGTCGCTTATGGTAACACTGACTCCTTTTTCTAAAGATTCAAGATGGCTTTATTCACCTCTTTTGCGTAAATGAATTTCATTTTTTCCCCTTTCACACCCCCGTTCGACTCATCCTCCGCTTTTATGATCGCCGCATTCAACGCGCCGATGAACGCATCGTGTTTCATGTATAACCCAGGCTCCAAGGTCACGTTGAGATGAAATCTAGCGTCGTAAATATCGTCGTTAGCGAGAGATTCGTACCGAATCCAGACATCACCCTCTATTACATTGAAATAATTTAGCGGACACTGTATCTCCACCAGTGCGATCTCATACTGCGTCGAAATGTCAATGGTCTGAGGGAGTTTAACGAAAAAGTGGCCGGGGTTATTATCCTTAAAAAGTTCCATAGATGCATTGCTGGGCAGGGTGATATAAAATCTCATTTTTTTACTCGTTTCACCGTCGCCTCTCCAAGTTTGGATTCGGTAGCATGTTACCCAAACAGCTGCTCAGTATCCACAGTTTTCCCTCCTTTGCGTCTGACTTTTCGGTGGTCAGATTGAACAGCGAGACCGCTACAACTGTATATATAACTACCACTTGACAAATAAAGACAAGTTCTAAGTAGGGGGATAGTTTCCTAAACACCGACCCCCAGCAGCGTGGTTCGCTCTCTCTTCTCACTCTCGAGTTTACGGCTCGCAAATCGGGCTCTCCACCAAAAGTTACCACTTCTTCTTCTTCTTCTCGCATCTCTAGTTTTTGTATCTGACAATGTCCTTGGACGGTATCCAACTGTTAAATGAGGAATCGTACCCAAACCATTTGACTAAACTCTCTTTTCGCCCAAAGGATGTGCGACGCTCGGTTATGATACTCTCGATTCTGTACTCGTGAGAGAAAAGATGATGAACACGAGGGAGATTTACAACCTTTTGATGTCGGATTTTTTCGTTCGACGTTGTTCCCTTGTTAGTTTCATTCCACGAAACCGCTTACCGCCCAGCATCGACCCAACGGCGACCGCGGCCTTTGTCATAAACACCGACTCTGCCCACGAAACCGATGAGCATTGGGTGGCCCTATTTTACAACGGTCTCGGCGAATGTGAGTATTTCGATTCCTACAGTTTGCCTCCCAGACACGTGGATATTTTAAACTTTATATAGCAAAACTCACACGTTCCATTCGTCTACAACCCGCGGGTGTTGCAAGATTTGTTTAGTAACACGAGCGGTCTATATTGTGTTTATTATATACTTCTTAAGTGTCGTGGCGCGAAACTTAACAGAATTCTCATGCCTTTTTCATCGAGGCAACACATAAACGACCGTATCATTTATCGTTTGCTCGCCCCGTGGATACTTCGGCTTCGAGGGGCCCATGGATGCCCAATGTCAACAACCGGACAGTAATATATATTTTCAAAATATGTGTTGTATATTTGTTGTATTAATAATAAAGCTGTGAAATATAGAACCAATTTTGTTTTGCTTTACCATGAATGTGAAAGAGAGAGAGAGAGAGAATTTCGCTGGTTGATACTTTGTGTGGCATGATGATGATGATGATAGGACATGAAGGGTACATGTTGATGATGCTGTTGAGGGTGGCACATGATGATGTGTCACTAAAAATGTAGACACTAATAATCGGTTTGATACTTTGTGTGGTATGATGATGATGCTAGGACATGATGGGTTGATGATGCTGTTGAGGGTGGCACATGATGATGTTGGTAGCGATAACACACACGACCATTCAAGGCACATCGCCCCAAGTTTTAGAACCGCTGTTGTCCCGCAAGAGACCCGCGCGAGATAGCCGGCGACGACCCGCCATCCGACGACCCCACAAGTTTTAGAACCGCTGTTGTCCCCGCCCGCGAGCGACCCCCGCGAGAGCCGACCGCACGCCGTCACGCACCACCGCACACTACGAGATAAGCCGATGACGTCATGCACCACCGCACGCCACGACGACCACCGAGATAAGCCGATTACCACCGATTATCGGACTTTTGCACGGATTTGGTGCCAGTTTCGTGCGGTATCGGTGCAAAATCCATTGTCTTTGGTGCAGTTTCGGTGCATGTGCTTCCACTTTAGGTATGAGTATACAGCCACCAATACTACTTACATATTTTTGACTTCTACAATGACTCTACCCATTGCATACGTACAGATCCCGCCTCCACTTTTTTTATCATGCTCATCGAATCACTCAGTTTATAGGCGTGGGTGTAGTCTTGTGACTCTAACCAGATGAATGCCCTGGTCACTGCCATCACCTCTATTGTCATGCTACTCGTGGTAATAACGTATGCACCACTGTCTTCCTTGACTATTCTGCTTGCCGAGCGTGCTGTAAATACGCATGTACTCCTTTGGTGTCGTATGACGGATCCGTCTGTATAAATGGATTGATGCCACATTACAAGTCGCCAAGACGTCCATCCAGCAACTGATCTGAGTCTCCAGCTGACTGTACGCGTCAGAACGACGAACAGCAGAGCTGATTAAGGTCAAGCTCCAAGCGGTGCTCCTGGAAAAAAGACGAACCAGTCTGGACAAGCGAGTAGGGATCGAGAGGAAAGGCAACCTTGTACTCAAAAATGCCATGCTAAGGTCGGATGTGTTGCGCCGTGAGGCCCAAATATCACAATTCTATTGCAAAACCACAACACAACAAATTACGCCCACTTTCATCATCATCATCAAGTACCGGGACTGCTGGAGTAGGTTAATCATGTCTCTCCAAAACTTTCGATCTCGACAGTTCCTTTCTGTTGTTGACCTTCTGCCAAGTCATTCTCTTAAACTGTCTGGTATCTTCTCTTTGCTTCACTCTATCTCTTCGTCCCTCAATTTTCCCAGTTGTTACAATATATTCCAGTTGTTCTCTTCTCATTACATGGCCAAAAAATGATGATTGTTTCTTTTTGCTTTGGCCTCTTTCAGAACGTTCTCATTACTCTTCTTAGCTGTCCATGATATTCTCAACATTCTTCTGTAAAACCACATTTCTACAGACTCCAGTGATTTTCTTGTCTGTTGTCCTATTGTACGCCCACTTTAATGTCATTTAAAGGGCGGGTGACAAAGAGGTATTATTACTCGTTTGTCATAAAAGCAAGAGACAGTGTGAAACGGCGATTTATGGTGAGTAACATTCGATGTGGAGACAGTAGAAAGTGATGATGATGCTGTGTAATGTTGACTCATAAGCGAAATAAAAAATGTTGATAGCTCTACATAACAACGGAAGTGTACAAGCTGTTTGTACATAGAAACGTGAACATGGCGGACACGGTCAATACATTAACTGTTGTCACGGACACAGACGTTTTTCTTCTACGGGGCAGGCCATGTGAGCTCTCAGCTTTTTCCTTCATTCCAGCAAAAGTGAGGAATGTTCCTAAAGAGAGAACCTATTTTAATGTAGCAAAAAAGGTATGATGTTGATAGTGTGTGGACTTAAGGTTGATTCCAAACAAGGCTTGTTTCTGTTGCAAGACATTTCTCCTTACCTTCTGTTTGTTTTTTAACCACTAAATCAGCCTCTTGGTTATTTTGAATGAATAATTGTGAATGTGTGATAATCACTGAGTGTGATACCTATTTTATTATAACGGCTGTTATAACTGTTATAGATTGTTCAAGAGAGCTGCAGCTATTTATCATATCTCTGGTGTTGAACATTAGCCAATGGTGAATTTGAACCTGTGTAATATGACATAATGACATATGCGCACTGTTTCTATAATGTAACTCTTAATGTTGTGTTAATAATTTGACTATTGGTCCCTCTTGAGACAATGGACATGAGATGAAGTATGAAGACGGGTAGTCGGCAGTAGCAGTTAATCGTTATATAGATGCGTAGCACGCAATCTAATGGCATTAGTAGTAGTATTTGTTAGTCGAACGCCCAGTATCAATGTAAATGAATTGAAATCCATAATTGCTCAACCGCCCGTGCCAGTGGAATCATTCGTTAACATCTTATCTCATTGATGGATCCAGACAAAGAAAGGTAGCTGCAGTCCCCATCATAGCAGCCAAAGCACATGCCAAAAGACATAAGGCGAAGCCGCACTGGAAGTGAACACAGCTGAACTGTCCTTCTTTATACGATATCATCATTCATCATGAGCAATCAGAACATGATCCGGATGAAAAACACAGCTCAAGGAGTGCACAGATCACTAAACTCAGTAGCTCCAGCAGCAAGCTGGACTTGAATCTTGTTTGTATGGTCTCCAGTAATGGTTACTGCGTGCACTAGACTAAAGTAAGGACACACGAACGTTGTGAAACTTCTGGGCATAATGTCATTGAAATTCTAGATTTAATAGCTAACACAACTTAGGATGCAATAGTTTATCATTTCTTATTAACTAACTGATCTTCTCTACAACAATTTAAAAGAAGAGATGGAATCAGAATTTTCAAAAAGAAGAGAGGCGCATACTCTCCAAAACTTCTTGTTTAAGTGGAGACTGAAGAAGTTGCTGCTGTCTTTAAGTGGGTTTTAAATACACAATTGAATGGGGTAATTATCATGGCTGGTTTTAGTCATTACTTTAGAAGATTCAGAACCAATATCTCCAGCATGAGGGGATGACGTAATAAAAACCTCAAACTAAAACACTCACATGGATGTAATATTGGTACAGTACAGTTTCAGGTTATGATTTGTGGTAACAAAAAACATAAACAGACAGACTGACCTCATGATTGTATGTGATGGAGATGATGGACAGGCATAAGAGCAAAGCCAAATGTGATGGCCTTCACTGATTTAATGCTGGATACTTATACTACTGGTGAGGATGCAAACCTGAAGCATTAACGTTTTGGTTTACAATATCAAACACTGAAATAGGAAGAACAAAAGACCAGGGTGAATTAGATGAGAGCACAGCCTGCAAGCCACAGGAACCATCAATGTCCACACTTCATCTACAATAAACATAAAACAATAAGGAGCAGCTAAACTAATAGAATAACAAGAAAAAACTATGTTTCCACTAAAGCCTTCATCAATTATTTAATGTTATGCTGGACTGCTATACATGTGGCCCAGGGGTAGTATTTTATATTGGCTTGTGTTTGCCCAAGAGCTCAAGGAATATACCTCTTTGACATTCACCCTTAAAAGGACATTAAGTGGCATGCATATGTAATTTTGTGGTTTGCAGCAAAATTGTGATATTTGCACCTTTCAGCATGTTATTTTTTAGTACGAGGCTGTCTTCCCTCTTCGATCCCTACTCGTTTGACCAGACTATTTAGGTTAGTCTGTTTCTAGAGGTACAGTGAAGAGATGGAGTAGGGTCTGGATGGTTCAGGTTCACCGATCTTGGCTCAAGTCAGCAGCTGTGGATCGCTGACAGCTTTCAGCTCTGCTGCTGTGAGGCACCGTTGCTTCCTATTTTATATATTTGATATGTGTGTCTTTCTGCACACCTGATCCTTTGATAAAAGTGAATGTGCCACTCATTGATTTATCCAGATTATTGTGATATCAACAACAACAAAGAACGAGTAGCCTAGCTAGTCAAGCTCCATTCTCCTGAGATAGCTGACCTACTTTCTTTTCTGTAGAAATGATTTTTTAAGTTTAGACAAATGTTAAGAAATCATCTTTGCTCAGTCTTTAGAAGACTAGTGTTACAGTTTAAAGTGTAGCTGTGATATTTTAACCATTTATTTGAGACAATCGATCAGACTTTGTGATTGTACATTTTAGGTTCTGTCTTGGTCATGCCATTTTTATTTGTATACTTATTACCATGCAGTGACTATGATGACTGTACTAAGTTAGCTGTCTATAACTGTCATCAACTGATTCAACACATCCTAAAGAATCAAATATAATAGGGATTTTTAGATCCAGCATGTTAGTGTTGGAAAGTTCTATACCCAGTGTGTGATAGAAAATTCTTTATATGTGACAGGAAACTCAATTTCAAATGTGTGGGTGACTGGTTAATCTCGAGGCAAGATGCTGGTCTTGAGACAGAGAGGTTGTGAGTTCAAATCTTGGCTGCACCAGTGGGATTTTTATTTGTGATTTCTCTCTGTAGGAACCACCCCTGGTCTCAGTAGCAAGACTCTACTTGAAATGTCAATTACTCATCAACAGAAAAAAACATGAGTACTTCCAAAGACAGAATTATCTATCTGTGCAGAAATGGACCCCTGTGCACACGGCTGCCAGGGAAAACTATATTATCATGCAAGATTGTTCTTAGTCTTTAGGGACTTCACTAGATGTGAAAGCTGCAAATGCAAAAAATAAATATATATCAAATGAGTGATTATGTTTGTTTCCTTCCCTCCTAGCAACATTACCCAGAGTCAAGGTATGACCGACTGTTTTCACAAGCTGAGGGCTACAACAACAAGATTCACAGAGACGATAGGGATCATGCTCACACACGAGGGTTGACAGTTCATGAGGAAGTATGAATATTGCCTGTCATTACTATGATTTTTTTTCTTCTTTGCCTTTCTCGGAATTTATGAGTTTCTTGTTACTGCCAATTTTTTTGTCTATCTATCATCCGTTCTCTGTTTGATGTTATTGACTGCAACATGAAGCAAACAACTGGTCAGTTCCCAGAGTAATATGATGAGTAATGCATTCAGTTTTGGATGCTTGGAAAACACTGATGATAATGAATTATTATCTAATTCCTTAGTCTGAGAGATAGGATCAGAAGTGAGGAACTAAGAAAAAAAGTAGGAAAAATTCCTGCCATTGAATACGTAAACAAACAACAGATAAAATGGTTTGGTCACCTAAAATGACAGAAAGGATCAAAATACAACACAACGAGCCTTCAATAAAAGCTGTGAGAACACCAGACTCAAGGACCATCCATAAAAAAGATTGATTAAAATAATATTAGAAACACTAGAAAACATTCTTTCTTTCTCTCATTCACTGATGACTACTAAAGGAATTGATTCTCAGCTTCATCATCCATCTTTAGAAGGACATTATGAGGGCTTAAATACATTGTGTTGTATTTTGCAGCAGAATGTGACATTTGAGCCTTTCGGCCCAACACATTTGACTTCAGCAATCATTTTTAAGTACTGGGTTATTTTCCCTCTTCGATCCCTACTCGCTTGGCCAGACTAGACAGGCTAATCTGTTTCTAAAGACACAGCAGAGAGTTGGAGGTGAGTCTGTACGGTTCTGGTTCACCAATTCTGACAAAAATGATTGGCTATGAGTCAGTGACAACTTCCAGCAATGCTGCTGTCATTATTTTCTCCCTAGCAAACATAACAACGGGAGACCCCTGCAGAAGAGGAAAAAAACCACAAAACATGTCTCCCCTCAATGCTGAAAGGCAAATGAGGAAGGAAAAAAGTGGTGTCAATTCTTACTAACACATAAAAGAGAAAGCAGACAGGCTGCACAAATACAGTAAACTAGTTGAATTAAATATACAAGAATGATATGAGTCACAGCCTAAATTTCATTCATTCAATACCAAATAAAAGCAAAAAACCCAGTAACATGCAGCTATGAACACATTTACATGTTTGGGAAACAGAGTAGCAATATATGAGTGAGCCAAGAAAGGATAAATCAAGTCAGATTAGCTCTCACAGGTTTAAGCAATGTCTTAGATTAGCTGTCACAGGTTTAAGCAATGTCTGAGATTAGCTCTCACAGGTTTAAGCAATGTCTGAGATTAGCTGTCACATGTTTAAGCAATGTCTGAGATTAGCTCTGACAGGTTTAATCAATGTCTGAGATTAGCTCTCACAGGTTTAAGCAATGTCTGAGATTAGCTCTCACAGGTTTAAGCAATGTCTGAGATTAGCTCTCACAGGTATAAGCAATGACTGAGATTAGCTCTCACATGTTTAAGCAATGTCTGAGATTAGCTCTCATGGGTCTAAGCAATGTCTGAGATTAGCTCTCACAGGTTTAAGCAATGTCTTAGATTAGTTCTCACAAGTCTAAACAATGTCTTAGATTAACTCTCACATGTCTAAGTAATATCTGAAATTAGCTCCCACAAGTCTAAGCAATATCTTAGATTAGCTCTCACAGGTTTAAGCAATGTCTGAGATTAACTCTCACAAGTCTAAACAATGTTTTAGATTAGCTCTCACAACCTATCTTTCCCAGGAAATTGAGGATGCGTTTCAAGAAAAGGAACTGGTACTAGCAGCATGGATAGACCTAAAGAAAGCATTTGATAAGGTATGGAAGGAAGGGCTTTTGAAGAAACTGAGAAATTATGGAGTAAATGACAGGATGTACAAATGGGTCAAAGCATACCTGCATAACAGGAGAGCCAGAGTGCAACTGGATGGTCTTAAGAGTAAGAAGGTCTTACTGCGCCAGGGCGTTCCACAGGGAGGGGTACTATCTTCAACACTTTTTCTGGCTACATCAATGACCTAGTTACTGAACTACACATCGCATCAAAGTGGCAATGTATGCAGATGACTTGGTAATGTGGTGCACAGAGGAGTATGCAACAGTGGCATCCAAATTGCTACAAAGAGCTATGAATGCACTGAATTCATGGACAAATAGATCAGCATCAATACAGACTAATGCAGTACTACACTTTTCACTCTCTCCCCAAAACAAAAAGCAGGAGCCATCTACATAACAATGAGCCTATGAAAGAAGACATACAAACTACATATCTCGGAGTTACATTTGATAACAAACTATCTTGGAAACAGCAGATAAATAAGGCAACCCAAAAAGCAAGGTGGAAATTGGCTATTCTAAGAAAGCTGTGTGGAACCACATGGGGTACAAGTAGGAAAATACTCAGCAAAGTTTACCAACAGAGTATACGCCCACAATTAGAATATGGATCATCTGCATGGTGCTCAGCATCAAACACCACACTGCAAGAACTGGATAAAGTACAAAACAAGGCACTTAGGATCATCACAGGAGCAATGAAATTAACACCAATATTGGAAATGGAGAAATTGTGGAGGATACCAGCACTGAGAGAACGGAGAGACACAAAGGTGCTGATACAGGCAGAAAAATATGCTTGCATGCCGAGACACCCAATGAAGGACCAATTCCAAAATCTTGCATTGCGACTTATGAGAAGCAGTTTTATCCACCAAGCCAAGTGTATTAGTAGATAAACACCAGACATGCCAAGTGTTGTTAACCCCCTACTGCCCATACCAGAACAGACTCCATGGACAGAGGAATCAGGATTATCAATACAAATACGGACAGAAGTGAAAGGAATAGTTGACAAAGAAGAACAGTATAGTCTACAGCGAAAAACAATAACTCAGTTTCCTGGATGAAGAATACCCACAAGACCTATGGATTCGTGTGTACACAGATGGATCAGCACAGAATGCAGTAAAGAATGGGGGAGCAGGTGCATATATAGAGCACCCAAATAACACTAGGGATATGAATAAAATAGCAACAGGGAAATATTGTCACAATTATGATGCAGAAAACCAAGCAATAAAGTTGGTAATAGAAAAACTGCTGAACAGTAATCTTAGCCCACAGCCTGTAGTATTTTTGACAGATGCAAGATCAGTACTCCAGGCACTACAATCCAGAAAATTACATCTGCAGACCTTATTGACTGAACTCTGCAAGCACCACAGGGTTGCCCTGCAGTGGATCCCATCTCACTGTGGAATTCCAGGAAATGAGACAGCAGATCAGTTGGCAAAGGAAGGGTCAACAGGCACAACAACTAGATACACCGGTTACATACCATCATAAGAAACAGATAATCAAATCAATCAGAGGACCACAAGCCCCAAATCAAGCCTTTCATAATATGAATAGATATGAACAAGTTATAATTATACGCCTCAGAACAGGACACAATCGACTCCATAGTCACATGTATACAAAATTCAAGATTGGCGCCTCAACTACTTGTACATGTGGACAGGCGCCCCAGACTGCTGAACACATACTTCAAGACTGCACTGAATATAGTAAAAAAAAAAAAAAAAAAGTAAAGTACCCCCGTCACGCCAAGTGGCGTATAGGGAAATATGGTGTTAGTGACCCTATATTTTACAGACCTTCAGCACATGATTTTTGGGGTAATGTGGTCAGTATTACGCCCGTGCCGCTTTACTTTCCCAGAAAAAAATCCGGTACCCATTTAAGGCTGGGTGAACCCGGAAGCCGTCGGTGGGATCAAACCCTACCCCTTGTCCGTGGTAGTCCAGTTCACTAACCACTGAGCTATCGCGGCTCCCACTGAATATAGTAGACTGAGGAAAATCCATTGGCCCATAGATACAACACTACTGACAAAACTATATGGGCCACTGCAAGAATTACAAAAAACAATAAAATTTATACAGGAAACGACATTGCAGATATAGAAAATATTTCGGGCGAACGAAAGAATAGATAGATAGATAGATAGATAGATAGATAGATAGATAGATAGATAGATAGATAGATAGATAGATAGATAGATAGATAGATAGATAGATAGATAGATAGATAGATAGATAGATAGATAGATAGATAGATAGATAGATAGATAGATAGATAGATAGATAGATAGATAGATAGATAGATAGATAGATAGATAGATAGATAGATAGATAGATAGATAGATAGATAGATAGATAGATAGATAGATAGATAGATAGATAGATAGATAGGATAGGATAGGATAGGATAGGATAGGATAGGATAGGATAGGATAGGATAGGATAGGATAGGATAGGATAGGGGAATTATTCTACTACATGTATCAGTACCAGGAAAAATATTAAGCAGAATCATTCTGGAGAGACTAAAAGAGGCCATAGAGAAACATTTGAGAGATAAACAAGCAGGTTTTAGGAAGAACAGATCAAGTGCTGATCAAATAACTACTCTACGTATAATAGTTGAACAAAGTTTAGAACTAAAATCCCCACTTTATATTGGATTCATAGATTGCGAAAAGGCATTTGATAGTTTAGACAGAGGAATGCTTTGGAAGTTGCCGAGTCATTACGGAATCCCCATAAAGTTTATTAACCTGATAAAAACAATGTATGAAGGAACGAAATGTGTGGAGCATGAAGGACAGCTTACAGAAGCATTTTAAATAAGAACAGGAGTAAGGCAGGGATGCCTTCTGTCTCCATTTCTCTTTCTACTGGACATAGATTGGATTATGAAAATAACTCAAAACAACAGAAATGGGATCCAGTGGTCACTGACCAAACAACTTGATTATTTAGACTTTGCTGATGACATAGCTCTCCTATCACACAGCCATCAACAGATGCAGGATAAAATGAGCATACTTGATGAGAGATCACAACAGCTACGACTGAAAATGAATAGAGATAAGACCAACATTATAAGAATTAATGCAGTTGGCGATAACCAAACAAAATTAGGAGAAATACCTCTACTAGACTTACAATCTTACATATATCTGGGCAGTAATTTAGATAAAGAGGGAGGAACAGAAAATGATACCAAAATAAGGATATCAAAAGCAAGAGGAGCTTTTGTTGCACTGGGAAACATATGGAAATCCAAAGAAATTAGGTTAAATACAAAGATAAACATTTTCAACTCAAATGTTAAGTCGGTCCTATTATATGGCTGTGAAAAATGGAGAACAAAATTGACAATCATGAAGATACAGACTTTCATTAATGGATGCTTACGCAGAATAAAAGGATGGAAATGGCAGGACAAAATCACTAACATAGAATTATGGAAATGTACCAGTCAAATACCAGTGGATAAAGAGATACAGCGAAGACGATGGCGCTGGATAGGACACACACTACAGAAGCCAACTGAGAGTATTACACAACAGGCCCTTTTTTGGAATCCCCAAGGGAAAAGACAAAGAGGAAGACCAAGGAATTCTTGGACAAGACAGATAGAAGCAGAGATGAAGATGATGGGGAAGACATGGAATGATCTTAAAAGAATGGCAAAAAACAGAACGACTTGGAAAGTGTTTGTTGAAGACCTATGCTCCACTGGGAGCTAAAAAGGTAGAAGAAGAAGAAGAATGATAGTAAGATAGCACTAGCCACCATGCTGAGGTCGGAAGTGTTGGGCCAAAAGGCGCAAATATCACAGTTATACTGCAAACCACAACACAACACATACACGCCAACTTATTGTCCTTATAAGTGCAAATGATGAAGTGATGAAGAGGTGTACTCCTTTAGTCATCGGGTGAATGCAAGCAAGCACTGGTCACCTCACACCCAAAATGTGGAAACTTTAACACTGTAAAGTTTAACACACATTTCACATCCATGAAATGAAAATGTTATATGACAGATATCTCTACAGATAACAGACTCCTGATACTTTTTTTTTGCATTCTCAGCATACAAAGTGTACGCTACATTATATATTTTTATCTCTGCCTTTTGGTGCCAATCAACATATTAGTTGTACTCATTATCACCCACCTCCATGAGGATATTAAGTAGTTGGGTACAGAAGTGTTGTAGTTTGCAGCACAACTGTATGTTTTTGCACCTTTGACCCAACCCTTCAGTATAACATTTTTGAGTACTGGGTTGTTTTGCTTGGCCTGTGAGGATGTTCTGTTTCAAGAAGTAAAAGTAAAGGTAAAGTACAAAACTTGAATCGGCATCTTAGCAGGCGAGTTTTCACCCATATGTGATTGACCGCCTATCCAAAAGTGCTCGGAGACTTCGGGATAGTGTTGCTTCAAGCATCGAAACTCACGATGCGAGGTGGCATTCCTCACCTTCCCAGAGTACTATTCTGGTACCCATTCCTGCCAGTGGCTGGGTGGACGGGGATGGGGGGGTTTCAAACCACGAATACAACTCACACTCCTTCCAGTGGCAATTGAACACGGGTTGTCCGAACGTAGATAGTCTAGTCAGGTGGTTTTCATAACTAGGCTACTGAGGCGCCCACAAGAAGTACCACTTGAAAGTAGTGTATGTTCTTGACTGACCCTGTTTCTCACTAACCCTGACAGAGCTCTGGGGCACCAACCACTCTCAGCTCATTTGCTGTTTGTGCACAAATGTTTGCCATTGTTTAAACATGTATATCCTACCCACCCATCAACCAAGCCATCTATCTATCTGTATGTCTGGTCTGTCTGTCTGGTCTGGTTTGTCTGTCTACCTTTCAAGCCATAATCAGCCCAGAGGGCATATACTCTTTCCATGTTTCAAAATTTACTTTCTAGCAGTCTCAATATCCTTGCAAAGATCTTTTGTCAAACCTCATCATTTGTCTCTGTTTTGTGCAAGCATCTTGATCTCATTGAGGGAGCTGATTCCTGCTGCCTTTGCTTTCTCTGATCATTGTTCTTCTCAGTATTTCTCTGGGTTGGCCTCTTTTCCTCTTACCTGTTGTTTCCCACTTGAGGGCTTGCTTTGCTATTCGGTTATTCTCTCTCCATAGATATTGTAGTAGCAACCACCTGGCCATTCAAAATGTGCATTTCAGGATTCTTTTAATAAAATCCTGAATGAGCTTGCGTGTAATATTCTCAATTTTTGACGCGTTTAAATGTTCTGTATATTTTTATATCTTGAAGAAAAAAACACATCTTTCCTAATTACCTGACAGGAAGGAAAAGATTATCACATAGGATTGACGATGATATAAATATGTGTTTTCAACAATTTTTACTTTACCAATGCTGAGATTAACATTTTTAAGCAATGGCAAAACTTGTGAGCAACCTATAAAGGATGTCTTGGCTGCCAGCAAACAGATATAAAACAAAACAGTAAACACTACCTTATTGTCCCATCTTCTTTCTCTTTCTGGCGTTCACATGATGGCTACATAAGGAATGAATAGTCCTCTTCGCCCTTAACTCTTTCTGGCGTTCACACGATGGCTACATAAGGAATGAATAGTCCTTTTCGCCCTTAACTCTTTCTGTGCTTTTTCACTGCATTGTGTGCAATGCCGATTTTGGCTGCGTATGTTTCACTGCATAGTGCGCCACTCTCAGTTTGATTAGTGTGAACTGTCAACAAACCATTATTCTTTTTACATGTCTTGTATCATCTTGGTATTGGTGAAATCTAATACCTTGTTCAATTATCTAAAAATTCATATATAATATGTTAGATAAATATAAATATGTAGGTTTATTTTTAAAACCATGAAAAATTTTGTCTCAAAAATCTCTTCCGTTGCATTGATAAAAAGCTTGCATATGCATGTTATGAATGGAATGAGTTAAAAAAACCTAAAGTTGGCGTAGATGCAATATATTGTGTTCAATCTCATGCTTCAGCCCAACACATCACAGTTCAGCACAGCACTTTTGAGTACAGGGTTGTCTTTCCTTTTCGATCCCTACTTATTGGTCAGACTGGATAGTTTGCTTCCAGAAGCACAGCTGGGAGGTGGAGCAGGACCTTCATCAGCTGTTGTTCACCAGTGCATGCAGTCAATTGTAGGTGACCTTACTCAGCTCAGTTGCTGGATTGTTGTCTTGGCTCCCACCTTAAAATGTTGCATAAAATTATGTGATTTTCTCCCTTACTTTGCACTAGCACAACTGTAGTCCTGCATAATATTTTCCCCCATATTTTAACTAGCTCTAACGCAGCCCTGTATGTTTATTTCTCCCTTACTTTAACTAGCACTACTGCATCCCTGTATGTTTATTTTTTCCTTACTTTAGCTAGCGCTACCACAGCACTGAACGTTTATGTCTCCCTTACTTTAACTAGCTCTACAACAACCCTGTATATTTATTTCTCCCTTACTTTAACTACCTCTACCACAGACCTGTATGTTTATTTCTCCTTTACTTTAACTAGCTCTACCACAGACCTGTACGTTTATTTCTTCCTTACTTTTACTAGCTCTACCACAGCCCTGTATGTTTATTTCTCCCTTATTTTAGCTAGCTCCACCACAGCCCTTTGTGTTGATTTCTCCCTTACTTTAACTAGCTCTTCTGCAGCCCTGTATGTTTATTTCTCCCATATTTTAACTAGCTCTACTACAGCCCTGTATGTTTATTTCTCCCTTACTTTAACTAGCTCTACCACAGCCCTGTATGTTTATTTCCCCCTTACTTTCACTAGCTCTACTGCAGCCCTGTATGTTTATTTCCCCCTTACTTTAACTAGCTCTACTGCAGCCCTGTATGTTTATTTCTCCCATATTTTAACTAGCTCTACCACAGCACTGTATGCTTATTTCTCCCTTACTTTAGCTAGCTCTACCACAGCCCTGAATGTTTATTTCTCCCTTACTTTAACTAGTTCTACCACAGCCCTGTATGTTTATTTCTCCCTTACTTTAACTAGCTATACTGCACCCCTGTATGTTTATTTCCCCCTTACTTTAACTTGCTCTACTGCACCCCTGTATGTTTATTTCCCCTTTACTTTAACTAGCTCTAACACAGCCCTATTTGTTTATTTCCCCCTTACTTTAACTAGCTCTACCACAGCCTGTATGTTTTAACTAGCTCTACCACAGCCCTTTGTGATTATTTCTCCCTTACTTTAACTAGCTCTAACACAGCCTGTATGTTTTAACTAGCTCTACCACAGCCCTTTGTGTTTATTTCTCCCATATTTTAACTAGCTCTACCGCAGCCCTGTATGTTTATTTTTCCCTGACTTAAACTAGCTCTACCGCAGCCCTGTATGTTTATTTTTCCCTTACTTAAACTAGCTCTACCACAGCCCTGTATGTTTATTTTTCCCTTACTTAAACTAGCTCTACCGCAGCCCAGTATGTTTATTTCTCCCTTACTTTATCTGGTTCTGCCACAGCCCTGTATGTTTATTTCTCTCTTACTTTAGTTGGTTCTACCACAGCCCTGCAAGATTATTTTTTAGCTAGAGAGCCGTGATAGCTCAGTAGTTAGTGAACTGGACTACAAAGGACAAGAGGTAGAGTTCAATCCCAACCGACGGCTTCCGGTTCACCCAGCCTTAAATGGGTACTGGATTTTTTTTCTGGGAAATTAAAGCGGCACGGGCGTAATACCGACCACATTGACCCAAAAAATCATGTGCTGAAGGTCTGCCAAAATTATGGTCACTAACACCATATTCCCTATACGCCATTAGGCGTTACGGGGGGTACTTTACTTTTTTCACTTAGTCTAGCTAGTTCTACAACAGCCCTGTATGTTTATTTCTCCCTTACTTTAACTAGCGCTACAACAGCCCTATAAATTTATTTCTCCCTCACTTTAACTAGCACTACCGCAGCCCTGTAAGTTTATTTCTCCATTACTTTAACTAGCTCTACCACAGCCCTTTGTGTTTATTTCTCCCTTACTTTAACTAGCTCTACCACAGCCCTTTTTGTTTATTTCTCCATTACTTTAACTAGCTCTATCACAGCCCTTTGTGTTTATTTCTCCCTTATTTTAACTAGCTCTACCACAGCCCTTTGTGTTTATTTCTCCCTTACTTTAACTAGCTCTAATGCCGGCATGTATGTTTATTTCTCTCATATTTTAACTAGCTCTACCACAGCCCTGTATGTTTATTTCTTCCTTATTTTAGCTAGCTCTACCACAGCCCTTTGTGTTTATTTCTCCCTTATTTTAGCTAGCTCTACCACAGCCCTTTGTGTTTATTTCTCCATTACTTTAATTAGCTCTACCACAGCCCTATGTGTTTATTTCTCCCTTATTTTAGCTAGCTCTACCACAGCCCTTTGTGTTTATTTCTCCATTACTTTAATTAGCTCTACCACAGCGCTTTTTGTTTATTTCTCCATTACTTTAACTAGCTCTATCACAACCCTTTGTGTTTATTTCTCCCTTATTTTAACTAGCTCTACCACAGCCCTTTGTATTTATTTCTCCCTTATTTTAACTAGCTCTACCACAGCCCTTTGTGTTTATTTCTCCATTACTTTAACTAGCTCTACCACAGCCCTTTGTGTTTATTTCTCCCTTATTTTAACTAGCTCTACCACGACCCTGTATGTTTATTTCTCCATTACTTTAGCTAGCTCTACCATAGCCCTGTATATTTATTTCTCCCTTACTTTAACTAGCTCAACTGCCGCCATGTATGTTTATTTCTCCCTTACTTTATCTGGTTCTACTGCCACCCTATATGTTTATTTCTCTCTTACCTTAACTAGATCTACCACAGCCCTTTGTGTTTAATTCTTCCTTACTTTAACTAGCTCTACCGCAGCCATGTATGTTTATTTCTCCCTTACTTTAGCTAGGTCTACAACAGCCCTGTATGTTTATTTCTCCCTTACTTTAACTAGCGCTACAACAGCCCTATAAATTTATTTCTCCCTCACTTTAACTAGCTCCAACACAGCCCTGTATTTTTATTTCTCCCTTACTTTAGCTAGCTCTACCACAGCCCTGTGTGTTTATTTTTCCATTACTTTATCTGGTTCTACCACAGCCGTGTATGTTTATTTCTCCCTTACTTTAGTTGGTTCTACTACAGCCCTGCAAGATTATTTTTTAGCTAGAGAGCTGTGATAGCTCAGTGGTTAGTGAACTGGACTACAAAGGACGAGAGGTAGAGTTCAGTCCCAACCGATGACTTCCGGTTCACCCAGCCTTAAATGGGTACCGGATTTTTTTTCCTGGAAAATTAAAGCAGCACGAACGTAATACCAACCACATTGCCACAAAAAATCATGTGCTGAAGGTCTGACAAAATTATGGTCAATGACACCATATTCCCTATACGCCACTAGGCGTGACGGAGGTACTTTACTTTTTTTTACTTAGTCTAGCTAGTTCTACAACAGCCCTGTATGTTTATTTCTCCCTTACTTTAACTAGCTCTACAACAGGGAACAGGCAAATAATTGCGATGCTGCAGTGAAGCTGGTAGCAAGGGGCCAGTGGTGAGGAGTGTAGAACACTCCAAGGTATGAAGACAGCTTCACAAGGGAGGAACACAACACAATACTGACGTATGAAGCTGTCTTCATACCTTGGAGTGTTCTACACTCCTCACCACTGGCCCCTAGCTCTACAACAGCCCTGTATATTTATTTCTACATTACTCTAGCTAGTTATACCACAGCCCTGAATGTTTATTTCTCCCTTACTTTAACTAGGTCTACCACAGCCCTTTGTGTTTAATTCTTCCTTACTTTAACTAGCTCTACCACAGACCTGTATGTTTATTTCTCCCGTTTTTTAACTAGCTCTGCCGCAGCCCTTTTTGTTTAATTCGCCCTTACTTTAACTAGCACTACCACAGCCCTGTATAATTATTTCTCCCTTACTTTAACTAGCTCTACCACAGCCCTTTGTGTTTATTTCTCCATTACTTTAATTAGCTCTACCACAGCCATTTTTGTTTATTTCTCCATTACTTTAACTAGCTCTATCACAGCACTTTTGTGTTTATTTCTCCCTTATTTTAACTAGCTCTACCACAGCCCTTTGTGTTTATTTCTCCCTTATTTTAACTAGCTCTACCACAGCCCTTTGTGTTTATTTCTCCATTACTTTAACTAGCTCTACCACAGCCCTTTGTGTTTATTTCTCCATTACTTTAATTAGCTCTACCACAGCCCTTTGTGTTTATTTCTCCCTTACTTTAACTAGCGCTACAACAGCCGTGTATGTTTATTTCTCCCTTACTTTAGTTGGTTCTACTACAGCCCTGCAAGATTATTTTTTAGCTAGAGAGCTGTGATAGCTCAGTGGTTAGTGAACTGGACTACAAAGGACGAGAGGTAGAGTTCAATCCCAACCGATGACTTCCAGTTCACCCAGCCTTAAATGGGTACCGGATTTTTTTTCCTGGAAAATTAAAGCAGCACGAACGTAATACCAACCACATTGCCACAAAAAATCATGTGCTGAAGGTCTGACAAAATTATGGTCAATAACACCATATTCCCTATACGCCACTAGGCGTGACGGAGGTACTTTACTTTTTTTTACTTAGTCTAGCTAGTTCTACAACAGCCCTGTATGTTTATTTCTCCCTTACTTTAACTAGCTCTACAACAGGGAACAGGCAAATAATTGCGATGCTGCGGTGAAGCTGGTAGCAAGGTGCCAGTGGTGAGGAGTGTAGAACACTCCAAGGTATGAAGACAGCTTCATACTTCAGTATTGTGTTGTGTTCCTCCCTTGTGAAGCTGTCTTCATACCTTGGAGTGTTCTACACTCCTCACCACTGGCCCTAGCTCTACAACAGCCCTGTATATTTATTTCTACATTACTCTAGCTAGTTATACCACAGCCCTGAATGTTTATTTCTCCCTTACTTTAACTAGGTCTACCACAGCCCTTTGTGTTTAATTCTTCCTTACTTTAACTAGCTCTACCACAGACCTGTATGTTTATTTCTCCCGTTTTTTAACTAGCTCTGCCGCAGCCCTTTTTGTTTAATTCGCCCTTACTTTAACTAGCACTACCGCAGCCCTGTATAATTATTTCTCCCTTACTTTAACTAGCTCTACCACAGCCCTTTGTGTTTATTTCTCAATTACTTTAATTAGCTCTACCACAGCCATTTTTGTTTATTTCTCCATTACTTTAACTAGCTCTATCACAGCCCTTTGTGTTTATTTCTCCCTTATTTTAACTAGCTCTACCACAGCCCTTTGTGTTTATTTCTCCCTTATTTTAACTAGCTCTACCACAGCCCTTTGTGTTTATTTCTCCATTACTTTAACTAGCTCTACCACAGCCCTTTGTGTTTATTTCTCCATTACTTTAATTAGCTCTACCACAGCCCTTTGTGTTTATTTCTCCCTTATTTTAGCTAGCTCTACCACAGCCCTTTGTGTTTATTTCTCCATTACTTTAATTAGCTCTACCACAGCCCTATGTGTTTATTTCTCCCTTATTTTAACTAGCTCTACCACAGCCCTTTGTGTTTATTTCTCCCTTATTTTAACTAGCTCTACCACAGCCCTTTGTGTTTAATTCTTCCTTACTTTAACTAGCTCTACCACAGCCATGTATGTTTATTTCTCCCTTACTTTAGCTAGGTCTACAACAGCCCTGTATGTTTATTTCTCCCTTACTTTAACTAGCGCTACAACAGCCCTATAAATTTATTTCTCCCTCACTTTAACTAGCTCCAACACAGCCCTGTATTTTTATTTCTCCCTTACTTTAGCTAGCTCTACCACAGCCCTGTGTGTTTATTTTTCCATTACTTTATCTGGTTCTACTACAGCCGTGTATGTTTATTTCTCCCTTACTTTAGTTGGTTCTACTACAGCCCTGCAAGATTATTTTTTAGCTAGAGAGCTGTGATAGCTCAGTGGTTAGTGAACTGGACTACAAAGGACGAGAGGTAGAGTTCAATCCCAACCGATGACTTCCGGTTCACCCAGCCTTAAATGGGTACCGGATTTTTTTTCCTGGAAAATTAAAGCAGCACGAACGTAATACCAACCACATTGCCACAAAAAATCATGTGCTGAAGGTCTGACAAAATTATGGTCAATGACACCATATTCCCTATACGCCACTAGGCGTGACGGAGGTACTTTACTTTTTTTTACTTAGTCTAGCTAGTTCTACAACAGCCCTGTATGTTTATTTCTCCCTTACTTTAACTAGCTCTACAACAGGGAACAGGCAAATAATTGCGATGCTGCAGTGAAGCTGGTAGCAAGGGGCCAGTGGTGAGGAATGTAGAACACTCCAAGGTATGAAGACAGCTTCACAAGGGAGGAACACAACACAATACTGACGTATGAAGCTGTCTTCATACCTTGGAGTGTTCTACACTCCTCACCACTGGCCCCTAGCTCTACAACAGCCCTGTATATTTATTTCTACATTACTCTAGCTCTCCCTTATTATATATATTAGCATTTCTCCCTTACTTTAACTAGGTCTACCACAGCCCTTTGTGTTTAATTCTTCCTTACTTTAACTAGCTCTACCACAGACCTGTATGTTTATTTCTCCCGTTTTTTAACTAGCTCTGCCGCAGCCCTTTTTGTTTAATTCGCCCTTACTTTAACTAGCACTACCACAGCCCTGTATAATTATTTCTCCCTTACTCTAGCTAGCTCTACCACAGCCTATGTTTATTTGTCCCTTACTTTAACTAGCTCTAACACAGCCCTGAATGTTTATTTCTCCCTTACTTTAACTAGCACTATATGTTTATTTCTCCCTTACTTTAACTAGCACTATATGTTTATTTCACCCTTACTTTAACTAGCTCTACCGCAGCCCTGTATGTTTATTTCTCCCTTACTTTAACTAGCTCTACCGGAGCCCTGTATGTTTATTTCTCCATTACTTAATCTGGTTCTACCACAGCCCTGTATGTTTATTACTCCCTTACTTTAGTTGGTTCTACCACAGTGATGGAAGATTATTTTTCCCTTGCTTTAGTTGGTTCTACCACAGCCCTCCAAGATTATTTACAAGATGTCATTTTATGCCAATTCTCATTTGTGTACTCTCACAGGAAGGTCAGAAAAATGTTCCAGCACTGTCATCCTC
The DNA here is from genome assembly GCA_032433765.1 of Megaustenia siamemsis. Classification (NCBI taxonomy): domain Eukaryota; kingdom Metazoa; phylum Mollusca; class Gastropoda; order Stylommatophora; family Ariophantidae; genus Megaustenia; species Megaustenia siamemsis. The sequence goes on along the minus strand of JAVIAB010000082.1, from coordinate 252,465 downwards.
AATATATGGCCACAAACTCAACCTTCATTATGACCACCCAGACCGGAAGCATGTGAGGATTGGTCTTGTCAAGTCTGAGTTTTACAGACGTAATGGAGTCTCTCCTACCACAGATATCAAGTTGTGACATGACTAGCTGCAGTTTGAACATTGATGTATCCAAACAATATTCTTGGGGAATGTTCCTTATTGTTGTTACCTACCTAATTGTTAAAAAAATATATGGTTTGTGTTAATACTGGAGTGTAACATTGTCACAGTTTAACAGACATATTCTTATAGATTACATTAAGTTGTACACCCCCATACATATAACATAACTTGTTCTTATCTTTTTCATTTGTTCAGCTCCCTGTGGAGCTTAGGTCTTCAGCAAATACTTTCCAAGTTTTCATGTTTCGTGTTATTTGCTTAAAATCGTCCCATGTTTTTCCCATCCCTGCTTCTACCGGTCATCTCCAAGTATATATTGGCCATCCTCTTTTGTCTCCTACCTGTGGGATTCCAAAAGAAAAAGACTTGTTGTGTAGTAAAGATATGTTCTTATAAATCTTGTATAACATATCCAAAAAGATCTTGTAGTAATCAGATACTGCAGTGATTAATGAATTGAGGATGAGAGAATCGAGGATGAGAGAATCCCAAAGACTCCTAGGTCCACCCAGCCTCTTAAATGTCCACAAGATTTTCAGGGAAAGAAAGACAGCACTGGAACTGATCAGTTGCCCAAAAATGTGCTGATATTGAAAACAATCTGGGCATGAATGCAGCAATCCTGATGCATGAGATTAAAACAAAAATAGAGATCTTGTAACATAAGGTGTCCATCTTTCATAATTTTTTAAGATATCTAGCTGATCAGTAATTAATTTTCTCAGATATAACTATGTTAACTGACATTCCTGTCACACTTATCTCAAGATGTGAAGATTTATGACAACTCTTTGTTTTTGTTAATTATTGAATGTAGATTTTTGCCTCCATACATTGCATTTTGTTGTTTTTTTTGCGTACATCAGCTTTGTCTCTCTAGCAAAGTATTGAATTTTATGTGAAGATAACTTTTCCCCCTATTTTTCACACTGGCGGCTGTGTGCTCAGGTGTCCCTTGCCATACAGGCAGATAGTCAACTTCAAAGATACCCTAAATTTTAAAATATTATATATTGTCGAGGTTTTTTCATATAAACTTTACTTTTAACGTGTATAATGCACAGAGAACCTCCTGTTTGTTGCCATTTCCTGAGAGGGCTAGAACATCAGATCTCACTAACCAGAGACCAAGGGAGGGCAGAGCCATGAAGGAATCAGATATGATGTGAAAAATGCCCACTACTTGTAGCAGAACAGCTGACTTATGATCTCCCTGTGGCCTATCTGGCCAAGCTCAACAAATATTTACTGGTCTGTTATTACCTGTCTGCCAAGAGGGCAAGTCACCAGTACTCACAAATGTCATCATATGGACAGACATATTGAGATGAGAAGAGCAGATGTCACAGCTTACTGTAGATCATAACACAGTACATGGCCCACATGTTATTTAAAAAGTGGATGGTTGATGAAGAGGAGTCATCATTGGGTGAATACAGCATAACTGTGGAAAACTGAACTAGTTATCATTGGGTAAATACAGCTTAACTGTGGAAAACTGACCTAGTTATCATTGGGTGAATACAGCATAACTGTGGAAAACTGAACTAGTTATCATTGGGTAAATACAGCTTAACTTTGGAAAACTGACCTAGTTATCATTGGGTGAATACAGCATAACTGTGGAAAACTGAACTATAGCTCGTTTCAAATCACTTGCCCAACTTCAAAACGCTATTGCTCAGTAACCGTTTGTTAAAAACTGTTGAAATTTTCCAAATGTTATTAGAATGCAAAAGACCCTTTAAATGTATATTTAACAAATATCTTGCAACTGCAGTTTTCTTAAAGCGGCGAATTTCTTTGATGTTTGTCAAAATTGTGAACCCCTAAATAATAGAAATTACCGTAGTTGCTGGTCTATGATTAATTTTCACTAGGTAAAGGCGTGGCCGTAATGGGGAAATAACTGAATAAGACAAAACACCAGGAGAATTATTGTCTTCTCAGTTCGAGGACGGACGATAATATCAAGGTATACCTGTATGTCCAATTTTCATAGTTGTGTGGTCCTGAAAAGGACCGTTTGTTGAACTAATTTAAGGTAATATAGGGGCCAACATTGTGGGGGCTATATACTTTCATTCTGAATCAGACGAGTCTAAAAGATTAATAACTGTTTGGGGTTGAACATTCCACAAACCATCATTTTTCCAATATTCCTCTTCCTGTTTTAAGACGTGGTCTTCACATTTAGCCCAATAATCTTTGTCTATATTTAATAAAGCGAGATTAGCAAGAGTCTTTACATCGCATATTTTGAATGTTGTATTTTCATCTGCCACTTGTCCTTTTAATTTTGCCCAGATTAGTTCTATTGGATTTAAATGAGCATGGTAAGGTGGCAGCCTCAAACTTATATGACCGTGCTCTTGGATAATCTTATCTATTTGAAAAATCTTTGTCCTTTGTTTTTGCTTTACTAGAGATAGTAATTCAGGTTTTAAGTACATGTTATTAAATTGTATGTGCTCCTTTGTGAGCCATATCTTAATAGCATCTTTTGTACTGGATGACGTCGGGACTTTATCTTCAAGTGCAACAATGTTGTGGTACGCTGCATTGTCCATTATTAGGCAAGATGGTCGATCTAGTGATGGGAGAACATAATTTTCAATCCAATGTCTAAATATGTGACCATTCATCTCAGAGTGATAATCCAGATTGTCTATGGATTTTGAAAGAAAAATGAGCTCTGCATTCTGTATTAGTCCATGTTGTCGACTACCTGCATGAGCAATTATCAAGCGCTGTCCTTTGCTGCTAGGTATTAATCTCTTAATCTTTCCATCTGATGACTGCCATTCCCTTTGGTTAGTGTGGTGAGCATTGATCCATGTTTCATCCAAGTACACAATATCATAACCTTGCTTGCGCACCTCTTTTACTTCACGTAAGTACTTGCTTCTCATGACTACTATATGTGGCTTCTCACAGATGATGTTTCGTCCATTGGAATACTTTCTGAATGTAAAGCCTGCAGCTCTCACATTCCTCCATAATGTAGACTTTGATATTTCAATACTGTTGTTCTTTTTCAGCTTTTTCTTATTGTAATAGTTTCATTCATACCCAACATTTTGCGAATTTCACTTCTAATAAGTTCACTGTCGAAATTATCCAACATTTTTGCTCTTCCTTGTGATTTTGTATATTTTGAACATTGACGGTCACGTGCTTGAATCCAGCAATTAAATGACCGTTTAGATAAATCCAAAATGTGTCTTGTCCTATTCTCAGGGTTTTCTAAAGAATGAAATAATCTTCCTCGTTTAGCCTCTTTGCAAAAATAATCATACATTTTTATTGCGATGTTTTGTAAACTGCAGAATTTCATTTTAAGACTCATGATAAATGTTATCATTCCACGTCTACACCTATGAATGAACGGAAATGGAACACACAATTTCTCAAGTGTCTAATTGTGTCAAAAAAACCACGGCGAAAGCGTGCAAACACATCAATTTTACAGTGTATGGATTTTTACTCGCTATTTTTAACTTAAAATACTGTAAACATTAAGTTTTGACTACATCAATGGGTCGTTATAAATTTATATAAATCAAATAAGCAACAATAATAACCAAATGTTTTTTTTAAATGAAATTAATTCCCTGTTGAGTTCTAATCATTATAACTTTACATGCAAATTTTCAACAACTTACAACAAGCGGTTAAAAAGCTATCGATTTTAAAAGTTGGGCACGAGTTATGAAACAAGCTATAGTTATCATTGGGTAAATACAGCTTAACTTTGGAAAACTGACCTAGTTATCATTGGGTGAATACAGCAGAACTGTGGAAAACTGACCTAGTTATCATTGGGTAAATACAGCATAACTATGGAAAACTTACCTAGTTATTGGGTGAATACAGCAGAACTGTGGAAAACTGACCTAGTCATCATTGGGTGAATACAGCAGAACTGTGAAAAACTGACTTAGTCATTATTGGGTGAATAAGCAGAACTGTGGAAAACTGACCTAGTCATCATTGGGTGAATAAGCAGAACTGTGGAAAAACTGACCTAGTCATCATTGGATAAATACAGCAGAACTGTGGAAAAACTGAACTAGTACAGCAGAACTGTGGAAAACTGACTAAGGCATTATTGGGTGAATAAGCAGAACTGTGGAAAAACTGACCTAGACATTATTGGGTGAATAAGCAGAACTGTGGAAAAACTGACCTAGTCATCATTGGGTGAATACAGCATAACTGTGAAAGACTGACCTAGTCATCATTTTGTGAATACAGCTTAACTTTGGAAAACTGACCTAGTCATCATTGGGTGAATACAGCAGAACTGTGGAAAACTGACCTAGTTATCATTGGGTGAATACAGCTTAACTTTGGAAAACTGAACTAGTTATCATTGGGTAAATACAGCTTAACTTTGGAAACTGAACTAGTTATCATTGGGTAAATACAGCTTAACTTTGGAAAACTGAGCTAGTTATCATTGGGTAAATACAGCATAACTGTGGAAAACTGACCTAGTTATCATTGGGTAAATACAGCATAACTGTGGAAAACTAAACTAGTTATCATTGGGTGAATACAGCTTAACTGTGGAAAACTGACCTAGTTATCATTGGGTGAATACAGCTTGGAAAACTGAACTAGTTATCATTGGGTAAATACAACTTAACTTTGGAAAACTGACCTAGTTATCATTGGGTAAATGCAGCATAACTTTGGAAAACTGACCTAGTTATCATTGGGTAAATACAGCTTAACTGTGGAAAACTGACCTAGTTATCATTGGGTAAATACAGCAGAACTGTGGAAAACTGACCTAGTTATCATTGGGTAAATACAGCATAACTGTGGAAAACTGACCTAGTTATCATTGGGTAAATACAGCAGAACTGTGGGAAAACTGACCTAGTTATCATTGTGTAAATACAGTATAACTATGGAAAACTTATCTAGTTATTGGGTGAATACAGCAGAACTGTGGAAAACTGACCTAGTCATCATTGGGTGAATACAGCAGAACTGTGGAAAACTGACTTAGTCATCATTGGGTAAATACAGCATAACTATGGAAAACTTATCTAGTTATTGGGTGAATAAGCAGAACTGTGGAAAACTGACCTAGTCATCATTGGGTGAATAAGCAGAACTGTGGAAAAACTGACCTAGTCATCATTGGATAAATACAGCAGAACTGTGAAAAACTGACCTAGTCATCATTGGGTGAATAAGCAGAACTGTGGAAAAACTGACCTAGTCATCATTGGATAAATACAGCAGAACTGTGGAAAAACTGACCTAGTCATCATTGGATAAATACAGCAGAACTGTGGAAAAACTGACCTAGTCATCATTGGGTGAATAAGCAGAACTGTGGAAAACTGACCTAGTCATCATTGGGTGAATAAGCAGAACTGTGGAAAAACTGACCTAGTCATCATTGGATAAATACAGCAGAACTGTGGAAAAACTGAACTAGTACAGCAGAACTGTGGAAAACTGACTTAGGCATTATTGGGTGAATAAGCAGAACTGTGGAAAAACTGACCTAGACATTATTGGGTGAATAAGCAGAACTGTGGAAAAACTGACCTAGTCATCATTGGGTGAATACAGCATAACTGTGAAAGACTGACCAAGTCATCATTTGGTGAATACAGCTTAACTTTGGAAAACTGACCTAGTCATCATTGGGTGAATACAGCAGAACTGTGGAAAACTGACCTAGTTATCATTGGGTGAATACAGCTTAACTTTGGAAAACTGAACTAGTTATCATTGGGTAAATACAGCTTAACTTTGGAAAACTGAACTTGTTATCATTGGGTAAATACAGCTTAACTTTGGAAAACTGACCTAGTTATCATTGGGTAAATACAGCATAACTGTGGAAAACTGACCTAGTTATCATTGGGTAAATACAGCATAACTGTGGAAAACTAAACTAGTTATCATTGGATGAATACAGCTTAACTGTGGAAAACTGACCTAGTTATCATTGGGTGAATACAGCTTAACTTTGGAAAACTGAACTAGTTATCACTGGGTAAATACAGCTTAACTTTGGAAAACTGACCTAGTTATCATTGGGTAAATACAGCATAAATTTGGTAAACTGACCTAGTTATCATTGGGTAAATACAGCTTAACTTTGGAAAACTGACCTAGTTATCATTGGGTAAATACAGCAGAACTGTGGAAAACTGACCTAGTTATCATTGGGTAAATACAGCATAACTGTGGAAAACTGACCTAGTTATCATTGGGTAAATACAGCATAACTGTGGAAAACTGAACTAGTTATCATTAGGTGAATACAGCTTAACTTAGGAAAACTGACCTAGTTATCATTGGGTGAATACAGCAGAACTGTGGAAAACTGACCTAGTTATCATTGTGTAAATACAGCATAACTGGAAAACTTATCTAGTTATTGGGTGAATACAGCAGAACTGTGGAAAACTGACCTAGTCATCATTGGGTGAATACAGCAGAACTGTGGAAAACTGACTTAGTCATCATTGGGTGAATACAGTAGAACTGTGCAAAAACTGACCTTGTCATTATTGGGTGAATACTGCAGAACTGTGAAAAACTGACCTAATCATTATTGGGTGAATAAGCAGAACTGTGGAAAACTGACATAGTCATCATTGGGTGAATAAGCAGAAGTGTGGAAAAATTGACCTAGTCATCATTGGGTGAATACAGCAGAACTGTGGAAAACTGACCTAGTCATCATTGGGTGAATAAGCAGAACTGTGGAAAAACTGACCTAGTCATCATTGGATAAATACAGCAGAACTGTGGAAAAACTGACCTAGTCATCATTGGGTGAATAAGCAGAACTGTGGAAAACTGACCTAGTCATCATTGGGTGAATAAGCAGAACTGTGGAAAAACTTACCTAGTCATCATTGGATAAATACAGCAGAACTGTGGAAAAACTGAACTAGTACAGCAGAACTGTGGAAAACTGACTTAGGCATTATTGGGTGAATAAGCAGAACTGTGGAAAAACTGACCTAGACATTATTGGGTGAATAAGCAGAACTGTGGAAAAACTGACCTAGTCATCATTGGTGAATACAGCATAACTGTGAAAGACTGACCAAGTCATCATTTGGTGAATACAGCAGAACTGTGGAAAAACTGACCTAATCATCATTGGGTGAATAAGCAGAACTGTGGAAAACTGACCTAGTCATCATTGGGTGAATAAGCAGAACTGTGGAAAAACTTACCTAGTCATCATTGGATAAATACAGCAGAACTGTGGAAAAACTGAACTAGTACAGCAGAACTGTGGAAAACTGACTTAGGCATTATTGGGTGAATAAGCAGAACTGTGGAAAAACTGACCTAGACATTATTGGGTGAATAAGCAGAACTGTGGAAAAACTGACCTAGTCATCATTGGGTGAATACAGCATAACTGTGAAAGACTGACCAAGTCATCATTTGGTGAATACAGCTTAACTTTGGAAAACTGACCTAGTCATCATTGGGTTAATACAGCAGAACTGTGGAAAACTGACCTAGTTATCATTGGGTGAATACAGCTTAACTTTGGAAAACTGAACTAGTTATCATTGGGTAAATACAGCTTAACTTTGGAAAACTGAACTAGTTATCATTGGGTAAATACAGCTTAACTTTGGAAAACTGACCTAGTTATCATTGGGTAAATACAGCATAACTGTGGAAAACTGACCTAGTTATCATTGGGTAAATACAGCATAACTGTGGAAAACTAAACTAGTTATCATTGGGTGAATACAGCTTAACTGTGGAAAACTGACCTAGTTATCATTGGGTGAATACAGCTTAACTTTGGAAAACTGAACTAGTTATCACTGGGTAAATACAGCTTAACTTTGGAAAACTGACCTAGTTATCATTGGGTAAATACAGCATAACTTTGGTAAACTGACCTAGTTATCATTGGGTAAATACAGCTTAACTTTGGAAAACTGACCTAGTTATCATTGGGTAAATACAGCAGAACTGTGGAAAACTGACCTAGTTATCATTGGGTAAATACAGCATAACTGTGGAAAACTGAGCTAGTTATCATTGGGTGAATACAGCAGAACTGTGGAAAACTGAACTAGTTATCATTAGGTGAATACAGCTTAACTTAGGAAAACTGACCTAGTTATCATTGGGTGAATACAGCAGAACTGTGGAAAACTGACCTAGTTATCATTGTGTAATACAGCATAACTATGGAAAACTTATCTAGTTATTGGGTGAATACAGCAGAACTGTGGAAAACTGACCTAGTCATCATTGGGTGAATACAGCAGAACTGTGGAAAACTGACTTAGTCATCATTGGGTGAATACAGTAGAACTGTGCAAAAACTGACCTTGTCATTATTGGGTGAATACTGCAGAACTGTGAAAAACTGACCTAATCATTATTGGGTGAATAAGCAGAACTGTGGAAAACTGACATAGTCATCATTGGGTGAATAAGCAGAACTGTGGAAAAACTGACCTAGTCATCATTGGGTGAATAAGCAGAACTGTGGAAAACTGACCTAGTCATCATTGGGTGAATAAGCAGAACTGTGGAAAAACTGACCTAGTCATCATTGGATAAATACAGCAGAACTGTGGAAAAACTGACCTAGTCATCATTGGGTGAATAAGCAGAACTGTGGAAAACTGACCTAGTCATCATTGGGTAAATAAGCAGAACTGTGGAAAAACTTACCTAGTCATCATTGGATAAATACAGCAGAACTGTGGAAAAACTGAACTAGTACAGCAGAACTGTGACAAACTGACTTAGGCATTATTGGGTGAATAAGCAGAACTGTGGAAAAACTGACCTAGACATTATTGGGTGAATAAGCAGAACTGTGGAAAAACTGACCTAGTCATCGTTGGGTGAATACAGCATAACTGTGAAAGACTGACCAAGTCATCATTTGGTGAATACAGCTTAACTTTGGAAAACTGACCTAGTCATCATTGGGTGAATACAGCAGAACTGTGGAAAACTGACCTAGTTATCATTGGGTGAATACAGCTTAACTTTGGAAAACTGAACTAGTTATCATTGGGTAAATACAGCTTAACTTTGGAAAACTGAACTAGTTATCATTGGGTAAATACAGTATAACTATGGAAAACTGACCTAGTTATCATTGGGTAAATACAGCATAACTTTGGAAAACTGACCTAGTTATCATTGGGTAAATACAGCTTAACTGTGGAAAACTGACCTAGTTATCATTGGGTAAATACAGCAGAACTGTGGAAAACTGACCTAGTTATCATTGGGTAAATACAGCATAACTGTGGAAAACTGACCTAGTTATCATTGGGTAAATACAGCAGAACTGTGGAAAACTGACTTAGTCATCATTGGGTAAATACAGCATAACTATGGAAAACTTATCTAGTTATTGGGTGAATAAGCAGAACTGTGGAAAACTGACCTAGTCATCATTGGGTGAATAAGCAGAACTGTGGAAAAACTGACCTAGTCATCATTGGATAAATACAGCAGAACTGTGGAAAAACTGACCTAGTCATCATTGGATAAATACAGCAGAACTGTGGAAAAACTGACCTAGTCATCATTGGGTGAATAAGCAGGACTGTGGAAAACTGACCTAGTCATCATTGGGTGAATAAGCAGAACTGTGGAAAAACTGACCTAGTCATCATTGGATAAATACAGCAGAACTGTGGAAAAACTGAACTAGTACAGCAGAACTGTGGAAAACTGACTTAGGCATTATTGGGTGAATAAGCAGAACTGTGGAAAACTGACCTAGACATTATTGGGTGAATAAGCAGAACTGTGGAAAAACTGACCTAGTCATCATTGGGTGAATACAGCATAACTGTGAAAGACTGACCAAGTCATCATTTGGTGAATACAGCTTAACTTTGGAAAACTGACCTAGTCATCATTGGGTGAATACAGCAGAACTGTGGAAAACTGACCTAGTTATCATTGGGTGAATACAGCTTAACTTTGGAAAACTGAACTAGTTATCATTGGGTAAATACAGCTTAACTTTGGAAAACTGAACTAGTCATCATTGGGTGAATACAGCATAACTGTGAAAGACTGACCAAGTCATCATTTGGTGAATACAGCTTAACTTTGGAAAACTGACCTAGTCATCATTGGGTGAATACAGCAGAACTGTGGAAAACTGACCTAGTTATCATTGGGTGAATACAGCTTAACTTTGGAAAACTGAACTAGTTATCATTGGGTAAATACAGCTTAACTTTGGAAAACTGAACTAGTTATCATTGGGTAAATACAGTATAACTATGGAAAACTGACCTAGTTATCATTGGGTAAATACAGCATAACTTTGGAAAACTGACCTAGTTATCATTGGGTAAATACAGCTTAACTGTGGAAAACTGACCTAGTTATCATTGGGTAAATACAGCAGAACTGTGGAAAACTGACCTAGTTATCATTGGGTAAATACAGCATAACTGTGGAAAACTGACCTAGTTATCATTGGGTAAATACAGCAGAACTGTGGAAAACTGACTTAGTCATCATTGGGTAAATACAGCATAACTATGGAAAACTTATCTAGTTATTGGGTGAATAAGCAGAACTGTGGAAAACTGACCTAGTCATCATTGGGTGAATAAGCAGAACTGTGGAAAAACTGACCTAGTCATCATTGGATAAATACAGCAGAACTGTGGAAAAACTGACCTAGTCATCATTGGATAAATACAGCAGAACTGTGGAAAAACTGACCTAGTCATCATTGGGTGAATAAGCAGGACTGTGGAAAACTGACCTAGTCATCATTGGGTGAATAAGCAGAACTGTGGAAAAACTGACCTAGTCATCATTGGATAAATACAGCAGAACTGTGGAAAAACTGAACTAGTACAGCAGAACTGTGGAAAACTGACTTAGGCATTATTGGGTGAATAAGCAGAACTGTGGAAAAACTGACCTAGACATTATTGGGTGAATAAGCAGAACTGTGGAAAAACTGACCTAGTCATCATTGGGTGAATACAGCATAACTGTGGAAAACTGACCTAGTTATCATTGGGTAAATACAGCATAACTGTGGAAAACTAAACTAGTTATCATTGGGTGAATACAGCTTAACTGTGGAAAACTGACCTAGTTATCATTGGGTGAATACAGCTTAACTTTGGAAAACTGAACTAGTTATCACTGGGTAAATACAGCTTAACTTTGGAAAACTGACCTAGTTATCATTGGGTAAATACAGCATAACTTTGGTAAACTGACCTAGTTATCATTGGGTAAATACAGCTTAACTTTGGAAAACTGACCTAGTTATCATTGGGTAAATACAGCAGAACTGTGGAAAACTGACCTAGTTATCATTGGGTAAATACAGCATAACTGTGGAAAACTGACCTAGTTATCATTGGGTAAATACAGCAGAACTGTGGAAAACTGAACTAGTTATCATTAGGTGAATACAGCTTAACTTAGGAAAACTGACCTAGTTATCATTGGGTGAATACAGCAGAACTGTGGAAAACTGACCTAGTTATCATTGTGTAAATACAGCATAACTATGGAAAACTTATCTAGTTATTGGGTGAATACAGCAGAACTGTGGAAAACTGACCTAGTCATCATTGGGTGAATACAGCAGAACTGTGGAAAACTGACTTAGTCATCATTGGGTGAATACAGTAGAACTGTGCAAAAACTGACCTTGTCATTATTGGGTGAATACTGCAGAACTGTGAAAAACTGACCTAATCATTATGGGGTGAATAAGCAGAACTGTGGAAAACTGACATAGTCATCATTGGGTGAATAAGCAGAACTGTGGAAAAACTGACCTTGTCATCATTGGGTGAATAAGCAGAACTGTGGAAAACTGACCTAGTCATTATTGGGTGAATAAGCAGAACTGTGGAAAAACTGACCTAGTCATCATTGGATAAATACAGCAGAACTGTGGAAAAACTGACCTAGTCATCATTGGGTGAATAAGCAGAACTGTGGAAAACTGACCTAGTCATCATTGGGTGAATAAGCAGAACTGTGGAAAAACTTACCTAGTCATCATTGGATAAATACAGCAGAACTGTGGAAAAACTGAACTAGTACAGCAGAACTGTGGAAAACTGACTTAGGCATTATTGGGTGAATAAGCAGAACTGTGGAAAAACTGACCTAGACATTATTGGGTGAATAAGCAGAACTGTGGAAAAACTGACCTAGTCATCTTTGGGTGAATACAGCATAACTGTGAAAGACTGACCAAGTCATCATTTGGTGAATACAGCTTAACTTTGGAAAACTGACCTAGTCATCATTGGGTGAATACAGCAGAACTGTGGAAAACTGACCTAGTTATCATTGGGTGAATACAGCTTAACTTTGGAAAACTGAACTAGTTATCATTGGGTAAATACAGCTTAACTTTGGAAAACTGAACTAGTTATCATTGGGTAAATACAGCTTAACTTTGGAAAACTGACCTAGTTATCATTGGGTAAATACAGCATAACTGTGGAAAACTGACCTAGTTATCATTGGGTGAATACAGCTTAACTTTGGAAAACTGAACTAGTTATCACTGGGTAAATACAGCTTAACTTTGGAAAACTGACCTAGTTATCATTGGGTAAATACAGCATAACTTTGGTAAACTGACCTAGTTATCATTGGGTAAATACAGCAGAACTGTGGAAAACTGACCTAGTTATCATTGGGTAAATACAGCATAACTGTGGAAAACTGACCTAGTTATCATTGGGTAAATACAGCAGAACTGTGGAAAACTGAACTAGTTATCATTAGGTGAATACAGCTTAACTTAGGAAAACTGACCTAGTTATCATTGGGTGAATACAGCAGAACTGTGGAAAACTGACCTAGTTATCATTGTGTAAATACAGCATAACTATGGAAAACTTATCTAGTTATTGGGTGAATACAGCAGAACTGTGGAAAACTGACCTAGTCATCATTGGGTGAATACAGCAGAACTGTGGAAAACTGACTTAGTCATCATTGGGTGAATACAGTAGAACTGTGCAAAAACTGACCTTGTCATTATTGGGTGAATACTGCAGAACTGTGAAAACTGACCTAATCATTATTGGGTGAATAAGCAGAACTGTGGAAAACTGACATAGTCATCATTGGGTGAATAAGCAGAACTGTGGAAAAACTGACCTAGTCATCATTGGATAAATACAGCAGAACTGTGGAAAAACTGAACTAGTCATCATTGGGTGAGTAAGCAGAACTGTGGAAAAACTGATCTAGACATTATTGGGTGAATAAGCAGAATTGTGAAAGACTGACCTAGTCATCATTGGGTGAATACAGCATAACTGCGAAAGACTGACCTAGTCATCATTTGGTGAATACAGCAGAATTGTGGAAAACTGACCTAGTCATCATTGGGTGAATACAGTAGAACTGTGGAAAACTGACCTAGTTATCATTGGGTGAATAAGCAGAACCATGGAAAACTGACTTAGTCATCATTGGCTGAATACAGCAGAATTGTGGAAAACTGACCTAATCATCATTGGGTGAATACAGCAGAACTGTGGAAAATTGACCTAGTCATTATTGGGTGAATACAGCAGAACTGTGAAAAACTGACCTAGTCATCATTGGGTGAATACAGCAGAACTGTGAAAAGTTGACCTAGTCATCATCTTTCTTCTTAAACAGGGTTAAACTAGTGGTTGTAGTAGTGTCATGCCTTACAACAAACCATCATACAACTGACAAAGTATGTTGTAATCCACCTTAACTCATATAACCACTGGTCTGATCCCAGAGTTTATGCCCAATGCCGTTCATAAAAAGAAGGATTCATGGAATATTTGAAAAAGCCAGTAAACAGCAGAATAGGCTAGCAAAAGACAGCAGATTGTATCCTCCCTGGACGCTGAAAGGCATTTGAGAAAGAAAAGAAGAAGAAAAAACACATTCAATAAAACATTCATTAAAAAGATAAGAACAAACGACATATGGCTCAGATCAGATAAATAACACCGCACAAGCCATGTTTTATGCTGGCATCACAAGGTTAGGGCTGTTTCTTGCTGAAATCATTTTCTACATTTCAGGCTAAAACTACCAATGATGAAGTGAAGCTAGATCTTTTATATCATCAATGATGAAGTGAAGCTAGGTCTTTTATCTCATCAATGATGAAGCGAAGCTAGGTCTTTTATCTCATCAATGATGAAGCGAAGCTAGGTCTTTTATCTCATCAATGATGAAGCGAAGCTAGGTCTTTTATCTCATCAATGATGAAGTGAGGAAAGGTCTTTTATCTCATCAATGATGAAGTGAGGCAAGGTCTTTTATCTCATCAATGATCAAGTGAGGCAAGGTCTTTTATCTCATCAATGATGAAGTGAAGCTAGGTCTTTTATCTCATCAATGATGAAGTGAAGCTAGATCTTTTATCTCATCAACGATGAAGTGAAGCTAGGTCTTTTATCTCATCAATGATGAAGTGGAACTAGGTCTTTTATAATGAAATCTCTAAGAGAAAACAGCAGTAGCAGCATGGCTGTCAGAATTGGTCACAAGATTTGTTACTAAGCTAAACCTCATGTGTGATTGTGACTTCCATACAAATAGTGAGCACATACCACAGTTCAATTACACATCACAAACATGCAGGAAACAGGCTTTAATGTCAACTGTTTTCAGTAAACCAACTCACAAACTGGGTTTAATTCAACTGTTTTCAGTAAACCAACTCACAAACCAGGTTTAATTCAACTGTTTTCAGTAAACCAACTCACAAACTGGGTTTAATTCAACTGTTTTCAGTAAACCAACTCACAAACCGGGTTTAATTCAACTGTTTTCAGTAAACCAACTCACAAACCGGGTTTAATTCAACTGTTTTCAGTAAACCAACTCACAAACCGGGTTTAATTCAACTGTTTTCAGTAAACCAACTCACAGACAGGCTTAAATGTCAATAGTTTTCAATGAAATGACACACAGACAGGTATTAAAGTAACAGTTTTGTGTGGTATGTTTGGGACATCAGAGTTGTGGTCAATCAATAATAAGACAGGACACAAGGCATTCCTGCAGACAGTTAATGGTGTGTCCTGACCTGGGCATCCACTTAATAGTAAACCTGCAGATTTTCTAGCAACTGCTCAGCAGCTGTAACCAAGAGAAAATAGTGGGAATGGACAATTTATTCTGTAAATATCCAGAAGCCATCACAACAGGAGCATGTAGTGAATCCTGACGGAGGGAATGATAAACAAGTAAGTAAAGTAAGAAAAGTAAAGAGCCCCCGTCACGCCAAATGGCGTATAGGGAATATGGTGTTAGTGACCATAATTTTTGGGGTAATGTGGTTAGTATACGCCCGTGCCGCTTTACTTTCCCAGAAAAAATCCGGTACCCATTTAAGGCTGGGTGAACCCGGAAACCGTCGGTTGGGATCGAACCCTACCGCTTGTCCTTTGTAGTCCAGTTCACTAACCACTGAGCTATCGCGGCTCCTTAGGACAAGTAAGGCCTGATGGTAAAAGATTGATCAGGATATATCACATCTTTCTATTGTGCTGAAGAGGCACACAGGGACTGTAGACTCTTGTTTTGACGATCTTTTAACTGTCAGATCTTGCACAGGACCTGCACTATGTCTCATCACACTGCTCTGTTCTGGATGAGTTGCTTAATCTCGGCGATGGAGCTGATGCCTGCTGTTGTTATCTCTTGCATTAATGTTCTTTTTAGTGTATCTCAACCTATTTTTTTTACCTTCTGGTTCTGATTTGAGGGCCTGCTTTAAGATTCTTTTGTTGTCTCTTATCATCATATGGCCAACATATGACAATCTTTTTCTCTTGATCATAGTTGATTTTTTAAAACGCTTTATTTCCATAATGTAGTATGGGAAACCTTTAGTCACCTTACGATGAATGCCATAGAATGATCAAGATGAGTGGACTTTTGCTCAACAAGATGTCATATGAACATTGAAAAGTCTCTAGAATATTTCTCACACAATATTACTGCTCATAAAAAGTCCAGCCAGTATTGACTCTGACCACCCATAACCATTTCTTCAAGGTGTGTGGGGAATATGGTGCTAAAGTTGATATCTTTGAGTGATCAACAGTACATTTTGTAGCTGATGTGGTCACTATCATACCTGGCAGCTCTAATTTAAAAAAAAAAAAAAAAAAAAGAAACTGCACATTTTCTGATGAACACCGAAGCTGTATGGGTCCAAACAAAATTTGCCACATGGGAACTGAACTATGACCTGTCTCATTAGTAGGAAGAGCCCTAACCATTCAGTTTAATGATTTTAAATTATTTGTTTCTGAAAGAAACTTTTCATTTGACATTTCCATTATGATTATGACCGCTGGATATATTTGACCTCCAACATGATTTATTGCATGATGTAGTTTCATTCATTCAATTTTCCTCTTGGGCTGAAAACAGCACATAGAGCAGAAGTTATAGTTCTCCATGACTGATGATTTGCTGCTAGTTCTTGGTTATTTCTTAGTCCCATGGTTGAGCCTTCCCTAGTAGTTGTTCTGTGAAGCGATTCTCTGGATCAGCCTTGTTTTCTTTTACTAGAAGGGTTTCCAAATGAACACCTGGTGGGAAAGTCTTTCTCCATTCATTCTTAATATATGACTAAAGTATTTCCAATGTCTTCTCATAAGCAAGTAAAAAAGTAAAGAGCCCTGTCACGCCAAGTGGCGTATAAGGAATATGGTGGAGTATGGTGTGACCATGATTTTTGGGGTAATAGGGTCTGTATCACGCTTGTGCCGCTTTTGCTTTCCCAGAAAAAATCCGGCACCTATTTAAGGCTGGGTGAACCCGGAATCCCGTGTGTTACCGGGCCCCATTATGTGGGATGTAAAGAATAGTGACACTGTGACCTTCCAGGCATGTCGTAAGAGGCGACTAAGGAGGTTGATCGATGGCTTGACAAGCTGTCATTGTAAAAAGCATTGTTATGGAAACAGACATGGATTTTAGAAGCAGTGATCTCTGCAATATGTGCCATTTTGGCACGCAAGGTTTCTGTTTTTGAGATTGTGGTTCTGCCCTATGTGCCGTCTTCGGCTCGAAAGGATAATAGAATAGAATAGAACCCGGAAGCCGTCGATCAGGATCGAACCCGCCCTCGTCCTTTGTAGTCCAGTTCACTAACCACTGAGCTATCATGGGCTCCCTCTTCTCATAAGGCTTAACACATATTCTTATTTAGATTCACCTCTTATTTGTTCATTTGAAATGTACTCTTTCCAGTTTGAGATCCTATGAAAGCATTTGTTTTCAAAGACATTTAACTTTCTATCCAAAGTCTTTGTAGATTTCCAACTTTCACATCCAAATGTTAGCACTGGTGTCACATTAGGAGTTGAACAATCCAAGCTTTGTTCATTTACTGAGAATTATGGATCTCAAGAGGTTCGTCAGTCTGTTGAAGACATTTATGTTAGATTCATGTCATGATTTAACAAGTTATTTCTCCATCTCTGGACATTTTAATGCTTATGTGGGTAAAATTTGTAACCTTTTGTAAAATTGCATTGATATATCAGAGGCTTTGTTGGTGATGTCCACAACTTTCGTTTTGGTCGTGTTGATCTGGAGGCCCATTTGTCCAACACTAGTGTGGAGTATTTCTATCTGTTCTTGAGCACCAAAAGTCATCTGCAGAGTCAAGATCTTCCAAGAATTTATTATCAATCCACTTAATGCCTAACTGTCTGTCTTCCAGGGATTTTCACATGAACCAATCAATTACATTTCAAAATTAAAGTAGTGACATGACACATCTTTGTTTCACACCTGTTTCTACTGAAACTAGTTAATGTTGTCAGTTTCTGTTTTCACACAGCAAACTGTAACTGAATGAAAGGCTGTTATAATTTTCACATATTTTGGCAGAAACCCACAGATGTTTGGGAGCCGCGATAGCTCAGTGGTTAGTGAACTGGACTACCACGGACAAGGGGTAGGGTTCGATCCCAACCGACGGCTTCCGGGTTCACCCAGCCTTAAATGGGTACCGGATTTTTTTCTGGGAAAGTAAAGCAGCACGGGCGTAATACTGACCACTTTACCCCAAAAATCATGTGCTGAAGGTCTGTAAAATATAGGGTCACTAACACCATATTTCCCTATATGCCACTTAGCGTGACGGGGGTACTTTACTTTACCACAGATGTTTGGGTGTGTTCCATAGTGTAGGTCAGTGAAAACTGTGCCAATCTCTAAAGATGTGGCGGTACAGAAATAACAACTCATCAAATCAAAGAGGTGCTGTTCAAGAGATAGCACTATAGCATCAAGCACGCTACAACAAATGATGATAAAAAAGACAACAATCAACATGTAGTTGTCCCTACTGAGGTGAGGTACAAAAAGTGTGTTCCGTGTTTTGAAGTGTCTGATGGCACATTTCTCCCATCAGGTAGCAGCAGAACAAGTTTAGAATTAATAGTTTTAGCTACAGGTATATGCCTGTACATATGGTCAGATGTACGGATACAACCATAATCATACCTCACATATAAGTGCAACATCAAACATTATTGAGAAAATATCACAACCTATAGTTGTGCAGCACAAAGGCATACTTCCAGAAGAACAAGTGGTGAACACCACTTTGGCATATGCAGCATCCAAGTTCAACAGGTTTGGTTTGGTTTATGCTCAACATGAAGACTAAGGACTTCTTCTTTCCTTCCTCATTTACATATCAGCATCAAGGGGAGATATAATCTGTGGTATTTTGCTCTTCTGTTCGCCTCTGCTGCTGATATGTTTCCTAGTGTTTCTAATATTCCGTCAATCCATTTTTTTCGTGGTCGGTCCTTGGGTCTGGTCTTCTTTCAACGTTTATTCTGGTCTTATTGCTCGCTGTGTTGTGTTTTGATTTTTCTGCCTTGTCACGTGGTCAAACTATTTTATCTGTTGGTTGTTTATATATTCTATGGCGGGCATTATTTCTAGTTTTTTTCTCAGTTCATTTCTGATCTTATCTCTCAGGCTGTTTCCTGTCATTTATCTAACACATTTAATCTCAGTAGTGAAGGCGAAGGAAAGCCATCAAACTATAAAAATGGTACAGCCATAGGACCAGATGAAATTCCTTCGGAAGCCATCAAAGCAGATATTAACACCTCTACCAAGATGTTACATAATCTATTAGATACAATTTGGGAGAGGGAAGAAATACCTAAAGACTGGAAAGAAGGTTATATGCTCAAACTACCAAAGAAAGGAAGTTTACAGGAGTGCACAAATTATAGGGGAATTATGCTACTATCAGTGCCAGGAAAAATATTAAGCAGAGTCATTCTAGAGAGACTAAATGAGGCCATAGAGAAACATTTGAAAGATCAACAAGCAAGTTTTAGGAAGAACAGATCATGTGCTGATCAAATAACTACTCTATATATAATAGTTGAACAAAGTTTAGAACTAAAATCCCCACTTTATATTGGATTCATAGATTACGAAAAGGTATTTGATAGTTTAGACAGAAGAATGCTTTGGAAGTTGCTTAGTGATTACGGAATCCCCATAAAGTTTATAAACCTGATAAAAACATTGTATGAAGGAACGAAATGTAGTGTGGTGCATAAAGGACAGCTTACAGAAGCATTTGAAATAAGAACAGGTAAGGCAGGGAAGCCATCTGTCTCCATTTCTCTCTCTACTGGCCATAGATTGGATTATGAAAATAACTCAAAACAACAGAAATGGAATCCAGTGGTCACTGACCAAACAACTTGATGATTTAGACTTTGCTGATGACATAGCTCTCCTATCACACAGCCAACATCAGATGCAAGATAAAATGAGAATACTTGATGAGAGATCACAACAGCTAAGACTGAAGATTAATAGAGATAAGACCAACATTATGAGAATTAATGCAGTTGGCAATAACCAAATAAAATTAGGAGAAATACCTCTACCAGACGTACAATCCTACATATAATCTGGGCAGTAATATAGATAAAGAGGGAGGAGCAGAAAATGATACCAAAATAAGGATATCAAAAGCAAGAGGAGCTTTTGTTGCACTGGGAAACATATGGAAATCCAAAGAAATTAGGTTAAATACAAAAATAAAAATTTTCAACTCAAATGTTAAGTCGGTCCTATTATATGACTGTGAAACATGGAGAACAACAAAATTGACAATCATGAAGATACAGACTTTCATTAATGGATGCTTACGCAGAATAAAAGGATGGAAATGGCAGGACAAAATCACTAACATAGAATTATGGAAATGTACCAGTCAAATACCAGTGGATAAAGAGATACAGCGAAGACGATGGCGCTGGATAGGACACACACTACGGAAGCCAACTGAGAGTATTACATAACAGGCCCTTTTTTGGAAACCCCAGGGGAAAAGACAAAGAGGAAGACCAAGGAATTCTTGGACAAGACAGATAGAAGCAGAGATGAAGATGATGGGAAAGACATGCAATGATCTTAAAAGAATGGCAAAAAACAGAACGACTTGGAGTGTTTGTTGAAGACCAATGCTCCACTGGGAGCTAAAAATGTAGAAGTGAAGGCAAAAGCGCACCTCACAGCACCAGAGCTGGAAGTTGTCAGCGACCGACAACTGATGGCTTGCGCCAAGATAGGTGAACCAGAACCATCCAGACCCTGCTCCATCTCTCCGTGGTGCCTCTAGTAACAGACTAACCTGTCTAGTCTGGCCAAGTGAGTATGGATCGAAGAGGGAAGACAACCTGGTACTCAAACATGTTGTGCTGAAGTCGGATGTGTTGGGCAGAAGGGCGCAAATATCACAGTTATACTGTAAACCACAACATAGACACGCCCACTTAACATCCTTTTAAGGGTGGATGATGAAGAGGTACACTCCTTTAGTCATCGGGCGAACGCAAGCAAGCAATCTCAGTAGTGGTTATTTTTCTTTTTACTCTTGCATCTAGGATCCAGGACTGGCATTGGCAGCACAACGTTGGGATGAAGATTAAGGACTAAGGACAGGATTCAACAAATTGATCATGCAGACTAAAGACAAACTATAGATAACAGATAAAGATCCCTTATACTCAATCCTGTTTGTGGTCCATGTCAGTCAAGAAATAGAAAAGCATGGCAAAAACTGATCACTGAAGAAGACGATCGTTGACTAAAGCTGTCAGAGAAAAAGACTTCCCTGGATCAAATTGTCAGTTGTGCTGTCACATAGATCCAGCATTTTATTTCTAGAGAAACTCAGCCCAGTTCACAATATGTCCACAAGGAAACATGAAGATAACCTATTTTGTATATTACTGATACTAGAATGCTGATAACATCACATTTATTTTTACTGAATTTTTAATAATAGGTTTACCAATTACAAACTAGGACTTGACTTTAACAATATTCAAATTGTTGACTTATAGTTGCAAACACTAACAGTCAAGTCATAATTATACCAAACTAGGACTGAATGTTTCACAATACACCCCCAATACCCAAACAACAGTATGTTGGTGCCACACAAATATATGAATTGTATCAAACAAAGAGTCACAAATAAAAAAAAAAAGCGTTGCTTCAACTAGGAAATTATGTTCATTCAATTATGCACAAATAAAAGGTCACTGTGGAATGAATAAGAAGTCGGCTCCTATTCAGCTTTTCTCAAGCTCAATGTGTGGTTTCAAAGATGCCAAATGACACAAAGTACAAGGCAGCTAGGAAGACTTGTGTCTTTTGGATGGTTCCTCACATTCGGCTGATGCAGACACTAATTGTCTTTTTTCTCCTCGATGAGAGTCGACATCAGAATTGTTGCCCTCTATCTCCATCAACTTCTTATCATCACCTTCTATCATCTCCTTACTGTCACCTTCTATCATCTCCTTACTGTCACCTTCTATCATCTCCTTACTGTCACCTTCTATCATCTCCTTATCAACTTTTATCTCCTTACCATCACTTTCTATCATCTTCTCATCAACTTTCATCTCCTTACCATCACTTTCTACCATCTCCTTACCATCACCATCTATCACCTCCTCATCCTTCTTATGCTCCTGGCCCTCTGTCTCAATTTCCCCTGCCACCGTTGTTGGGCTGACATTGCTTCTGCCAGTCTTGCAAGCAGGCCCAATCTTTGGCCGCTTTCTTGATGTAATCTCAACAGATGATGACTTTCTCTGACTAACAGCAACAATATCACCTAAACCTGACACCTCCAACATCATCACTCCTGGTCTTTGTTCATTTGGACCAGAATGTTGTGTCCAGTAATCAATGGTCTGACTGCTCAGCTTATCAAGATTAATGGAGAACTTTTTGAGGTGTTTGTCCCGTAAATGTTTGACATAGTAGGCAGGGTGGAAGCCAATTTCTCCACATAAGCTGCAGTTACGGGTACCACTGGGTGAAGATAGACACGCGTGTTTCATAAGGGAGGCCTTGTCAATGACAACCATGCCACACTTCATGCAAGTGTGGTGCATGCGCATGCAGTGACGCGTCAAGTCAACATTGCGGCCAAAATTCAGGTTGCACAAGACACAGACACTGCCCTTTACCAAGCTATTGTTTGCTGTCTTTTTCTGGTTTGATGGTGCCTTTTGAGTTTGCTGCTGAGTAGGGACAGATGACTTCAATGTTCCAGTGACTGGATCCACATGTCCATGAACTTTGGGTATATGTCGCTCACACTCCTGTCGAGATCCGAAGTGACTCCCACAAAACATACACACAAGAGCATTGACATAATGCTGCAGCTCACGATTGTGAACAACACGCATGTGAAGTAATAAGTTCAGTACATGATGACCGCACGATATGCATTTTCCTACGACACCTCTGGTCTGATTTTCTTCCTTGTGAGAATCAATATGTTTCCGAAGGCCTTGTGCTGTCCAGAAGCGGACATAACATGTGGCACAGTAAAGTGGAGCTTGGGCACGCTCAAACAAATTAAATGGTAAATCGATACGATGGGCATAAAAGAAATGTATGCGTAGTGCCTTCCTGTCTTTAACATAACCACCACATATTTCACAAACCTCAAAGCCACCAGCAGGTGCAGCTTTATTGGATGTGGCAGTTGGAAGAGCTAACGGACTTTGTTTATTGTTCAACATGCTGGCTACGGTCTGACGAGGGCCCTTTGCATTTGCATTGTAACGAACAGGCTGTGGGAGTACTTCCCCGCTTGGTGGGGCACTGAAACGAGCAGTGGCAGCTGCGGGCATTCGTCTGGCCACTAGCTGCTGTTGTTGTTCCTTGGCTGAAACAACTGGTGACTTTTTTGCAGATGCTAATGCTTGCATCTCTGTTTGCTGTCTCTTGGCATCTGCGAGTGCTGCTTGTTGTTGAGCATGCCTCTGCTGCAGAAGCTTCAAATTCTTTGGAATAACCGGCTTGTAGAAAATATTTTCTAAACACAAATTAATCTCAGCACCTGAAAGACAGCTTGGATGAAGATTGAACAAAGGCCTAAACTGCTTAATGCATCTCTGTTTATGAAGAGTGAGCTTCTGTTCCTGATTGTTCTCATAAGGGCAGAGGTCACACTCGTGAGTGCCTTTCTTGTCATGGAGTTTAGGCTGTATGCCGTGCTCAGATTCCATGTGTAACTTGAAGGCCATTGCCTGCTTGGTGACAAAAGAGCAATGAGCACATCTCATAAATTTGTTATCTTCATGTGGGTATTGCTTGTGGTAAAACATAACATTGTTAGATTCAGTCTGAAAGTGGCACACTTTGCATTTCTTTTTCAGCTTCAATTTGAGGTGACCAACAGTAGCATAAAGGTCCATTTCTATCTGCTTCAGTTTACCAAGATCTTCCTTCTCTTTGTCATTGAGTTTATCATTGCTGTTCTTCTTGGACTGTATCTTCACCAGGTCATGGTAGACTGCCTCTTTGATCAAATCAGAACCAATGTCAAACAAAAATTTAGACAAAGGTCCAAGCTCCGAGCTAGGACAGGGCTTAAAGTATTTGGGCCGAGTGTTAATTCTGTTCTGTATCTCCCAGCGAATCAGTTCAATTTGGTCCAGACTGGACTTTGGTTTTGGTGGTGCTACTGGAGGAACAAACAACGGAACACCATGAGGGGGGAGATGACCTGGAGCACCACCAGATCCAACAAACCCTGGTGCTAGTGGAATAATTCCACGACCCCCACGGCCTGCTGGTATGAAGCCTTGCGAGGATGCTGGAAATGAAGGCATACCCTGAACTGGTAGAGAAGTGGGTACATTGCTAGCTGCGGTGGTCAAGCCTTGACCAACTTTAGAGTTGACCACATGTGGTGAACTGTGGCGTGAAGAAGATCTGTCCACCTTGTTTGCTTGGACCAGCCGTGCCACCCCAATTATTTCTATGTCTTTACTTGAAGGCTCTGATTGTTGTTCTTTTTTCACTACAACTGGACCATTCTTCAGCAAATTTAAGTTCTGATATTTCTTCTTGTCAATTTTCACTTTATCGACATCAACTGCTGTATCTACACTGTTTTTTATACCACTCCCCATACCTTTGACTCTAAGTTTTCTTTTGCCGTCAACATGTGAACTCTCAACATAATTATTTTTCATGTCTTCTTCTTTTATCACGACCTCATTGCCACTTCCTGTAGTTTCCTTCACTTCATCCAAACTCGTGACATTCTCTGCTTCTTCTTTAATAGGGGCTCTGTGACCTTCACTTGCAGACTCCACTGCATGTGAGCTACTGCCTAGCTTTCTTCTAGATCTAGTCCTCTCGCGGCCCACCTCACATTCAGCTGCTGCATTATTCTGGCTACTAGGTTCATTTCTGTTAGCAGAATAGGCATTTGTATCTGTGCCCAGGGAACTATCATTTTGATTATCTTCACCACCACTAACTTTCTCATCAGATCTGTTGTCACTGAGCAATATGTCTTTGCCAGAAACTGAGACGATATCAGAAGCATCTTTGGTTGGGCTTGACTTTATTTTCTGCTTAACAGAAACCTCTATACATTCTGGATTGTGTAATATCTGTGGGTCTTCAACATCAGGGAATACACTCTGAGTGGAATCACCCTTGTAGTCAGATGAAGCTCTCATATCTTCAACTTCCACAGCTCCATTGCAAGTCAAGCCATTTTCTGGTATAACTATCAATGGTGACTTCTGTTCTGTAGTCTCCACCAGTTCTTGGTCACCTGTTCCATTGCTAAAGCAGGTCTTCTTCTTCAAACTCATGCTGGAACTGTCACTTCCATTTACAGCACTATCTTGACTGGTATTGTCTGCTTCCATCTGAAACAGACAAAATTGTTTCACAATCAAAATAACTTTAGCAACATTTTCATGTAATGCTGATCACACTACACCACAATCAGCTCCATGTTAAAATCAAACCACAATCAGCTCCATATTAAAATCATGTCACAGTCTCTCTCCATAATGTAACACAGAAAAGGTAGTTATATGTACAGCAGCAGTTATGGAGTTCTTACAACAAAAGTTTAAATGTTTCATGTCTCTAGTAAGGTTGAAATGTCTGCTCCATACTTGCTGTTTACTTAAACAAAAAAAATCAATAAAAAAATCTCTAGTTAGTGTGGATCTTTTTATGTTTTCACCATTTTTTTTTTTGCAGATGAAATAAAACTCTGGCCATCTTGTGGTGACTGTACTGGGACATGGAGTCTTTATTCTCTAACCCCTCCACATCCCCCCTGCTGAAGTCAGATGTGTTGGGCTGAAAGGCACAAATATCACAGTTTTACTGCAAAGCTCAGTGCGACACAGACACACCCACTTAACATCATTTTAATGGTGGATGACAAAGAGGTGTATTCCTGTAGTCATCAAGTGAATGCCACCAAGCAAGCACAGATATCCCCTTGTTGGACCCCACAAATTGGGATAAATGAAGAGAAGACAGTATCTCCTCCCCCTCCAACAAGCATTACATCATTATATAAATATATTATATCAAAATACGGCCAAAGATTAATATGGTCAAAAATTAGGAAAAATTACATAAATGCAGCAAGCAAGACAGTTTTTCTTTCTTTTTTTTTAACCCTAGATTATAACACCTTAAAAAATTTAAACAGAATTAGATGAACAGCAATTTTGATTCAGGAAAAAACAGTGGGACAAAAGAAGCCATATTCAGCATCAGGACATTGATTGAAAAGAACATAGAAGTAAACAAACCAATATATGCCTGCTTCATAGGCTACACCAAAGCATTTACACCATAATCAAGTTATAGACAGTCTAAAAGATATAAATCTGGACAACACAGACATACGACTAATATGTAATTTGTACTGGAAGCAAACAGCAATAATAAAATATAACAAGAAGAACTCTACAACCATTGATATAAAAAGAGGAGTAAGACAAGGATGCTTCCTATCACCAAGCTTGTTCAATCTATACACTATAAGCAAATCTTTAAAAACATCAGAGATGCCAGGCCTAAACATTAATGAAAAGATAATCAATAACCTAAGATATGCTGATGATACTGTTCTACTAGCAGAAAATCCTAAAGATCTACAATTACTTAATGAAATAAACATGACAAGAAAACTATATGGACTAGAATTGAATGTCAAAAAGACAAACTATGATCATAAACAAAGTAATTTCTCAGACCTACAATTAAATATCAAAGTTGAAGGAATACATCTGGAGACAGTTCAGAACTACAACAACCTGGGACACATTATAACCAGTGATGGAAAATGTACAACTAAAATAAACAAAAGAATAGGTATGGCAAAAAGTAATTTTAATGCCATGAAAAATATACTAACATTAAAACAAATAACACCAGGGCTAAAACTAAGAATAGCAAAATGTTACATCGTCTCAATATTCCTGTATGGTGCAGAAAAATGGACATTAGACAAGAAAACAGAACAGAAAATTGAAGCCTTTGAAATATGAATTTATAGAAGAATAGGTAGAATTGGATGGAATGAAAAGAAAACAAACGAGGAAGTTTTAAAACAACTAAAAATGAAAAGAGAACTACTAAACACAATTAGAACAAGACAAATGAAATTTTTGGGGCATGTTAAAAGACACAACAGCCTAATAAAAGTAATATTGGAAGGGAAAATACAAGGTAAAAGAGGCAGACCAAGACTAACATGGACGAGTAACATCAAAAAATGGACAAGTCAACCTATGACAGTCTGCACCATCAAAGCAAGAGACAGAGTGGAATGGCGCTCCATGGTAGCCAACCTTTGATGCAGAGATGGCACTCAATGATGATGATGATTACAACACCTTCAATAAATTTACAAATTCAAAATACAAATTCTTAAAATTCAACAGTTTGCTGCGGCCAAAAATTTCTCCCCTCCTTATAAGGAGAAAATATATATATATATATATATATATATATATCTGTGCATTTCATCCGTTTTGATCATGTTTCTATATTCCGATGGTTTACGATGAATGATGATATCATATGATGAAGAACAGATGGCTGTGTTCACTTTCTGTGTGGTTTTGCCTTATGTCTTTTGGCGTGTGCTGAGACAGCTATAATGGGGAATACAGCTACCTTTCTTTGTTTGAAAGATGGGATAGTAATTCGGATGATTCCACTGGTACAAGCGGTTGAAAAATTATGGATTTTAATTCATTTGCAGTGATACCGGGACCTTCCATAACCATATATATATACATATAAATGTATGTATGTGTGTGTGTGTATATATATATATATATAAAAATGAAAAAAAACAGTAAGGTTAAAGCTCTACGCAATAAGTGGAAGACACAAATTAGAACGTTTCGATTCAACAGGCCTCCAGCAGGAACAAACATACAACACACACACAGATATGTATTTTAAAAAATAATAATTTTGAACTAGAATGAGAAATAAAATATAGAATGTGTCCTCTGTTTACTGCGCTGTGGCCAGAAGGAAAATGAGCGGTAGTGAGCACAGGATACGAGTATGTGCACCAAAGTAAAAGTATGCGCACAAAGCACGCATCATCAGAAGTTCCCACACACAGGTTCATGTGCAAACACAAAGAACAAACCAAAATAATACAGGGTACCCGAGAGGAGGAAAGATTGAGATAAGTAACAGCGCAGTATACAGGGAAGATATTTTTTTTTTTTTTTTTCTCATTCTAGTTCAAAATTATTTTTAAATTTTAAATACATATCTGTATGTGTGTGTGTGTGTGTTTGTTCTTGTTGAAGGCCTATTGAGCCGAAACATTGTTCTAATTTGTGTCGTCCACTTATTACCTAAAGCTTTATCCATACCGTTTCTTCTATATTTAAACAAAATTTCCCCTTACAATTAGCTTTACTGAAGCTTCACATTTGTATGCATTTCTTTGCCTTGACCCCCCTCCTTATACTCTCTTAATTACTGCTTCTGGTAACTCCCTCAAGTGTTGGTCTTGTTTCTGTTGATGAAGGATTTAGAAAAAATAAAACAACAAAAAAAAAAAGAACAATTTAATAAATTTTCAAGAATTGTTTTCTTTGGCTGTCGGTGAGAAATCAAACGTTTGTAACATGGGATAGGCAGTGAATTATACCAAGAGGAAGCTGAACATAAGACTAAGATCACAGACTGACAGCCGACATGTGAACAAACAACATAACACCTCCAGTTGCAACAGTGCCATATTGTTGAATTTCAGGCCATAAATCAGGAAATATTACATCCTATTCCTGTGTCTCTCCTAGTGTAAACACACAGCTGTGTAGCAAAAGTTCAAAGAAAATACTATTTATGGAATTCCAAAAGTAATATCTAGTGTTCATAAATTTTATGAGGTGTTGTGAAAACATGGCTCGCAGATAAGTGTCTCTGTTCTGTGCAAGCATCTCGATCTCACTGAGGGAGCTGATTCCTGCTGCTTTTGCTTCTTTAATCAATGTTCTTCTCAGTGTTTCTCTGGTTTGGCCTCTTTTCCTCCTACCTTTTGTTTCCCACAGTTTTGTCAGTTACTCATAGGTGATGGCTTGCACCAGAATCGATGAACCAGAACCATCCAGATCCTACTCCACCTTGTCGCAATGTCTCTTGAAACAGACTAACCAGACTGGCCAAGCAAGAAGGGATGAATGAGGGAAGGCAACCCTAGACTCAAAAATACTGTGTTGAAGTCAGATGTTATAAGACGAAAGGCACAAATGAACCACAATGCATCTATGCCCACTTAGCTCCTTTTAAGGATGGTTGATGAAGAGGACAAATAACTCCGTTAGTAGTCATGAGGTGAATGCAAGAAAGATGTTTCTCAGTAAATCATATTACAAAAATCTGGCAGCAGTATTCATTCATTAATTTTTCTCTTGGGCCGAAGACGGTAGTTCTTAGTTCCATGGTTGATCCTTCCCTAGAAATTATTCTGTGTAGCTATTCTATTGGCCTGCCTTGTCTTCTTTTGTCAGATGGTTTCCACATAATACTTGACAGGAAGACTTTCTTCATTCAATCTGAGCACATGACTGATGTATTTTCAACGTCTTTTTCTCATAAACTTCACATGTAAACAGTATTGGCCAGCAGAAAACACTGTTCCAGTACAAATAACTTCAGCTGGCACACCAGTTTACATCTGTATGTGTGTAGAGGACATGAAGGTATCTTTGGTCAACACGGCACCAACAGAGGCCTGATTCTATACAATATTATCATCACCTTGCGCTGTCTCTGCATCACCGATTGGCTATCATGAAGCACCTTTATCTCTTGATTTGTTGGTACATACTGTCATTGGTCCACCTATCTATGCTTGATATTGTCAGTTCAATTTAGTCTTTGTTTGCCTACACCTTGATTTTCCCTTCCAAAATACTCATCATCATTTAGTGCTGTCTCCGCATCGAAGGTTGGCTACCATGGAGCGCCATTCCACTCTGTCTCTTGCTTTGATGGTGCAGATTGTCATAGGCTGACTTGTCCATCTTTTGATGTTACTCGTCCATGTTAGTCTTGGTCTGCCTCTTTTACCTTGTATTTTACCTTCCAATATTACTTTAATTAGGCTGTTATATCTTTTAACATGACACAAAAATTTCATTTGTCTTGTTCTAATTGTGTTCAGTAGTTCTCTTTTCATTTTTAGTTGTTTTAAAACTTCCTCATTTGTTTTATTTTCTCTCCATCCAATTCTCTATTCTATAAATCCACATTTCAAAGGCTTCAATTTTCTGGTCTAATGTCCATGTTTCTGCACCATACAGGAATATTGAGAAGATGTAACATTTTGCTATTCTTAGTTTTAGCCCTGGTGTTATTTGTTTTGATGTTAGTATATTTTTCATGGCATTGAAATTACTTTTTGCCATACCTATTCTTTTATTTATTTCAGTTGTACATTTTCCATCACTGGTTATAGTATGTCCCAGATAGTTGTAGTTCTGAACTGTCTCTAGATATATTCCTTCCACTTTGATATTTAATTGTAGGTCTTGAGAATTTTCTTTGTTTATGATCATAGTTTTAGTCTTTTTGATATTCATATCTAGTCCATATTTTTTGCTTGTCATGTTTATTACATTAAGTAACTGTTGTAGATCTTTAGGATTTTCTGATAGTAGAGTATCATCAGTATATCTTAGGTTATTGATTATCTTCCCATTAATGTTTAGGCCTGGCATCTAAGTGATGTTTTTACAGATTTGCTCAGTGTATAAATTGAACAGCTTGGTGATAGTATGCATCCTTGTCTTACTCCTCTTTTTATATCAATGGGTGTAGAGTTCTTGTTATATCTTATTATTGCTGTTTGCTCCCAGTACAAATTACATATCAGTCTATGTCTGTGTCATCAAGATTTATATCTTTTAGGCAGTCTATAAGTTGATTATGGTGTATTCTATCGAAAGCTTTGGTGTAGCCTATGAAGCAGGCATATATTGGTTTGTTTACTTCTATGTACTTTTCAATCAATGTCCTCATGCTGAATATGGCTTCTTTTGTCCCACTGTTTTTTCCTGAATCCGAATTGCTGCTTATTTAATTCAGTATTAATTTTATTCTGAATCCTTCCTTGTATAATTTTTAGTAAACTTTTGGTTACCTGGCTCATTAGGCTTATTGTTTTAAAATCACTGCATTCAACTGCACCATTCTTTTTAGGCAATGCAATGAAAGTTGATGTTTTTAGTTCATTTGGTATGTATCCTGTATGGTATATGTCATTGCATATGTCTGTGATTACTTCAGTGCCAAAATCTTCTAGTACCTGTATCATCTCTATCTGTATATTGTCAGGTCCTGCTGCATTTCCCTTTATCATTGTTTTTATAGCTTTTTCTACTTCAGATTTTAGGATTTTATAGCTGGATGTACATTTTATAAATGGTTTTTTGTCCCTTTCGTCATGAAATAATTCTGTTATGTATTCCTGCCATCTATCGATTATATCTTTGTTGTCTGTTAGCATTCTTCCCTCTTTGTTTGCAATACATCCGCTTCCTGCAGTTTTTTTGTCTTTATTAGTCATTCTTTTTATTTCTGTGTGCATACCTCTTAAATTTTGTTTACTTTCCATAGTTTCAACTTCTAGACATCTTTGGCTGAGCCAGTCTTCTTTTTCCTTTTTGCACATTTTTCGTATTTCATTATCAATTTCCTTGTATCTGGCAGTATTCTTAGCTTGTCTTCTCTCTTCCATTTTTTCTAAAATGTTGTCAGTTATCCATTTTTGTTTTTTGTTACTTTCCTTTTTGGGTAAGGTGATGCAGGATTCTTGTATGCTGTTTTTTATGCATTGCCATTTGGTTGTGACTTTTTCTTCAGGATTTTCTCTTCTGTACTGTTCAATCCCTTCTTCTAGCAGCTTCTGATATGTGTTCTTTACTTGTACAGTATAAGTTTCTTTTACATCTTTCTGATTTAAAGCTGTTGTATCTATTGATATAGCTGAATTAGTATTTTGTTTCTTTTTCTTTAAATTGATTTTCATTTTAATCATTACAAGATTGTGATCTGAATTAATATCTGCTCCTGTATAGGTTTTGGCTTTCTTGACGCTGTTCCAGAATCTATCGTTTATCCTTACATAATCTATTTGATTCCTCTTTCTATCTCCAGGGCTTTTCCATGTGTATAATTTACTTTTCTCTTGCTCAAAGTAGGTGTTACATATTATCAGCCTGTTTTCTTCACAGAATTGAATTAATCTTTCTCCTCTGTAATTTCTTTTTCCTAAACCATGATTTCCTATAATGGTCTTATATCTGCCTTTTCCAAAATACCATCAGCAAGTTATTGTATCTCTTTTTATGTCCAATAATTTCAAAAATGTTTGTCTTGTTTGAACTCACCACTCACTGAGTGGTCTTCTGTGTTAGTGTCCATGTTTCTTCACCAAGGAATGTTGAGTAAATAAACACTTTAATACTCTCAATTTTACTCCTGATTTGGCAAAGTAGAGTTGGCTCAATAAACTCAAATATTTTGGTAAACATTTTATTTGACAAACAACTTCAACAATTAAATTTTCATTTTGATTGAGTAGAACTGTTACAAAACATTAAGTCTGATTTAAACAGGACAGATGAGATGTGGTTCACCTACTCCTAGCAACCAAGTTGGAAACATGATTGACTTTTGACAAAATATTAAAAGGGATGGCCTGCTTCAACACTCAAAAAAATAAAAACTGGATTTATTAATTTTATTTCTTGGCATAATCAAATTCAAACAAATAAATCAATTAATAAAAGATGAAATAAATGAGTCTTGTCTAAAACGACTTTAGGATGGTATGACAGAGTTGGCATAAGTTATGATAGTTCTTTATTGTGACTGTATTTTTGGATTTACTGCCCGATTGTGGCTGCAACCATGCAGTTTGAAGTTCAACAATTTTGCTTTGTCCCAATGTCAATCAATGTGGGGTGGTAACTCTAGTAAATGTAACAGAATTATACAATAAAATAACAAACACATAACATCATATCATATTGTTTTGTTGCCCCAGTCTTGAATTGAAGTTTGAAATACCTTCACAACAAATTAATGAATGATGTGAGTTGGTTCGAAAGCAAAGAAAAAAAACAACTTCCCCACAAAACTATAGAACAATAGCTGTACATAAAATCAATGTAGCAATGAATTAACAAGCAAAGCCAGCATCACTACAAGCCTACGGGCAGCAACAGGACCTCCCTCCCCACCAACAAAACGTCCCGGCTTTCCGCCATTTTTACCCCCTCCTCCCAGTGCCCCCACCACCCACGTTCATCCTCGCCCAAACACTGCATCAAAGTCTCATACAGGTCGTCAGTTGACGTTTAGACAAACAACATATATTAACGCAGGTAATATTACCATAAAGTCTGGAAAATCTGAGAGATTTGTTGAGAATCAGTTCACGCAAATTTGGCGTCGTCCATGAAAAGGTAGATCAGCCAACATGGCGGACTGTGGTCACGTGACAGCGGAGACGGCCACTCGCAGGATTTGCATAATTAACGGCCTGAACCAATCAAAAGTTTTAATGTTTGCGCATGCGTTAGAATCTGTCCCCCTCTCTCTCCCCCCTCCCCCATTTTTTCATTTTAAAAAATATATGGAACCTCTTCATTGTCCAACCGTGGGCGTACTAGTATACAAGATATTGAGGGAGAGTGGGTAAGACACACACATGGCTGTAGTCAGAAAAGTGGTACAACTGACAGAATGTTGGGATTGGATGGGAGGAGATAGAGTTACAGAGAGAGAGGGGAAAAATGGAGGAGGCAGAAAGAATTCGTTAAAAGAAAGTGATGTCATATCAGGGACAGGTGCCGTGTTGATTCGGGTTTAGATTCGCCCGAGGGCGCAATTCATCTCCAAAGCTAAGAGCAACAACTCATAGCTAACTATATGCGCCACGATCAGTGAACTCTTAAGATGTGGCACTTCTGGTTGATACGGCAGGCCAAGATGGCTGCAAGGACAAATTCAGGATTAGGACTGGTGGCATTATGTTGCAGTGTGTTTTTAG
Source organism: Megaustenia siamemsis (assembly GCA_032433765.1). NCBI lineage: Eukaryota > Metazoa > Mollusca > Gastropoda > Stylommatophora > Ariophantidae > Megaustenia > Megaustenia siamemsis. Next base: position 218,351 of record JAVIAB010000082.1, on the reverse strand, counting down.
ACAAATCATTTTTCTTTCCTTCCTCATTTGCCTTTCATCGTCGAGGGGAGATATAGTTTGCGGTCTTTTGCTCTTCTGTTAGCCTCTACTGCTGTTATGTTTCCTAGTGTTTCTAATATTCCGTCAATTCATCTTTTCCGTGGTCGACCCTTGGGTCTGCTATTCTCGCAACGTTTATTGAGGGCTCGTTGTGTTGTGTTTTGATCTTTCTGCCGTGTCACGTGGCCAAACCGTTTTATCTATTGTTTCTTTATATATTCTATGGCGGGGGGCTATTCCTAGCTTTTTTCTCAGTTCTTCATTTCTGATCTTATCTCACAGACTGTTTCCTGTCATTCATCTGACACATTTAATCTCAGTAAATGGTATTTTTCTTATTTTACTTGCATCTGGAGTCCAGGACTGGCATTGGTAGCACAACGTTGGGATGAAGATTGTATTGTATAATGCTCGTTTTGCCTCTAGAGTTATTTCCTTGTTGGACAATAGTGGTCATAACTGTCAAATGATTTGACAAGCTTTATTGCATCGTGATTCTGTCTCTGCTGTTTGAGAATTGTCGTTTTCACTAAACTTCCTAGGTATTTGAATTCCTCTACTCGGTTTAGTTGCATGCCTTCTATAGTTATGTTGATGTTCTATTTATTTTTGGCGACATTCATGACTTCTGTTTTGTTTATGTTGATTTTCATGTTGTATTTTGTGCCTGAGATGTTGAGTTTGTTTAAGTGTTCTTGTAGGTCTTCTATTTTTTCATGTATTAGTGCCTGATCGTCTGCAAATAAAAGCTCGTTGATCTCCTCTGTTGGTTTGGCTAACTTGCATATATAATCCATGTATGTAATAAACAGTAGGGGGATAGTACGCACCCGTCTTACACCTGATCTAACTTCAAAGTGATCCGTGTAGCCTGCTGCTGTTCTGACTGTGCAGCTGCTGTTGATGCAGATACATTTAATTTGGTTAGTTAGATGTTGGCTTACTCCGTATGTTGTTAGTATCTCCCACAGTTGTTCTCTGTTTACTCTGTCGAATGCTTTTTCCTAGTCAATGAAAGCTATATACACATTTTGATGATTCATTCTGGTCTGGATTTTCGTTTGTGGAGACAGCGTTGGGACGGTTGCATTCACATGACCACAAAGTCAACATGGTTGTGGCGCCGGCCCGCAGATAATGCTGCAGAGGACTGACCTTAAATTGAAGTGGAAAGGTACCAGGGCCCTGATTTGCCCTGAATACAGATCACTCTGAATACAAGATTTACAGAATAACCTAGGAGCGGTGAACAAAAAGAAAGAAATATTCACAAACGTGACCTCAGAATATTCCAACATGGATCGGCTCAATAATTTTAGAGGCTTAAAGTTTCAAACATAATAAACAGGATCTACGAACAAACATCAGAAAGAAACAATCAACGTTTTTCGGGCACATCATGAGAAGAGGAAAGTTGGAATACTTGGTTACAACTGACAAAATAAAAGGAAAAAGATATCGCGGACGACAAAGAGAGAAAATACTGGATAGCTTAGTATCATGGAAAACAGTCAACAATAGAACTGATGCGATGCACTGTGGATAGAAGATTGTGGAAGGATATGATTACCTACGCCAACCGGTATGGCACATGGTGATGATGATGAAAGTTTTTAAAAAGTAGTAATAATTAGTTTAAATATAGCAGGCTTGGGACGTAATGGTTACCTGGGCCCGCGCTCTGGCGACATACATACTTGCCTTGCTCCTGGGGGGGAATTTTTTTTTTAAATAGAAAAAATGGTATGTTAGAAGCTTTACGTGATTAGTAGACGACACAGATTTTAACGACGTTTTGGTTCAATAGGCCTTCAGCAGGAATAAACAAAAACCACGCACACGCATATATGTTATTAAATAAAGCTGATCCTACATAGCTAACTAGTAACGAAACATCCAAAACAAAAATAATCGAAATTGGTTAAAGAAAATAAAAATGACTTCCTTGTGTCGTGGACCGTGGTCAGAATGAAAAAGGGATGGTCCCACGAGTGTATCTGTAATTATACCCTCAGGTCAGGTGAAGGGTTCTAAAAATACACGAGTGAGGGGAATGCTGTCTAGGTTACCTCGACTGCAAAGACACTGACAATGTCTGAAAGTATCTAAGAGCCCATAAATACATGTATACACACACACACACACACATGCGTGTATACATATATACACGTACAAACAGACATGCACATACCTATACATATCAACACACTCCTATACATACATACACATACGTATATATGCATACCAACAAGCACAAATACATGCATATATGCATGTATATATATCAATGCCAATACATATGAACACATACATGCATGTGCACATCCATACGGGGACAATCATATATGTGCAGAAATGTGCGCATAACGCACACATAACCAGAGGAGTTCACGCCGGGGTCAGTGTGCAAACACAAAGGAGAAAGAATAGAACAGTAGACTAAGAGGTACTCAAAAGGGGGAAAGAGTGAGATGTCTGAGAGTGGGGTACAATAAAAACATATGAGGGGTAAGTAGCACAGATAAAAGGTGTATAGGAGAACACCGAAGTGTCTCAATGGGGACTAGTGGAGGAGAACTATGAATAGCATGGCATAGTAGATAGACTAGAGAGCACAAACATGAGCAGTAGAAAAGGCTATGCAAAAGGGAAGGAGTAACCGAAAGGAAACTATGTGTACGAGTGTGATATATTCATGCCTCGTGGGGTCAGCGAACCATACTGGACTATGAGGCGATTCTCCAAAGTAAATCGGCTGCGGTCGCCAGAGTGACAAAGGACAATACCAGTGACACGGATGTCGTCTTTGCCCTTGTGGTCTGCGGAGTTGAAATGGGAAGACACTGGAGTACCAGTATTCTGTTGAACATCTTGTAGATGTTCACACAATCTCTCCGCTAATCGTCTTCCAGACTCGCCAATATAGGTCATGTATCATCGTTGTCATATGATGGCATAAATGATGTTACGGGACACACATGTGAAGCCGTGCTTGATCTCGAACCGTCCATTAGGGAATAAGATCGAGTCAGTAGGGAGCACATAGGCACAGGTGATACAGTTCCGACCACAAGGGGCCGTACCGAAGTGTTGAGGATCGGAGCGAGGGAGATGGCTCCTAACCAGAATATCTCCAAAATTCCTGTGGAGGAAAAAAAGGAGGAAATATTGGTCATCCTGGCAGATGCGACGGAGACGCAATAACTGTGAGAATGAGAGATGACCAAGATTTCCTCCTGCAGGCTCACCTCATGTTAGGTTTCTTCAGCCGCCGGCTTTATCCAGACTCGATCCTCCAGTCTGCCCTCAAGCGGGTCCTCCTTATCTCCCGTCCCGAGGCACTCACTCCTTCCAACCGCCCCCCCCATGAGAGAACTATACTCACCCTCACGTGTCATCCTCACAACTTAGCTGCCGTGAAGGTACTCAACTACCGTTCTATTCTCCTCTCTGATCCCACTACCCGTCTACTTTTTAGTGATCCCCCGATGATCGCCTTCAAGTGAGACACGTGTACATAAGTACACGTACGTGTATATATGTATACACGCATATGTGTGTGTGTGTGTGTATACATGTATTTATGGGCCCTTAGATACTTTCAGACATTGTCAGTGTCTTTGCAGTCGAGGTAACCTAGACAGGGGGAGCCGCGATAGCTCAGTGGTTATTGAACTGGACTACAAAGGACAAGGGGTAGGGTTCGATCCCAACCGACGGCAGGGTTCACCCAGCCTTAAATGGGTACCGGATTTTTTTTCTGGGAAAAGTAAAGCAGCACGGGCGTAATACCAACCACATTACCCCAAAAATCATGTGCTGAAGGTCTGTAAAATATAGGGTCACTAACACCATATTTCTCTATACGCCACTTGGCGTGACGGGGGGGGGTACTTTACTACTTTTTTTAAAAAACTAGACAGCGTTCCCCTCACTCGTGTATTTTTAGAACCCTTCACCTGACCTGAGGGTATAATTACAGCTACACTCGTGGGACCATCCCTTTTTAATTCTGACTACGATCCACGACACAGGGAAGTCAGGGAAGTCATTTTTATTTTATTTTATTAACCAATTTCGATTATTTTTGTTTTGGATGTTTCGTTACTAGTTAGCTATGTAGGATCAGTTTTATTTACTTACATATCTGTGTGTGCGTGTTTTTATTTGTTCCTGCTGAAGGCCTATTGAGCCGAAACGTCGTTCAAATCTATGTCGTCTACTAATCACATAAAGCTTCTAACATACCCTTTTTTCTAATCTTATTCAATTTTCCCTCACATTCAGCTTTACTGCAACTTCGCATTTTTATGCATTCATTTGCATTTCTTTGCCTTAACCCCTTGCTTATGGGCTCTGACAACAAACGCTACGCCATTGATGCCACATCTACCTTGTTATGACGTGTTTTTTTTTCATTTTAGATCCTCAAAACCGGTCTCAGATAGAGATGGCTGTGATCCCAGCATGCAACATCCTACGTGGTTGTTCAGAAACTTCTGGAAATGTGGAATCGTCATAACTGCAACCGGGAAAAAAGAAACAAAATTTTAAAAAAACATAGCCTTTGAAAAACTATTTCACTGTCATCTTTGTAACCCCTTGTCTTTTTTTTACTGGGCTGGGGGCCTGGTTGGCCTCGAGACAGAGAAGGTTGTGGATTAAAATCTCGGCTGCACCATTTGGGATTTTTATTTATGATTTCTCTCTGCGGTAAACACCCCTGGTCTCTGCAGCGTGGCCTGGCTTGAAACGGAGACAACTAATAATAAATGAATATTATTATAGAGGGACCTCCGAGGCGATAATCAGCGAATCAATTCAGAGGAAGAGGTATGTTTACAACACTTGGAAAAAATGACAAATAATCAAAAGAAAAAAATATGGACCAAAGCAGGATCGAACCCGTACTCAGTGGCACAGCGCCTTGCCACGAAAAGCCAAAAGCTAGGGAACATGCCATTCAGCTAACTAAAAAATTAGCGATCGTGAACAATGTCTTTTCGCGCAGGTCTTCTCATGACTATAGCATAAGGCTGCGATCACAGCTCGGAAATACATAGTGTATCTGTATTTTTTCGTGCTAAGACAAGTATCTCCAGCATAGGGTAGGGCTGAAATACTTGCGTTGCAGACAAACGTTTAGGACGAAACAGCACAGACACTGTTCACGATAGCTAATTTTTTAGTTAGCTGAGTGGCAGTGTTCCCTAGCGTTTGACTTTTCGTGGCAAGGCGCTGTGCCACTGAGTACGGGTTCGATCCTGCTTTGGTCCATATTTGTTTCTGTTGTTGATTATTTGTCATTTTTTCCGAGTGTTGTAAACATACCTCTTCCTCTGAATTGATTCCCTGGCTTGAAACGTCAGTTACTCATTGACGGAAAAAATATGAGTATCTCCGAAGTCGGAGTTATCTGCCTGTGCGGCGAGGGTCCCCTGTGCATACGGCTGCCGGGGAAAAATGGATTCACACGCAAAATTCACTTCCTAGTCTCTAGGGACTTCGTCAGAGGTAAAAAGCTGGCGAACGAAAAAAAAAAATTACTGGGCTTACTATAGTATTATATATTTTCTATAGCGCTACTCGCGCCCCCGAATGCATCTCTCTTTGTTTCTTTCGTTCACCTGATGACTACTAAAATAATTGTCCTTCTCGGCATCCGTCCTTAGAAGGGCGTTAAGTGGACGTAGATACGCTGTGTTGTAGTTTGTAGAAGAACTGTGGCATTTTTGCGTCTTTGGGCATCCGACTTCAGCATGTCGTTTATAAGTACCGGAATGTCTTCGATCCTTGCTTGCTTGTCCAGACTAGACAGTCTGTTTCTGGAGGCACCGCGAAGAGGTAGAGTTGGTTCTGGATGGTTCTAGTTCACCAAGGTATCAGTTGTGGGTCGCTGACATCTTCAGATCTGCTGCAGGAAGACGCATAATATGCAATATATATATAATATAATACTCCATAATATGCAATATATATATAATATATATATTATAATATTGCCTCCATAAAAAAAAAGTAAAGTACCCCCGTCACGCCAAGTTGCCTATAGGGAATATGGTGTTAGTGACCATAACTTTTACAGACCTTCGCACATGAATTTTGGGTAATGTCGTCGTATTACGGCCGTGCCGGTTTTCATTTCCCAGAAAAAAAAATCCGGTACCCATTAAGGCTGGGTGAACCGGATCCCGTCGGTTGGGATCGAATCCTACCTCTTGTCCTTTGTAGTCCAGTTCACTAACCACTGAGTATTGCCTCCATACTATAAATAAAATAATGGTATATTTGTGCATATCTCCAAGTCATTCTGACCAGTAACTTTCAGGAAAGCGAAGTTCGATATATTCAATTGATTGATTGGAAATAGATTAATCATCCGCGCGCCATCCCTTATCTGGACGTCCGATGCACAAGACAAACCATTTTGCGTTAATGGTTCTATTTACTTTCCCACAAAATATTCTCACTGTCGTTCCATCTCGCTCTCTCTCTCTCTCTCTCTCTCTCTCTCTCTCTCTCTCTCTCCCTCTCTCTCTAATATTCTTATATAATTCGTATTTCATCGCTTCTCACTACATGTTAACAGATGAGCGATTCTTCTTCCTTTCTTTCTTTCCTCTTTCACCCGACGACTACTTCTCTTCATTGTGCGCCCTTAGAAAGGACTTTAATTGAGCGCAGATGCGCTGTGTTGTAGTTTTGCAACGTAACAGTATTAAATGCGTATTTCAGCCCAACACACCCGACTTCCACAATCCATTTTAATGCAGGAGTTGCCTTTCCTCTATGATCCCTGCTCGGTTGTGCAGACTGGTTAATCCGTTTCCAGGAGCACTCTTGGAAGGTGTAGTAAAACAAAGAAATGCATAAAAATGCGAAGCTGCCGTTACGGTAATTGTAAGGAGAAATAAAACAAATATATAGAAAAAACATATTTAAAAATATATATAGAATTATATAAGAAAAGAGGAGTAAGACAAGGATGCATCCTATCACCAAGCTTGTTCAATCTATACACTGAGCAAATCTTTAAAAACATCTCAGAGATACCAGGCCTAAACATTAATGGAAAGGTAATCAATAACCTGAGATATGCTGATGATACTGTTCTACTATAACTATAGTCCGTTCAGAAATTCATAATCACACCTGAAATTAGTTTTGCGTGATAACCGTTTGTTATTTTGCTTTTAAATTTTGTATGCAATCTTAGAATATTGATGACGTTATAGAAATATTTTTTGCTCTGAGAAATTTGATCTAGTTTAAAAGTTTTCTTCTTTAGGCTATATTAAATTCACCCTGTTCGAATTTGACACAATTGTAGGATATATACATTAATTTGGTGCGGTCGTTCACGTAAAATAGTTTGGCTATTGCAGAAACACTAACTTCAGGAAAATCCCGTGCACAAAACTGAATTGTTATTGAACGACATGACGCACCACGACCTTGGCATTAATTACCGAAGGGAAGGCGTATCTTTATTAATTTTGTGAAGACTCAGTAGACAATTTGTTGACTTTAAATACCAACATTTATATCTATGAGTTTGAAATGCAAATTTATAACTATGCAAAAGGTTACTGTTTTATACATGTGGTATATTAACGCATGCTGGAAGCACTGAAAACGGCCTTGTCCATGACGCGGGACTTATTTTCCAATCAAAAAGTACCGACGGTAGGGGCTACCATAATGAAATGAATGGAAACATTTTCAGGCACTGGTTGGAGAACGATTTTTTACCAATCCTGGAGAGACCTTCATGCATAGTCATGGATTTCATACCACAATGTCGTATCAGAGGAAGACAAAGTGCCTACTGCATCAAATACAAAAGAGCAAATTAGGACATGGCTTGAGAATGAAAATGTCAAATTTGACGACACATATTTAAAATATGAATTGTTACAACTTGTGAAGAATACGAATAAGAAAAAGGTGTACCATGTTGACAAAATCATTGAGAAATACGGCCACACTTCTCTTCGACTCCCTGCATATCATGCGCACCTTAATCCAATCGAACTTGTCTGGGCTCACGTCAAAGGACAAGTTGCAGAACAGAACAGGACGTTTAAAATGTGTGATGTTGAAGTTCTGACACGCGAGTCTCTCTCAAAAATAGACATTCCGTTCTGGAAGAAGTGTGTTGAACATGTGCTGCGGGTGGAAGATGAGTACTGGAAACGAGATGGATTACTATTTGTCCAGCCAGTAATGATTATCATCCTCTTGGAATCGTCAGATTCGGAATGCTTAAAATTAAGATGAATTCAATTCCAGCTGCAGTTAGGACGTCCTGGGGTCTAATGGTGACCGAAGGACAAGGCTAATTGTAACCAATTGAATTCATGTTTGCAAATACACATAACGAACAACACCCACAATTAAGCACTATGTAGATACGCCTCTGATAAGAATTCCAGTAAACTGGAAAATTTAACACGATTACTGTAAACTCTAAAATTTGAATCAACTTGTGTGATATCGTCATAAAATATCAAAGGAATTCGCTGATGTGCAAAATCTGTTGTGTTTGTGGAATAAAAAAATACCAAAATCTTTGCGTCATCAATATTCTAAGATTGCATGCAAACTTTGAAACCAAAATAACAAGCGGTTATCCCGCAAAACTAATTTAGGTGTGATTATGAATTTCTGAACGGACTATAGCAGAAAATCCTAAAGACCTACAACAATTGCTTAATGTGATAAACATAACAAGCAAAAAATATGGACTAGAAATGAATATCAAAAAGACTAAAACTATGATCATAAACAAAGAAAATTCTCAAGACCTACAATTAAATATCACAGTTGAGGGAATACATCTGGAGACAGTCCAGAGTTACAACTACCTGGGACATACTATAACCAATGATGGAAAACGCAAAACTGAAATAAACAAAAGAATAGGTATGGCAAAAGTAATTTAAGACAAAACAAATATCAGCAGGGCTGAAACTAAGAATGGCAAAATGTTACATCTTTTCAATATTCCTGTATGGTGCAGAAACATGGACATTAGACAAGAAAACAGAACAGAAAATTGAAGCCTTTGAAATGTGGATTTATAGAAGAATAGGTAGAATTGGATGGAAACAAAAGATAACAAACGATGAAGTTTTAAAACAAATGAAAATAAAAAGAGAACTACTAAATACAATTAAGACAAGACAAATGAAATTTTTGGGCATGTTAAAAGACACAACAGCCTACTAAAAGTAATAATGGAAGGAAAAATACAAGGTAAAAGAGGCAGAGGCAGACCAAGACTAACATGGACGAGTAACATCAAAAGATGGACAAGTCAATCTATGACAGCCTGCACCATCAAAGCAAGAAACATACCTTAATCATACAAGAGTAGAATGGCGATCTATGGTAGCCAACCTTCGTTGCGGAGAAGGCACACGATGATGATGATGATAGAAAACAGTATGGTTATTGCTTTATGTAATATTTCGACAACACAAATTCAACGTTGTGGCCCAATAGGTCTTCAGCAGGAACAAACATACAACACACACATAGATATGTATTTAAAATAAAATATTATTTTGTAATATTTGTATATTTTAACAATTATTTATAATGTTTTGTTTTAAATACATATCTGTGTGTGTGTGTGTGTGTGTGTGTGTGTGTGTGTATTGAGTGTTTGTTCCTGTGGATCCTCGGTGGCTGAGTGGTTAGTGTGCTCGCTTCCTGACCAGAAGGGTCCGGGTTCGATCCCCAGCAGTGGTGGATTTTTTCGAACTGACATGGCTCCGGGGTGCACCCAGCCTCTAATAATGGGTACCCGAGATTACTCTGGGAAGTAAAGGTAGCCTGGCGTGATACTGACCACATCACCCAAAAATGTGCCGTGGTTATAGAAAAATATGGTCACTCACACCATATTCCTCATACGACTAGCAAGGCGTGGAGGGAACTTTTACTTTTACTTACTTTATTTATTACGTCAAGTTTTCACCACACCGCTTTTTTTCTATAAATAATTTTTTTTTCATTTCTCCCAACTGTAAGTCGCTGACTGCTCCCAGCTCAGATGTTGCTGAGTGTATTATATTTTGTATAGCTTTCTCGACTATATTCTTCTTACACAAGCAGAGATCAGACCTGGTCATGTATAGATAGATAGCAGTGAATGAGCGATCTAATGATAAATTTATATTTCTAATCGAAAAGATTACAATAATAATAATATAATATACAATAATAGTAAATAATAAGGTTGTGTGCTGTCACCAGATTTTGTTTAATATTTATAGTGAGATTATTTTAAGATCCATAAGGTGCATGCCTGGAATAACAATTGGGGGTCATAATATAAATACCTAAGGTATGCTGATATACAGTATTAAAAAAGGACAGCCTTTTCATAAAAAAATGAGTATTTTCGTAAAAGTTTGACATTTTAATTTTTTTACACCAAATGAAAGTATAATCAATTTTGCATAGAATAAATCATTTCTTGTTGCAAAAATAGTTTGAAAGTATTTTAAATAATATTTTTAATTGGCATGGTAACTCCTTCTTTTACCTCATTAAATATGCAAAATTTTCAAATTGTCACAACTTCTTTATTATCAACGTATTTGAATAATTTTTTCACTAAATCTCTTATAATTCCATAAACAATAACGTCTAAACCATGTTAACACAACATGTAACTAAATTTTCATTAGTTAAAAACTTGAAGTCCATACTATAACTTGTAGCTTATATAATACATACTATAAAACATACTATAACTTGTATACTTGTGGCCATACTATAAATTTCATCATCATCATCATGTGCCATACCGGTTGACGTAGGCGATCATGTCCCTCCACAATCTTCTATCGACAGTGCATCGTATCAGTTCTGTTGTTGACTGTTTTCCATGCCATGACACCAAGCTATCCAGTATTTTCTCTCTTTGTCGTCCGCGATCTCTCTTCCTTCTATTTTGCCAGTTGTAACCAAGTATTCCAACTTTCCTCTTCTCATGATGTGCCCGAAAAATGTTGATTGCTTCTTTCTGATGTTTTTTAAGAGCTCCATTTTTGTATTGACCTCTTTGAGAACTTCTTCATTGATCTTTTTTAGCTGTCCAGGGAACTTTCAACATTCTTCTGAGAAATCCCATCTCTGTGGCCTTGAATCGTCTTTTCATTTGTTTGTCTACTTTCCATGATTCGCTTCCATAGGTCAGAATTGGTTCTATATAGCACCGATGAACTTTCTTTCTCATTTTTATTGACATAGATTTGTTGCATAAGATATTTTTCATTTTCTGAAATGCTATTTTGGCCTGAGCTATTCTGCTTTTATTTCTGTGGTGCATCTCCCATCTGATGTAATTATTGTGCCCAAGTATTTGAGATGTTGCACTTGTTTCAGATTTGTCTCGTTTATTTTATGTTGCATGATGGTGGTGATTGTTTCTTCGATATAACCATTACTTCTGTTTTCTTACTATTCAGACTGAGACCTTTCTTGTTGCTTTCTTCTACTATTATGTCTATGATTTCTTGTAGTTCGTTCTCTGTCTCTGCTATTAAGACTGTGTCATCCGCATATCGCAAATTATTTATGTTGTGACCGTTGACTTCAATTCCTTTTTGTCTACTATTGATCTCATAAAATATTCGCTGTAAAGTGAAAACAAATCCGGTGACAGAACACAGCCTTGTCCGACTCCTTGTTTATATATTGGAGTGTCCTGTTTGGTTGTTTATTCGTATAGCGGCTGTTTATTGCCAGTACATGTTTTCATAATTCTATAAATTTCAGCCAATCATAAATCGTCTTGCATCCAGTTACAAAATACGGTTGTAAACAAACCAAGTATTCGGTAATCAGAATTAAGAATTTCACGTGTTTTGCACATTCTGTTACATATTTAAATACACATTATTAAATAAGTACTTGGGTTTAAACCATATAAATTCATAAATATGGATAATTATAGACGTAAAGATCATCCTAAGAAAAAAAGTTTCACGGCAGTAGATTTTTACTAATTAAGAAAGTTAGTGAGTGTCAGTCACTTAGCGTCCAGCGACGACACTAACACTACTAACAGTCACTTGAGTCACAACACCACTCATCACATTTCAGATACTATTGACAGCAAGTGACAGTGTCACAATCGATTCAGGCACTAGCAATATATCTACAGTCACTATAAAGTCATCAGCATTTGAGAACCTTGCAGGCAGCTCTAACTAATTATACAGACATATCTACTGGTTCAACAGACAATGAAGCTACTACAGTTTTAAGTACTAGTGGGCTAAGAATTGTTTATTTATATTCAGCAACTTATTGATTTCATTCAACGATTCCCATGTCCACAATGCTGTTCCCACAGAGATAATGTGTTTTCTGTGTCTGAGCATTTATCTGGTATTAGTTCACAACTACAATTCCAATGTAAAAATGTGCAAACATACACTCATTTGACAAAATCAGGAAAATATTAATTTGAGGTTCCAGTTTGCAATGTATGGCATTGCTGTCATGACCAGAGAGGTCGACGCTTTCTGGCAGATATGACTATGCCCCCGCCAGTTTCAAGTGTACGATCATCAGTTTTCAAGAATAATATTCTTCATGCAACTAAGGCAGTTGCAGCATCTAGCATGAGAAAAGCAGCAGCTGAACTGAAAAATGCAGAGCAGTCAGATGATGTGACAGTTTCCTGTGATGGTACATGGCAGAGAAGGGGATTTTCAAGCAGAAATGGAATTTCAACATGTCTGTCTTTAAGTAAGAGAGCACCAGCAAAAGTCCTTGATGTGGAGGTCCTGTGTAATTACTGTGATGCATGTGCAAAGATGAATAAGAAAATTTCTGGTGACAAATTACTGGAATGGAAGGAACAACACATGAGCACTTGCAAGAAAAATCATGATAGTTGTGCAGGAAAAATGGAACCTGTAGGTCTGAAAAGAATTTTTCTAAGATTAGTCAGTCAGTATGGCCTCAAATACACTGGTTACCTAGGAGATGGAGATTCAAAAAGCTACCAAGAAATTGCTGAGCTGAAACCTCCCATTTATACAGGTAAAAAATGACAAAACTAGAATGTTGCGGCCATGTTCAGAAGAGGATGGGAAAGAGACTCCTAGATAAAGTTACTGCCAACAAAAGCAAACTATTTGAAGAAAATGGTAAAAAATATAAAGGAATTGGAGGTGTTAGAAGACTGATAAAAAATAGCAATAAAAAGAATTCAGGGCACTACAGAGGGCGATTCGATCAAACACGGGAAATTTAGATGAAATGAAAAAGGCAATATGGTCAATCTGGAACATAGTAAAGGAATACATTTAAACTGTGGAAAATGGTGCCATGGTTAAATAAACAATAAGCTGCCAGATTTTGCGATGCAAATAATAAAAACCTGTGTTTGAAGACCTTTCAAATGATGAGTTATTGAATAAATGTTGGCCGGTAGAACGCAAAATGCTAATGAAGCATTCCTCCATCATATGATCTGGAAAGGTGCCCTAAAACTACTTTTGTTGGTAGAGATAGACTAGAAATAGCTGTGAATGATGGTATTGTTGTCTATAAAGAAGGAGAACTGGGCAGACTTGAAATATTAAAGAATTTAGGACTAAGCTGTGGTACTACAACATGTCGTCATTTCGAATTTTGATCTGGCACGTATAAGAGCAGCTGAAAAAAAGGATTAAAATAAATAATAAGATAAAAAGAGATACAAAAGGTGTTCAGAGAGCTGAGGGATATCCTGAAGATGACTCATATGCAGCAGGATCTCATTAAACCAAGTTTATGTTTTAAAAACAGCATGATAATTACATTTTTTCAGTTTTCTCTCAATTCAATTTTTACTACATTTTTAGTGACATTTGACACAATATCCCAAAACGTTATTAATATTTTGTCTCCAAATTTGACAGACAGGTAGGGATATACCACTGTACCAAACTGTACTAATGTTAATGCTGTAGATCAATAACTTAATGATTTTTAGTGATATTTTATAACACTTACCCATAATTTTTAAAAAATTGTTTTTGTTCCCCATAAATGAGGATATTTATCAAACATAGATCTAATCCAAAAGTTCTTAGTTCAGAAATGATATAACTTAATGTTCTATATGCATACAAATTATATGAAGCTATCTTTATTAGTTTCTGAGATATCATAACAAACGTCAGTCTAAATTAGAGATTTTCAGCACAAAATACTACATTTTCAGCAAAATGAGCATACAATATGTTATTTTCAGGCACAAAACTTAATTTTTCTGAAATTTAAATTAATGTTTTGACATAAAAGCATTGTTTACAGTAGATATAGTCAAAATCAATTTGCTAGTTTAAGCAGTCGCTAAGAGTGAAAATGAGTTTACAAAAATGTTGGACATTATAGTGAAAGAAAGCAAAAATAATGGACTCAGCCTTAATAGCAAAAAGACAGAAGTAATGGTAACAACAAGAAAAAGACACCACCTCAGTGCAGAATAAAGACAAGTGGAACAATATTAAAACAGTTAAATGAATTAAAATTTGTGGGGACTTTGTTAACCTCAGACGGAAGATGTACAAAAGAGGTGAGATGCAGAATGGCTCAGGCAAAAGCAGCTTTCCAAAAAATGAGGAAGATACTATGCAATCTATTTTTGAAATAGAAACAAGAAAAAGAGTTCTTAAATGTTAGGTAGAACCAGTCTTAACATATGGATATGAATCATGGACAATAGGACAACAGACAAGAAAATCACTCGAGTGTAGAAATGTGGTTTAACAGAGAATGTTGAGAATACCATGGGCAGCTAAGAGAAGTAATGAAAATGTTCTGAAAGAGGTCAAAGCAAAAAGAGAGCTAATTTCCAATATTAGGAAGAAAACAACAATAATTTTTTGCCATGTAATGAGGAAGAGAACAAATGGAATATATTGTAACAACTGGAAAAATTGGGATGAAGAGATAGAGGGAAGCAAAGAGAAAAAATACCAGACAGCTTAAAAGAATGGCTTGGCAGAAAGTCAACAATAGAAATGATAAAGAACTGTAGAGATCGGAAGTTGTGGAGAGACATGATCACCTACGCCAGTAGGCCCGGTACTTGATGACGATGAATCGTAAAGAATTTTTGCCATTTTCGAGTTATTTATAGGATTTATCATCATTATGTGTCATACTGGCTGGCATGGGCAATCATGTCCTTTCACAATTTTCTATTCACAGTGAATTTGACCCTTTCAATGCCATAACACCAAGCTATCCGGTATCTTCTCTCTTTGTCGTCCGCGATACATCTTTCCCTCTATTTTGCCAGTGTAAGCACTTTCAACTTTCCTCTTCTCATGACTGTGTGTCCAAAAAAAATGTCGGTTGTTTCTTTCTGATGTTTCTTAGGAGCTCCCTTTTTCCATTTTGCATACCTGAAGATTAGTACAGATTAAAGAGCACCATTGCAATACGTGCTCAACACAGGGAAAGGTGCCAGGCTAAAAAGAGGCAAATCATGTTGGGCCGAGCAGAAGATGTCATCAAACAGGTCTGTGGGCTTACCAATATCAGCGTGTGGTGGGAGTGGATACCGGTGCCTACGTCATTCAAGGGGACTTTCTCGTGTATAGTCACACTCGACAAGAAAAGTAGGCAACAGAACCCGGTCGTGGTTAATGCTGAGGTCAACGTTCTCAATCGCGATAACATGATGAGAAAGATGCAGTCATCTATACAGACGGATCTGTAAGACGACACCAAAGAAGTGCATGGGCATTTACAGCACGCTCGGCACGCAAGATTAGTCAAAGAAGACTGTGGTGCATACGTCATAACCATGAGCAGCATGGACTATGGAGGTGATGGCAGTGACCAAGGCTTTCAAATGGTTAGAGTCACAAGACTACACCCACGCATGTATACCGAGTGATTCGATGAGCATGATTTAAAAAAAGTGGAGGCGGGCTCTGTACGCATGCAATGGGTAGAGTCATTGAAGAAGTCCAAAATACGTAAGGTCCCCTTGGTCTATGTCCTGGACATGAAGGATTCCGTGGAAATGAAAGAGCGGACAGGTGGCTAGCTGCGCTGTCATTGAGGACGGGCAACCAATGGATCAGGCGGACATCATCAATACCCTCCGAGATGTGGGAATAGCACATGACTTCAACAAACACAGATCCACGTCACTTCTTCGGATGATGGAAATGGGAGTTAAGATGGGCACAGCCAGAACTGAGAAACTTAGTAGGCCGTGTAAGAAAGACTTATCAACCAACATAGAACTGGAGTCATCAGTCGCTGGAAATTGTGGGACTTTTATGAGGAGGGGATCTGAGCACCTATGGACATGTTCGGAGTGCAATGGTGATGACCCGCAAATAACTCAATAACTCCCTTTTTGTGTTGTCCTCTTTGAACATTTCCTCGTTGGTTTTTTAGCTGTCCAGGGAACTTTCAACATTCTTCTGAGAAATCCCATCTCTGTGGCCTCTAATTGTCTTTTCATTTGTTTGTCTACTGCCAATGATTCGCTTCTATATGTCAGAATTGGCTCTGTATAGCACCTCTTTGTTACTTCTTTTGACATAGATTTGTTGCACAAGACATTTTTTTCACTTTCTGAAATGCTATTTTGGCCTGAGCTATTCAGCTTTTTTCTTTCAGTGGTGCATCTTCCATCTGATGTTATTATTGTGACGAAGTATTTAACGCTTTGTACTTGTTTCAGATTTGTCCTGTATATTTTTATAAAATTGATTTGTATGCTGCATGATGGTTTCTCGATATGACTATTATTTCTATTTTCTTACTTTTCAACCTTAGACTGATTCTTGCCTTTTGAGCTGCATATAGGGCTTGAGAGTAACTCAATGCTAAAACTGATCTCTCTTCATCATTCCCTAATCTGCCTAGGGATAAACTCTTGTTGACAGTAAACTCGTTAACAAAACACTTAGAGTCTTGATTCTAGCCCAGCCATGGCCAGTTCTTTGTCAATAATGTCTAAACCTTGACCTTCATGCACTAACAATGTACTTGCTTCAAGATCGTTTTGGCACGGCCTTGCTCCCAACTTTAGTATTTACAAGTTTGCTACATAAATTCTTTTCGTCAGAGTGACGTCGCCTTGCACTTTTTTCTGTCGTTCTCTGTCATTAGAAGACCCCTGGGTTAGGGTTACCGTTTCAACCTAACACTAACCCTAAACCATTAATTTAAAAAAATAATCATCATCAACAAGTACCTGGCCTTCTGGCGTAGGTGATCATGTCTCTCCACAACTTCCGATCTCGACAGTTATTTATCATTTCAGTTGTTGACCTTCTGCCAAGGTATTCTCTTAAGCTGTCTGGTTTTTTTTCTCTTTGCTTCCCCTCTATCTCTTCATCCCTCAATTTTTCCAGTGTCACAATATATTCCAGTTGTATTCTTCTCATTACATGGCCAAAAAATGATGATTGTTTCTTCCTAATATTGGAAATTAGCTCTCTTTTTGCATTGACCTCTTTCAGAAACATCATCATTACTCTTCTTAGCTGTCCATGGTATTCTCAACATTCTTCTGTAAAACCACATTTCTACAGACTCCAGTGATTTTCTTGTCTGTTGTCCTATTGTCCATGATTCACGTTCATATGTTTAGACTGGCTCTATCTAACATTTAAGAACTCTTTTTCTTGTTTCTATTGTCAAGAATGGATTGCATAGCATCTTCCTCATTTTTGGAAAGCTGCTTTTGCCTGAGCCTTTCTGCATCTCACCTCTTTTGTACATCTCCGTCTGAGGTTACAAAGTTCCTAAATATTTTAATTCATTTAACTGTTTTAAACATTGTTCACTTATCTTTATTTTGCACTTAGAAAAAGTAAAGTAAAGTACCCCTGTAACGCCAAGTGGCGTAGATGGATGGAATATGGTGTTAGTGACCATAAATTTTACAGACCTTTGGCACATGATTTTTGGGGTAATGTGGTCGGTATTACGCCAGTGTCGCTTTACTTTCCCAGAAAAACATCCGTACCCATTAAAGGCTGGGATTTTGCACTTAGGTGATGTCTTTTTCTTTGTTGTTACCATTACTTCTGCTTTTTGTTATTAAGGCTGAGTCCTTTATTTTTGCCTTCTTTCACTATCTATCTATCTATTGACCTTTTGATCCGTAGCTGGCCCATAGGGCGTAGACCAAGATACTCCTCTTATCTGAATTTTTGTTCTAGCAGGTTTTAATTCTTTTAAAGTTATTTTATCACCAATTGTCTCGCCATTTGTCTCTGTTCTGTGCAAGCAGCTCTATCTCATTGAGGGAGCCAATTCTGCAGCTCTGTCTCTCTCATCAATGTTCTTCTCAGTACCTCTATGGGTCTTCCTCTTTTCCTCTTACCGGTTGTTTCCCACATGAGGGCCTGCTTTGCTATTTGTAGTGACAATAGTGTTGGTTTATTACTAGTCGTGACAATAGTGTTGGTTTATTATTTCTGTGGACAATAGTGTTGGTTTATTATTTGTGGCGACAATAGTGTTGGTTTAATAGTAGTCATGACAACAGTGTTTGTTTATTATTTGTGGTGACAAAAGTTTGGTTTAATACTAGTCGTGACAACAGTGTTGGTTTGTTATTGTGGGGATAAAATTGTTCCTTTAATATTTGTGGTGACAGCAGTGTTGGATTATTTCCCTTACATACATAACCTCATACACACACACATACACAACCTCATACATGACTTACATATACAACCTCATACACACACACATACACAACCTCATACATTACTTACATACATAACCTCATACACACATATACACAACCTCATACACCACACACATATACAAGCTCATACACCACACACATACACAACCTCATACACCACACACACATACACAACCTCATACACCACACACATATACAACCGCATACATCACTTATGTGTTCAACCTCATA
Source organism: Megaustenia siamemsis (assembly GCA_032433765.1). Taxonomy (NCBI): domain Eukaryota; kingdom Metazoa; phylum Mollusca; class Gastropoda; order Stylommatophora; family Ariophantidae; genus Megaustenia; species Megaustenia siamemsis. The sequence continues at coordinate 199,375 of JAVIAB010000082.1, read as the reverse complement.
CACCACACACAAGTAGTATAGGTGGCATTGAACCCTCTAAAAGTTCACGCACATGCACCGAAAGAGAATAGATTTGGCACCGATACTGCACGAAACTGGCACCAAATCCGTGCAAAAGTCCGATAATCGGCTTATTATCTCGGTGGTCGTGGCGGTAAACGGCTTATCTTGGTGGTGTGCGTTGGTGCGTGACGGCTTATCTCGTGATCGGCGCGTCGCTCGTGGTGTGCGTTGGTGCGTGACGGCTTATCTCGTGGTGATCGGCGCAGCTCGCCGGTTATCGGACAGCGGTTCTAAAAGGGGTCGGGCGACAGCGGTTCTAAAACTTGTGGGGATGGCGGGTCGTCGCCGGCTATCTCGCGGGTCGGATGGCGGGTTGTCGCCGGCTATCGAGGCATGCGGGTGGGGAAAGGGGGGTGCCTTTATTGGTCGAGTGTTATTAGTATCATCATGTGCCACCCTCAACAGCATCATCAACCCTTCATCATCATCACCAAGCCACATAAATTGACACATCATCATCATGTGCCACCCTCAACACCATCATCATCATACCTTCATGTCCTATCATCATCATGTGCCACCCTCAACACCATCATCTTCACCAAGCCACACAAATTGACACATCATCATCATGTGCCACCCTCAACAGCATCATCACCACTTCATGTCCTATCATCATCATCATCATCATCATGTGCCACCCACAACACCATCAGCATCCCTTCATGTCCTATCATCATCATACCACACAAAGTATCAAACCGATTATTAGTGACACATCATCATCATCATGTGCCACCCTCAACACCATCATCATCATCATCATCACCAAGCCACACAAAGTATCAACCAGCGAAATTCTCTCTCTGTCTCTCTCTGTCTCTCTCTCTCTCTCTCTCATATTCATGGTAAACCAAAACAAAATTCGTTCTATATTTCACAGCTTTATTATTATTAATACAACAAATATACAACACATATTTGAAAATATATATTACTGTCCGGTTGTTGAATGTGGGCATCCGCGGGCCCCTCGAAGCCGAAGTATCCACGGGGCGAGCAATCGATAAATGATACGGTCGTTTATGTGCTGTCTCGATGAAAAAGGCATGAGAATTCTGTTAAGTTTCGCGCCACGACACTTAAGAAGTATATAATAAACACAATATAGACCGCACGTGTTGCTAAACAAATCTTGCAACAACGAACGTGTGAGTTTTGCTCTAAAAAGTTTAAAATATCCACGTGTCTGGGAGGCAAACCGTAGGAATCGAAATACTCACATTCGCCGAGACCATTGTAAAATAGGGCCACCCAATGCTCACCGGGTTCGTGGGCAGGGTCGGTGTTTATGACAAAGGCCGCGGTCGCCGTTGGGTCGATGCTTGGCGGTAAGTGGTTTCGTGGAATGACACTAACAAGGGAACAACGTCGAACGAAAATATCCGACATCAAAAGGTTGTAAATCTCCCTCGTGTTCATATTCTTCTTCTTTTTTCTCTCTCAAACGGCGAAGTCTGTTAGAATCTGCCTTGTCTTGGACACCTCGAGCACCGAGTCCAACTCGGCGTAGACGATAACTTGTAGGGGAGTTGTTGTGGGAGCGGCAAACTTGAGTTCTATCGACAAGGGTCCGCTTGTGGCTAGCTCAAAATGGGAGCCGTCCAGTAAGCTGGACGAGAGGTCAAAACCAAATAGACAGTATCCGTCCTTGAATTCTCTATAATCAACGTTATTCCCGGCGTCTTTACCAATCAGACCCATGGCCAGATTTGTGCCGAAGAAAGCTCTCGCGTATTGATTTCGTTCAAAGTCCATAGTTAGAGGCTTTCCCGAGATACATTTCCCGTCGACCGTCAGGTTCATATAAATCAGACCAAAGTGTTGAAATTTAACGGGTTAGCTGTATAAACACCATTAAAAGCACTGGCCGTAATCAGACCTATCACTATACGGGTCAGTGTTTGAGACAAAAATAAATTGTCTTGACTGTGGGAGAACATCCCGCTAGCGATGGAAAATGTCTTGATGGTAACCCTCTTGATCGGGTACCGCGCATTCCCGCTTAAGAGAGCCTTTTCGTGTGCCAGAGAAATCGCGGGGTTTAGCTTAGCTTTGCTGACCACGAGCGCGGCGTAGGTGATAACACTCTTATAACCCACAGAGCTATCGTGAGCCGCGAGGCTGAACACATCCTTCGAGGGCGTGAGTTTTATCTTTACATCGACTCTGTTTAACATGTAACGATCCTGCACAAAGACATCAGAGTGCAAACGACCTATCATTTCAACCTCTTTACTACCCGAAGTCAAATCGCGCCGTGTTTTAAAACCCTCATTTTCTTTCAAATCGTCATGGTGGCCAGCTGTGTCTTTGTAGAACAGAGCTGCCGTCAAGTATCCCGTTTTCGCATCTTCCCCGTAATTTAGCGTGTCCTCAAACACTGCTCTAAAAGGATAGGTATTCTCCGACGGTGTAACCAACGTGTCGTTTAGCGATACGTCGACTTGTGAAAATAGACTGTGAAGATAATTGTTGACCGGTCCTACCTCAGCATCGGGTGGTACACTATCACCATTCGGGAGGGTGATCTTGACCCGCAGATGTAAAAACGTGTTGAAAAGATCTAGATACTCCTCGTTGTTTCCAGAAATGAAAAACTCTATCGGTGCGCTATGCGACAAAGCTGCGATCGGACGAATTTCAATAAACTGACCAGAGTCTAGAGATGTCTGTGTGGGTGGAACGCTAAATAAATCCAAACCAGAGTGAAGACATTCGCACGATTTGGGGTGAATGAGGGACATTATTAGTCGAAAATATCCGTTGCCACCCTCGTCTTCGTCTTCTTCCCGCTGTTGTGCACCGAATGAAGGGAGAACCGTCCAGCTGTCGGTTTTATCCTCTTCGTAACGGGTTCTCCTGGTGGAGGTAATTTCATAACTCGCTTTCTGCTTTGACGTAAACCACTTCCTGATTGGTTGTTATCACGCAGGTGGTCTACGGCCCCGTGTAGCAACCGCTGACCGGCCTCCTTAGCTCGTTCTTTGAAAGCTTCACCGACATTTTTCCCGGCTAATGCGTCCTGTGCGACCTGCAGACCGGTCCCCAAGCCTTCTCTGAGCAAGGCCTTACCGCCGGTTTTTAACCAGGGTAAAATAGCCCTCCCGATTCCACCGAAGAAGCTACCGATTCCTCGACCGCTCTGACTTCGACCTCCTATAAACACGGGCATCCCATCGCCCGCCTGACAACAGTAAAAGTCTTCGTATAACTCAACATCTCTATGAAGGGGGGTGTGTTTCACCATTATACCAGCTCGAGATGCTTCTTGACTCGAAAGTGTACCGTTAGCACCGATGTCCCCCTGGTGAATGGAATGGTTTTTCCGTGTTCGTTGGCTAAAAGGATTTCGACGGTATCGAAGGAAAATCTACTCAGGGGTAGGTAGTGAGGCTTATCGTAGATCTGAAACACCGAGGTGTGATTTCTATTGAGAACAGGCACGCTCCTGAGGAGAGGCACCATCACATCCCCGACCGGTCTGGGGGAAACGAGATCGCAGTAGACGTAGACATTCTTCGCAACACTTTCCAAGTCCATTACACCCACGCTGAAGATATCGGGAGCCGTGTCTGATATTGAGGTCGTGGGGAAGGCTAACATGTTTTTCAAAGTGTCGCTTATGGTAACACTGACTCCTTTTTCTAAAGTTTCAAGATGGCTTTATTCACCTCTTTTGCGTAAATGAATCTCATTTTTTTCCCTTTCACTCCCCTGTACGACTGATCCTCCGCTTTTATGATCGACGCGTTCAACGCGCCGATGAACGCATCGGGTTTCGTGTATAACCCAGGCTCCAATGTCACGTTGAAATAAAATCTAGCGTCGCAAATATCGTCGTTATCGAGAGATTCGTACCGAATCCAGACATCACCCTCTATTACATTGAAATAATTTAGCGGAAACTGTATCTCCACCAGTGCGATCTCATACTGCGTCGAAATGTCAATGGTCTGAGGGAGTTTAACAAAAAAGTGGCCGGGGTTATTATCCTTAAAAAGTTCCATAGATGCATTGCTGGGCAGGGTGACATAAAAACTCATTTTTTTTCACTCTTTTCACCGTCGTCTCTCCAAGTTTGGATTCGGTAGCATGTAACCCAAACAGCTGCTCAGTAGGGCTATCCACAGTTTTCCCTGCGTCGCGTCTGGCTTTTCGGTGGTCAGATTGAACAGCGAGACCGCTACAACTGTATATATAACTACCACTTGACAAATAAAGACAAGTTCTAAGTAGGGGGATAGTTTCCCAAACATCGACCCCCAGCAGCGTGGTTCGCCGTCTCTCCTCACTCCCGAGTTTACGGCTCGCAAATCGGGCTCTCCACCAAAAGTTACCACTTCTTCTTCTTCTTCTCGCATCTCTAGTTTTTGTATCTGACAATGTCCTTGGACGGTATCCAACTGTTAAATGAGGAACCGTAACCAAACCATTTGACTAAACTCTCTTTTCGCCCAAAGGATGTGCGACGCTCGGTTATGATACTCTCGATTCTGTACTCGTGTTTGTCTCCAACTTTTTGAATTTCCGGTGTGTAGAATGACGCCTCTATCTCATCGCCCTTATCGTCTTTCAACACATATGTAACGGGGTTTGTTTCGTTTACTCGACTGATGGAAAACAGTTCCTCCGTCCAAGCCGGGGCATAACATTTTTTAAAATTGGCTCTGCCCAGGACCAGTCTAACTCGATCACCGGGCTTGTACAGGGGTCTTTCAAATTTAAAGTTGCGTTTGCTATTATAAGCGTTCCACCACGGCGGCCTTAATATCTTCGTTCTGCGTAGTGAAAAAGTGAACGTTGTTGTCAGCGAGGAATTTCTGAAATGTTCTGTTCAGAAACTCTGACCCCTTATCGGTTTTAAAACTCGCGGGTTTCCCATCGAGAAATATCTTACCGACGGCTTCCACTAAGGATTTCCCCGTTTTGGTTAGTATCGGTACAGACCACGCGAATTTACTGAAAACGTCCACGCAAGAAACCAAATAGGAATATCCGTCGTTGTGTTTCTTCAAATGTCTCAAATCGATTAGGTCTGCCTGATATTGCTGTTGGGGGCCACTCGTTATAATGGGACGCCTTTCGAATCTGCGACGAATTGGTTTATGAAGGGTATAGGTATCCTGATGACTCAGCCATTGTTTGATCTTTGCGAGTCCCAGTTTGGTATTACGTTGCAGGGCCGTTGCACCACTATACGCCCCTGGTCGACTAGGGTCAAAGTAATGACGTCTCAATATTTTCTCCACCGTTCCCATTTTGGTGTTGGGATTCCGCTCTTTCTTTTTTTAGGTCTCAGTTTATACGTGGTTACGGGCGGAGTGGTTTATTACCTACCTTTGGGGTTTCCGCTGGTGGTGGTGGTGGTGGGGAAGGTGTTTTTTTCTGTTGACGTGTTGTGTTGAATGAGATCGACCGAGCCCAATGAGCGTCGTTTATACTGCTCCAATCTAGTTAAAGATTGATGCAGGGCACGTTGGTACACTCTGGCCTTATCGGCGGGTGCTAAATCATGCGGAATAGGATACGTTGCATTTCATCATCTAAATCTCTCAAGTTGTCACCGATCGCCTCTGGTGGGCTATACGACGTGCTAGTAGTCTGTTTAAGACCCTCGAGGAATCGAGGATCCATCAAAATCTTTTTTTGGCCATTGTTACGCACCTAGTACTCCACCGAGAATACATAATATAGGACGGAGCAAAGCACCTATGAACCCACCGGTTTGTAGAATCTCTCTCCGCCGCTTAAGATTCGGTATTCATTTTAGTGAGGAGTCTCAACTTGTTCTTGTGTCGACGTAGCTCGCACTTCTGTCGCTGAGTGAGTCTAACATTACCTTTTAATATGTTATGACAACACTCGCACAAAAAGTGAATGAGTTTGGGAGAGGCTGTTTTTAATATGGCTCTTAAACCGGTCGGCGAGGCGGCGCGCATACATTTCAACATTTCACCGTGCCGTCTAAGTGCTTCATCACACATGATTCTCTACTTTGGCACGTAGACGATTTGTCTCTCCCCTGGGGAATATTTTTGTTCTCAACCTAAGATTATCAGGTGTGTCCTGACGAAGATCGACCAGCAAATAACCGTGAGGAGTCGCTGTCGCGTCCTTAAAACTATCTTGGAGGTACCCCACCTGACCTGGGTACATTTGTTTACCCAGATTCATATCTTGACTCCCGTCTCTCGGGTTCTTGAAAAGGACTAAATAGTGCGTATTGAGACTTATGGTTCGATGTTCTTTATTTTTTCCGAATAGATTTTGAACAATGTACATCACACTAATATCTCTGTGATGACTACCTTTGGTGAATAATTTTGTTACCCGATCGTCCGTCTCAGACATCAAGTCATCGATGACGATCAGTCTTCTCTTCTTACCACCTTCCAATTTATCGACGTCTGGTAGACCCTCGATAAATCTCACTGACCCCATAGTCTCGTATATCGGCTGCCATTCCGCATAACACCATATAACTTCCTCCGGTACGGGGACAGCTAGCTCATGAAGGTTCTTTATAAACTTTTGCACAAATACCGTTTTCACACACCCGGTAGGACCGGCTATCAGAGCTGTGAAGGGATGATTCCATCAGGGATCCATCCTCACAAGTGCTACTAACTTTAGTGATTATACCACCGACGAAAATAACGAGTGATTTTAGGTAAGCGCGCGAGGTTTCCCCCTCTTCAACTAACACCTATTTTTAAAATCCACAACCTATATAAACACTACAGGGGGAGGAGTTTCCTAGGCTCAAGCCGCATTACCTGAGACCGAATTGTTACACGCATCATATTTCCCCACACATCACCCTATTGGGTCAGTTCCAGAGGTCACTGAACATGTCGCAACACGACTGATTACCACGCCTGATAACGTATTACGTTAGCTACTATAAATAGACGGTCCTCGAACCGATAAATGTAACGGGTATAAAACCCCCAGTCGATCAGTGTACACGCACACACATAACCAGCGTCTGTTGCCAAGTGGTTTGTGTTTGTTTTTCTTTGAATATGGAGTCGTGTAGCTTGAATACGCCAATTTCGTTTGATGTCAGTGATCAGCGCATATTTATGTCACGTGGAAATGAGACTGCAGTTCCATTGTCTAAAGATGGCGTTAAGGCAGTCTCGGTTTGTGTTTTTCGTAACAGACCATTGATAAATATAAGGACATATAGCGGTGACAGTTTTTTTAAGTTTCCTACCAGAACTGGGATAACACTATCGAGAGAGGAATTTATCACGTTAGTCGAGATGCTAGAGGACATTTTAACCGCTTATGCTAACCTCAACTACACACCGCCTGTTGTTAACCAGATCAGCTACACGCCACCTCGCGTTAACCAGATCAACTACACGCCACCTCTCGTTAATCAGATCAACTACACGCCGCCTCTCGTTAACCACCAAAACTACATACCATCTATTGTTAACCCGAATCTCATCGACTACACGCCCCCCTTTGTTAATCAAGGGAACCTCGCTCTTGTTAATCAGACGACAGATCCGGCAGCCAATATGAATGCCGCGGGTGTTTCAGCAGAGTCACCAATTACCTATTCCAGCTTTGATCAAGGTTTTGTCAAAATGGAGGGCGGTTGTGTTTTGAAGGCTAATGAAACTTCCTATGCACCCGTGTTTGATAGACATTTAACGCTTAAAATTATCAACAACCGGACAGTAATATATATTTTCAAATATGTGTTGTATATTTGTTGTATTAATAATAATAATGCTGTGAAATATAGAACGAATTTTGTTTTGGTTTACCATGAATGTGAGAGAGAGAGACAGAGAGAGCCAGAGAGAGAATTTCGCTGGTTGATACTTTGTGTGGCTTGATGATAGGCCATGAAGGGTGATGATGAGGGTGGCACATGATGATGATGATGTGTCACTAATAATCGGTTTGATACTTTGTGTGGTATGATGATGATAGGACATGAAGGGATGCTGATGGTGTTGAGGGTGGCACATGATGATGATAGGACATGAAGGGGTGATGATGCTGTTGAGGGTGGCACATGATGATGATGGTGTTGAGGGTGGCACATGATAATGATGATAGGACATGAAGGGATGATGATGATGGTGTTGAGGGTGGCACATGATGATGATAGGACAAGAAGGGATAGTGATGGTGTTGAGAGTGTGGCTTGATGATGGTGATGATGATGATGGTGTTGAGGGTGGCACATGATGATGATGATAGGACATGAAGGGATGATGATGATGGTGTTGAGGGTGGCACATGATGATGATGATGATAGGACAAGAAGGGATGATGATGGTGTGGGTTGATGATGGTGATGATGATGGTGTTGAGGGTGGCACATGATGATAGGAAGGGGTGATGATGCTGTTGAGGGTGGCACATGATGATGTTGGTAGCGATAACACACGACCATTCAAGGCACATCGCCCCAAGTCCCCGCCCGCGAGCTACCCCCCGCGAGAGACGACCCCACAAGTTTTAGAACCGCTGTTGCCCGACCCCTTTTAGAACCGCTGTCCGATAACCGGCGAGCTGCGCCGATCACCACGAGATAAGCCGTCACGCACCAAGGCACACCACCAAGATAAGCCGATTACCGCCACGACCACCGAGATAATAAGCCGATTATCGGACTTTTGCACGGATTTGGTGCCAGTTTCGTGCAGTATCGGTGCCAATTCTATTGTCTTTCGGTGCATGTGCGTGCACTTTTAGTGTGGGATCACTGCCACCTATACTACTCACACATACACAACCTCATACACCCCTTACATACATAACCTCATACATCACACACATACACAACCTCATACACCACACACATGCACAGCCTCATACATCACTTACACACACAGCCTCATACATCACACACATATCTAAATACTAAGACCAGCACAAAGCACTTGGTAGGCCCATATACACCACAACTGTTTATATTTTCATCTCAATGTGGAACGTTCGTATAGAATATATAAGGAAACAACAGATAAAATGGTTTGGCCACGTGACAAGGCAGAAAGAACAAAACACAACACAACGAGCCTTCAACAAACGTTGTGAGAACACCAGACCCAAGAGTCGACCCCTGAAAAGATGGGTCGACGGAATATTACAAGCACTAGGAAATATAACAGCAGCAGAGGCGAACAGAAGAGCAAAAGACCGCAAATTATGTCTCCCCTCGACGCTGAAAGGCAGATGAGGAAGGAATGAAGAAGAAGAGGAAGTGGAACGTTCGCCAGCATTTACCTCTGACAAAGTCCCTACAGACTAGGAACTGAATTTTACTTGTCAATTCGTTTTTCCCTGGCAGCCGTGTGGACAGGGGTCCCTCGCCGCACAGACAGATAACTCCATCTTTGGAGGTACTACTATTTTTTTTTCCGTCGATGAGTAATTGACTTTTCAAGTCGGGCCTACTGCTGACACCTGGGCTGGTTGCCGGGGAGAGAAACCATAAGTAAAAACCCCAACTGGTGCATCGGGATTTGAACCCACAACCTCTCTGTCTCGAGGCCGACGTCTTTCCCCGAGATCAACTATCCCCCAATGTGGCAGTTAGTTCAAATCTTTGAAACTTTGTATCGTTAATGGACGAAGATGTTATAAATCTACTACCTCCATCCTCCTTCCTCAAGCTGATATTTTGTGAAGGTCGTTTCAATTTGTAACATCCCACTCACGATGTAAGAATGTTTAGGTAGACTAAATATTTGTGACAACCCACTCACGATGTAAGAATGTTTAGGTAGACTAAATATTTGTGACACCACACTCACGATGTAAGAATGTTTAGGTAGACTAAATATTTGTGACAACCCACTCACGATGTAAGAATGTTTAGGTAGATTAAATATTTGTGACAACCCACTCACGATGTAAGAATGTTTAGGTAGACTAAATATTTGTGACAACCCACTCACCATGTAAGAATGTTTAGGTAGACTAAATATTTGTGACACCACACTCACGATGTAAGAATGTTTAGGTAGACTAAATATTTGTGACAACCCACTCACGATGTAAGAATGTTTAGGTAGACTAAATATTTGTGACAACCCACTCACGATGTAAGAATGTTTAGGTAGACTAAATATTTGTGACAACCCACTCACGATGTAAGAATGTTTAGGTAGATTAAATATTTGTGACACCCCACTCACCATGTAAGAATGTTTAGGTAGACTAAATATTTGTGACACCCCACTCACGATGTAAGAATGTTTAGGTAGACTAAATATTTGTGTACAAATGAGTAACAGGAAACTCTTTATATAGAGCTTCGCAACAAGAGGCAATCTGATCATCAGAAGTGACCCCCGCCTTCCGTCGAGCGAGTGTGACATTAGGTAAACTAAATGTTTGTGTATACATGATATTCTAGTATGTAATGCTCGTAACATATAAGAAAAATCAAAGATTGGCAAATATTTCCGAGTTTCGGGAGATGCTATATATACTGTTTGTTGTTATTATGGATCCAGCGAGTTGATGCCCTTCGACCCAATGCCATGTAGTAGTATCTGTAGGTATTTTAAAGTTCTGCTGTGGTTCCGTACAGAGTGTTCCATTTGGAGAGTCTTTGAGGAAGTAGTGCTGTTCTGATGACAGTGAGCTTAGGACATTGAAACAGGTGGTGTTCTACAGTTTCTTGTGGGTGATTACAGAGTGGACATACTGGGGTATGGTTTTGTTGTATTCTATTAATGTGATTATTCAACATAAATGCCTTGTTCTCAGTCTGAAGATGGTGGTTTGGTCTCTTCTTGTTAGGTTGTTGATGTTGTCTTGTGGATTTGGTCTTGTCATGCATTTAAAAAGCTCTCTCCCTGTTTTCCCTAAGGCCCATCCATTCAGCCACTCCTCCCTACTGTTGGAGTTTATGACTTGTTTGACTGTGTCTAGTGTGATGTATGCATGTATCTGTGTCTGTCTGGATCCTCTCTTAACTAATGTATCTGCCTTATCATTTCCTGGTATGTTCGAATGATGTTCAATGTTTAACCACACAAGTTTAGAAATTTTAAGATAGATCTTCTAATCACATGAATCAGATATCAGAAGAAGCGTGTGTTCTCATGGAAAGGCGCAAATGAGCAAACCAACTAAAGTATCAGTGACGCAAAGTTGTGTAAGATGACAAGATGGTAGCCTGCATTGAAGATTCTTTCATGCTCATCACCTCCTCCCCTCACCCTGCTCTTTTGTCTAAACTAATAAGGGGGGGGGGGGTCACCAAGTACAATAAACTCATCTGCGTTTCCTTCCCCCCCCCATTTTTCGCCAGTTTTTTCGCCAGTTTTATATTTCTAGCGATATCTCGAGTGACTGAATTGTATGCAAATATCACCTTTTCTATTTGTCACATTAGGAGCCGCGTGCTCGAGTGTCCCCCACCATACAGGCAGACATTCTCCCCCGTCAAAGGTACTCTCATCATTTGTTGTTATCGTCGAGAGTTTTAACGTTTTCGGTAGATTGTTTTTCCTACCATTTTTTGTTATCGTCGAGTTTTAATGTTTTGTGTAGATTGTTTTTCCTACCATTTTTTGTTATCGTCGAGAGTTTTAACGTTTTGGGTAGATTGTTTTTCCTACTATTTTTTTTGTATCGTCGAGAGTTTTAACGTTTTTGGTAGATTGTTTTTCCTACCATTTTTTCCCGGACAACGGCCATTTTTGACCCACTCTTTTTATTTCCAACTGCCAAGAGTTCTTTAACATGCTCACCGGACTTTTTTTGCTCGTTATCCGTGAGGGGTTGAATACTGGATCTCACTACTCAGAGGAGAGTTAAGTCATGAAGAAACTACTGATGTGTGGTTGTATTTGATTCTTAGTATATCACTAACCACAATAAACCCTCAAGTATGTCGTGCAAAGGCGGTACCAGAATGCTTGGAAGAGTTAAAAGTATGGACGCTGAAAGAGAAGAGGCCACAAGTTTGCTTCTGCTCTCGATGACGATTATTTCTCCCCTCTCGTTGATTATTACAAATTTTTTTTTTTTGTCCGCCAGCTTTCACCTCTGGCGAACAGATCCGCCAACATTCTACTCCAGATCATGGCATACCACATCTACACCAGACCTTGCTTTCCATTCACCAGACCTGGATTGGAATATCACACGAATTGTTGGAAACAACTTGGAAGAGCGACCACCGACCAGTCTTTTTAGTGGTACAAAATAAGGCCATCAGGGAGAGCAGCACTCTCTCCAGGTGGAATTACAAAAAGGCAGACTGGAAAATGTATCAACACTACACCAGTGTACTGACTAAAGATATAAATACAGACAGAGACATCAACAAAATAGTTGATGAATTCAGTAGACTGAATAATACAAGCTGCCGGTGAAACAATACCTAGAGGGGCACGGAAACACTACAAACCATACTGGAGTAGTGAACTAGAGCAACTGCACAATGACATGGAAACATCTCGAAAGCAAGCAGAAAATAACCCTTGCCAAGAACACCACAACAACTACCAGCATGCTAAAGCCAAATTTCAACGGGCTAAACTACAAGCCAGACGGAGAAGCTGGAAAGAGAAAACAGAGTCCTTGAATCTCGAACGAGACACAAGAAAAGTGTGGAAGCTTGTAAAACAGCTGAATGATGAGGGTACAGAAAGGAACACCAAAATTACACTGAAGAAGGATGGAAACATTCTAACAGGTAAACATGCAGCAAATTACTTTGCAGACTCCTTTGCAAATGACAATAATATTGAAATTAGCCTAGAAAAACGACAAGAGACCCGTTTAAAACAACAAAATGCAAGACAAGAAGAGACCACACATGAAGTCATGGAAACACACATTACACAAAGAGAGCTAGAGATGGCAATATCCAAATTAAAAATGAAAAAGTCACCAGGCAGTGATGGAGTGTCCAATGAAATGATTAAGAACTTGGGAACTGCAGCTAAAGCAAAACTACTGCAGATCTACAACATTTGCTGGATCACAAGTAGAGTGCCACAGGCATGGAGAGAAGCAATTATGATACCATTACTAAAGCCAGGAAAAGATGGTTCAATGACATCCAGCTATAGACCAATCAGCTTTACAAGCTGTTTGTGTAAAACAATGGAACGTATAATCAATCTCAGACTGCAGTGGTACCTGGAAAGTGAAAATCTCCTTGTCCCACAACAAGCAGGTTTTAGACAGTGTTACTCTACCGAAGATCAGGCAACCTATCTTTCCCAGGAAATTGAAGATGCGTTTCAAGAAAAGAAACTGGTACTAGCAGCATGGATAGACCTAAAGAAAGCATTTGATAAGGTATGAAAGGAAGGGATTTTGAAGAAACTGAGAAATTATGGAGGATGTACAAAATGGGTCAAAGCATACCTGCATAACAGGAGAGCCAGAGTGCAACTGGATGGTCTTAAGAGTAAGAAGGTCTTATTGCGCCAGGGCGTTCCACAAGGAGGGGTACTATCTCCAACACTTTTTCTGATCTACATCAATGACCTAGTTACTGAACTACCACATGGCATCAAAATGGCAATGTATGCAGATGACTTGGTAATGTGGTGCACAGAGGAGTATGCAACAGTGGCCTCCAAATTGCTACAAAGAGCTATGAATGCACTGAATTCATGGACAAATAGATGGTGTATCAGCATCAATACAGACAAATGCAGTACTACACTTTTCACACTCTCCCCAAAACAAAAAGCAGGAGCCATCTACATAAACAATGAGCCTGTGAAAGAAGACATACAAGCTACATATCTCGGAGTTACATTTGATAACAAACTATCTTGGAAACAGCAGATAAATAAGGCAACCCAAAAAGCAAGGAGGAAATTGGCTATTCTAAGAAAGTTGCGTGGAACCACATGGGGTAAAGTAAAAAGTAAAGTACCCCCCGTCACGCCAAGTTGCGTATACGGAAATATGGTGTTAGTGACCCTATATTTTACAGACCTTCAGCACATGATTTTTTGGGGTAATGTGGTCGGTATTACGCCCATGCTGCTTTACTTTCCCAGAAAAATCCGGTACCCATTTAAGGCTGGGTGAACCCGGAGCCGTCGGTTGGGATCGAACCCTACCCCTTGTCCGTAGTAGTCCAGTTCACTAACCACTGAGCTATCGCGGCTCCCACTAATTTTTAGGGAATTAGTAAAACCCAGGTGTCCTCGCCAGGGAACGAACCCCGGCTGTTGCCGTGGTAAGCCAACCGCCTATCGATTGTGCTAACCGGACACCCCAACCACATGGGGTGCGAGTGGGAAAATACTCAGTAAAGTTTACCAACAGAGTAAAAACCAGGCACTTAGGGTCATCACAGGAGCAATGAAATCAACACCAATATTGGAGATGGAGAAATTGTGGAGGATACCAGCACTGAGAGAACGGAGAGACACAAAGGTGTTGATACAGGCAGAAACATTTGTATGCATGCCGAGACATCCAATGAAGGACAGATTCCAAAATCTTGCATTGGGACAACTTAAGAGAAGCAGCTTTATCCACCAAGCCAAGCGTATTAGTAGACAAACACCAGACATGCAAAGAGTTGTTAAACCCCTTCTGCCCATACCAGAACAGACTCCCTGGACAGATGAATCAGGATTATCAGTTCAAATACGGACAGAAGTGAAAGGAATAGTTGACAAAGAGGAACAAAATAGTCTACAGCGAAAAACAATAACTCTCAGTTTCCTGGATGAAGAATACCCACAAGACCTATGGATTCGTGTGTAAACAGATGGATCAGCACAGAATGCAGTAAAGAATGGGGAGCAGGTGCATATACAGAGTACCCAAATAACACTAGGGATATGAATAAAATAGCAACAGGGAAATATTGTCACAATTATGATGCAGAAATACAAGCAATAAAGTTGGCAATAGAAAAACTGCTGAACAGTAATCTTAGCCCACAGCCTGTAGTGTTTTTGACAGATTCAAGATCAGTACTCCAGGCACTACAATCCAGAAAATTACCACATCTGCAGACCTTATTGACTGAACTCTGCAAGCACCACAGGGTTGCCCTGCAGTGGATCCCGTCTCACTGTGGAATACTAGGAAATGAGAAAGCAGATCAGTTGGCAAAGGAAGGTTCAACAGGCACACAACTAGATACACCGGTTACATACCATCATAAGAAACAGATAATCAAATCAATCAGAGGACCACAAGCCCCAAATCAGGATGCCTTTCATAATATGAATAGATATGAACAAGTTATCATTATACGCCTCAGAACAGGACACAATCGACTCCATAGTCACATGTATACAAAATTCAAGATCGGTACATCAGCTACTTGTACATGTGGACAGGCACCCCAGACTGCTGAACACATACTTCAAGACTGCACTGAATATAGTAGACTGAGGAAAATCCATTGGCCCATAGATACAACACTACAGACAAAACTATATGGGCCACTGCAAGAATTACAAAAGACAGTAAAATTCATACAGGAAACGACATTGCTGATATAGACAATACTTCGAGCGAACGAAAGATAGATAGACCTCTGGCGAAGTTCCTACTGATGAAGAGCTGAATCTTTCGTGCTAATCCGTTTTTTCCTGGATTCCCTCAGTCTCTCGCCTCACAGGCAGATAGATATCTCCGTCTTCGGAGGTGCTCATATTTTTTCTGTCGATGAGTAATTGATGTTTCATGTTGGGTCTCCCTGCAGGGGTGGTTGCCGCAAAGAGAAATCAAAAATAAAAATCCCAACTGGTGCAGCCGGGATTTGAACTTACAACCTCTCTGTCTCGAGACCGGTGTCTTGCTGGAGACCAACCAGTACCCCACATTTACAAGTGTCTTCGTTAATTTGTCCTGCAGTGCTAATTACTGTAAGCTGCAATATATATATATATATATATATATATATATATACCCTTCTACTCAATGCATTCGATTTGTTACCGCAATATTTGGTTTAGGGATTGCCTTTCCTTTTCGATTCTACTCGCTTGGCCAGATTAGGCAAGTTGTCTTCAGGGCTGCCACTGTAAGGTAAAATAGGATCTTAGTCAGTTTAAGTTCACTCACCCTGACGCATGTGGACTCACAGCACGCATCGTGCAGCATTTTGCTAACCTGTAGTGTTAATATATTTCCACGATACCAGGGCAATCCTCTCTGTGTAATTATCTCTTAACAGTAGACTTTCTTGGAGAAATATAAAAATAGGAACACAAATTGTTTGTTACAGCTTGATGTTTGTAAGTAATTGACAACACAAAATCGAACGATGCTGACTTTCTTCTGTTGTGCTCCTCTGCATGTGCTGTGAGGTGTTGTAAAAAGGAGGTCTGTGTAGCATTCTGGACATCGCTAATTGTGTAGCTTGTGTTGTCATTATCATGAATGTATTCAGTGAGTTTCCCATTGCCTATATCTTGCATTCCCTTTGTTCCTCATCTCGTCTGCTATGTTCATTACAAGAAAGAGAGAAGAGCCCCGTCACGCTACGTCGTCATTATTCTTTGCGGTAATGTGGTCAACACCACGCCCATGCCGTTTTTCTTTCCCATAAAACTTCAGTACCCATTTAAGGAGATAAAATAAAATAGAGAAAATGGTATGATTCCAGCTTGACATAAGTAATGGACAACACAAAATCGAACGACGTTGCAGCTCATTAGACCTTCAGTAGGAACAATAAACAACACAAGCACAGATATATAAGTAAATAAAATTAATATAACACACCTAGCTAATACAATTAAATCAAAACGAAATAGTGCTGTGAAATAAGATAGGACTCGACTTCCAGCTGCTGTGACCAGGTCCGGAATCAAAATGGCCTCGCTGATTCGACGAGTGTGGGAAGGTCACGACCACTGGTAATCAGTACCCATTTAAGGTTGCTGGATGCCTGTTCAGAATCGAACCTGATTTCTTGAACTTTGTAGTTGAGCTCACGAACCACTTTACAAGGGGAAGCAATTAAATATCAGTAATCTTTTTTTTCTGAAAACCACGGAAAAGTAAGCATAACGAATTATTTATTTTAGGAAACAACGGCTCTTTAATAGTACTCTATATATAATAGGGGGACGCGGTCATTGTGGCGGATAGGCAACATGAACCTTTGAGGCTCTGCCTGAAAAGATGTTCCTTGTTGCAGTTTCTTCATATAAGTCCGGCTTGGCCCTGAAGCTACTGAGTTTAGTGCTCCGTGCACACCGTGAACTGTGTTTTTCATCTGGATCGTGTTTCGATATTTCAATTGCTTACGAAGAATGATGATATCGTATGACGAACGACAGTTCAGCTACATTCACTTTCGGTGCGGTTACACCTTATGTCTTTTGACGTGTGTTGTGGTTGCTATGATGGCGACTGCAAATGCATATTTCGGTCTGGATCCTTTAATAAGATGAGCTGATGAAATTCCACTGGCACAGGCGGTTGAAATGTTGAAATCGTTTGCAGTGATATCGGGGCCTTCGACGAACTACAACTTCTCTAGATATGGATTGTGACTGTATAATAGTAGGTGCCAGTGCGATAGCTCATGCAACATGGCCGTTGGACTTGCACCATGATAGAGCAACAAAGCATCACTACAATCTATAGAGTGTGGAACTTTGTGAAATCTACACCAGAATGACATTTTTGGGTGTGTTTGGGTCAGGGGAGAATGTGTGCAAAGATTTAAAAATTGAAAATAACACGCCAACGATGAGCAGGAGATTAGGTGACCATCTGGCGGGAAAAGTGAGACAGCAGATCTGGCTGCGAATATTGATGAAGTTGCCCTTTAATTCATGCAATATGGGTCACTGTGCTCCGTACAAAAGTGTCCAAGATGACCTCACGTACAGGAAGTGTGTAGTAGTCGAGCTCCATGGCAGCTGTTCGGTGATCAACGAGGTAATAGAGGCATATAATGGTTGGGAAAGGTCAAACACGAACAACCTTTTTTTTTTCTAGAGAAAATCTGAAAAAATTGTGGATCAAATTTATAGCGAAACAGAGATGTCATGATGGAAAATAAGACTATTTGACTAATTTTCTTGTACAAAATTGATGCAAAAAACTAATGTTACTAATGACTCTCCCTTATTGTGCTGAAGATTTGTTGGTTCGTTCGTTTGCATTCAACCGATGACCAAAGGATCACAACTCTTTGGCATCCGCCCCTAAAAGGACGTTAAGTGGGCGAATGTGCGTCGTTTTGTGGTTTGCAGTAAAACTAATACTTGCGCTTTCGGCCCAACTCATCCGACTTCAGAATACAATATTAAGTAAGATTTGTCTTCCCTCCTCGATCCCTACTCATTTGCCAGACTAGACAGGTTAGTCTGTTTCTGGAGGCACCACGGAGTGGTGGAGTAAGATCTGGATGGTTCTGGTTCACTGATCCTAGCGCAAGTGATCAGGTGTGGATCGCTCACAATTTTCAGATCTACTGCTGTAATGCATCCTTTACCTCCGGTTTGTTGGTTAAAATTGGGGCTTTTATACTTGGGAGACAAATTATAATAAACGAATTATATTATGGAGGGAAACTTCCGAGGCGACATGCGAGTGAATCGTTTCAGGGAAAGAGATATGTGTACAACACACTGGGAAAAAAATTCAAAAACAAATCTACAACAGAAGAAAACAAAGAACAATAGACAACCTGATGCACGATCGAACCAGTACTCCTCGACATAACGCCTTGCCACGAGAAGCTATGCATTATGGTACAGTGATACCTAAACAACCGAATATATATTTATGGTACAGTGATAACTAAACAACCGACTATATATTATGGTACAGTGATAACTAAACAACCGACTATATATTATGGTACAGTGATAACTAAACAACCGACTATATATTATGGTACAGTGATACCTAAACAGCCGACTATATATTATGGTACAGTGATAACTAAACAACCGACTATATATTATGGTACAGTGATAACTAAACAACCGAATATATATTATGGTACAGTGATAACTAAACAATCGACTATATATTATGGTACAGTGATAACTAAACAACCGAATATATATTATGGTACAGTGATAACTAAACAACCGAATATATATTATGGTACAGTGATAACTAAACAACCGACTATATATTATGGTACAGTGATAACTGAACAACCGACTATATATTATGGTACAGTGATAACTAAACAACCGACTATATATTATGGTACAGTGATAACTAAACAACCGACTATATATTATGGTACAGTGATAACTAAGCAATCGACTATATATTATGGTACAGTGATAACTAAACAACCTACAATGCATTACGGTACAGTGATAACTAAACAACCTACAATTTATTATGGTACAGTGATAACTAAACAACCGACTATATATATGGTACAGTGATAACTACACAACCTACAATGCATTACGGTACAGTGATAACTAAACAACCGACTATATATTATGGTACAGTGATAACTAAACAACCGACTATATATTATGGTACAATGATAACTAAACAACCGACTATATATTATGGTACAGTGATAACTAAACAACCGACTATATATTATGGTACGTGATAACTGAACAACCGACTATATATTATGGTACAATGATAACTAAACAACCAACTATATATTATGGTACAGTGATAACTAAACAACCGACTATATATTATGGTACAGTGATAACTAAACAACCGACTATATATTATGGTACAGTGATAACTAAGCAATCGACTATATATATGGTACAGTGATAACTAAACAACTTACAATGCATTACGGTACAGTGATAACTAAACAACCGACTATATATTATGGTACAGTTATAACTAAATAACCGACTATATATTATGGTACAGTGATAACTACACAACCTACAATGCATTACGGTACAGTGATAACTAAACAACCGACTATATATTATGGTACAGTGATAACTAAACAACCGACTATATATTATGGTACAATGATAACTAAACAACCGACTATATATTATGGTACAGTGATAACTAAACAACCGACTATATATTATGGTACAGTGATAACTGAACAACCGACTATATATTATGGTACGTGATAACTGAACAACCGACTATATATTATGGTACAATGATAACTAAACAACCAACTATATATTATGGTACAGTGATAACTAAACAACCGACTATATATTATGGTACAGTGATAACTAAACAACCGACTATATATTATGGTACAGTGATAACTGAACAACCGACTATATATTATGGTACAGTGATAACTAAAAACCGACTATATATTATGGTACAGTGATAACTAAACAACCGACTATATATTATGGTACAGTGATAACTAAACAACCGACTATATATTATGGTACAGTGATACCTAAACAGCCGACTATATATTATGGTACAGTGATAACTAAACAACCGACTATATATTATGGTACAGTGATAACTAAGCAATCGACTATATATTATGGTACAGTGATAACTAAACAACCTACAATGCATTACGGTACAGTGATAACTAAACAACCTACAATTTATTATGGTACAGTGATAACTAAACAACCGACTATATATTATGGTACAATGATAACTAAACAACCGACTATATATTATGGTACAGTGATAACTAAACAACCGACTATATATTATGGTACGTGATAACTGAACAACCGACTATATATTATGGTACAATGATAACTAAACAACCAACTATATATTATGGTACAGTGATAACTAAACAACCGACTATATATTATGGTACAGTGATAACTAAACAACCGACTATATATTATGGTACAGTGATAACTAAGCAATCGACTATATATTATGGTACAGTGATAACTAAACAACTTACAATGCATTACGGTACAGTGATAACTAAACAACCGACTATATATTATGGTACAGTTATAACTAAATAACCGACTATATATTATGTACAGTGATAACTACACAACCTACAATGCATTACGGTACAGTGATAACTAAACAACCGACTATATATTATGGTACAGTGATAACTAAACAACCGACTATATATTATGGTACAATGATAACTAAACAACCGACTATATATTATGGTACAGTGATAACTAAACAACCGACTATATATTATGGTACAGTGATAACTGAACAACCGACTATATATTATGGTACGTGATAACTGAACAACCGACTATATATTATGGTACAATGATAACTAAACAACCAACTATATATTATGGTACAGTGATAACTAAACAACCGACTATATATTATGGTACAGTGATAACTAAACAACCGACTATATATTATGGTACAGTGATAACTGAACAACCGACTATATATTATGGTACAGTGATAACTAAAAACCGACTATATATTATGGTACAGTGATAACTAAACAACCGACTATATATTATGGTACAGTGATAACTAAACAACCGACTATATATTATGGTACAGTTATAACTAAACAACCGACTATATATTATGGTACAGTGATAACTAAACAACCGACTATATATTATGGTACAGTAATAACTATACAACCGACTATATATTATGGTACAATGATAACTAGACAACCGACTATATATTACGGTACAGTGTTAACTAAACAACCGACTATATATTATGGTACAGTAATAACTAAACAATCTAAAGTTTCCATACTTATTCTTGGCTAGACACGATCTGTTCAACCTCAGACTATGTCTTCTTAGTTATATTCTACTTTAATTGTCATTATAATTTTAATTCCGATGTAGTTTTACTTTTTAATTGTGTTCTGATTGGTTATTTTCACATTTGTCTGAAGCTCAAGATATCTAATTCTTTGCAGTACAATATAGTCAGTGACCAGAATTGTCCCTACTATTTTTCCTGTCGTTTTGCTTACTCTGCGCCTCTGTTTTTATGTGTGGTTTTTATTATCCACGACATTTTGCTTGACGTGAATTGTTGGTACAAAAAGTGCATCTTTTTCAAGTTTTTTTTACGTTACATCACGTGTTGATGTTTCATGTACGGCGCTCTTTGTTTGCGGAATTCATTAAGCAAATGATAACATCTCCGAAATTGCTGTATTGTGAAGTCATTATTATTGATCGTTTTGTCTGTGGATCCATAGTTTGTTGTCCATCTTGTATCATGGTAATTTGTTGTCCTTCTTATGTAGGGGTAGTTTGTTGTCTATCATCTGCTGGAATAATGTATTATACATAATTTACTGGGATAGTGTGTTGTATGTCATGTACTGGGTTAGTGCGTTGTGTGTCATTTACAGGGATAGTGTGTTGTATGTCATCTACTAGGATAGCGTGTTGTATGTCATCTACTGGGATAGCGTGTTGTATGTCATCTACTGGAATAGCGTGTTGTATGTCATCTACTGAGATAGCGTGTTGTGTGTCATCTACTGGGATAGCGTGTTGTATGTCATCTACTGGGATAGCGTATTGTATGTCATGTACTGGATAGCGTGTTGTATGTCATCTACTGGAATAGCGTGTTGTATGTCATCTACTGGGATAGCGTGTTGTGTGTCATCTACTGGGATAGCGTGTTGTATGTCATCTACTGGGATAGCGTATTGTATGTCATGTACTGGGATAGCGTGTTGCATGTCATCTAATGGGATAGCGTGTTGTATGTCATCTACTGGGATAGCGTGTTGTATGTCATCTACTGGAAAAGTGTGTTCTATGTCATCTACTGTGATAGTGTGTTGTATGTCATCTACTGTGATAGTGTGTTGTATGTCATCTACGGGATAGTGTATTGTATGTCATCTACTGGGATAGCGTGTTGTATGTCATCTACTGGGATAGCGTGTTGTATGTCATCTACGGGGATAGTGTATTGTATGTCATCTACTGGGATAGCGTGTTGTATGTCATCTACTGGGATAGCGTATTGTATGTCATGTACTGGGATAGCGTGCTGTATGTCATCTACTAGGATAGCGTGTTGTATGTCATCTACTGGGATAACGTGTTGTATGCCATCTACTGGAAAAGTGTGTTGTATGTCATTTACTGTGATAGTGTGTTGCATGTCATCTACTTGGATAGCGTGTTGTATGTCATCAACTGGGATAGCGTGTTGTGTGTCATCTACTGGAAAAGTGTGTTCTATGTCATCTACTGTGATAGTGTGTTGTATGCCATCTACTGTGATAGTGTGTTGTATGTCATCTACGGGGATAGTGTATTGTATGTCATCTACTGGGATAGCGTGTTGTATGTCATCTACTGGGATAGCGTATTGTATGTCATTTACTGGGATAGCGTGCTGTATGCCATCTACCAGGATAGCGTGTTGTATGTCATCTACTGGAATAGCGTGTTGTATGCCATCTACTGGAAAAGTGTGTTGTATGTCATTCACTGTGATAGTGTGTTGCATGTCATCTACTGTGATAGTGTGTTGTATGTCATCTACTGTGATAGTGTGTTGTATGTCATCTACTGGGATAGCGTGTTGTATGTCATCTACTGGGATAGCGTATTGTATGTCATGTACTTGGATAGCGTGCTGTATGTCATCAACTGGGATTGCGTGTTGTATGTCATGTACTGGGTTAGTGTGTTGTGTGTCATTTACTGGGATAGTGTGTTGTATGTCATGTACTGTTTTAGTTTGTTGTGTGTCATTTACTGGGATACTGTGTTGTATGTTATGTTCTGGGTTAGTATGTTGTGTGTCATTTAGTGGGATAGTGTGTTGTATGTCATCTACTAGGATAGCGTGTTGTATGTCATCTACTGGTATAGCGTGTTGTATGTCATCTACTGGGATAGCGTGTTGTATGCCATCTACTGGAAAAGTGTGTTGTATGTCATCTACTTTGATAGCGTGTTGTAGGTCATCTATTGAGATAGAGAGCTGTATGTCATCTACTGGGATAGCGTGTTGTATGTCATCAACTGGGATAGCGTGTTGTGTGTCATCTACTGGGATAGCGTGTTGTATGTCATCTACTGGGATAGCGTGTTGTGTGTCATCTACTGGGATAGCGTGTTGTGTGTCATCTACTGGGATAGCGTGTTGTATGTCATCAACTGGGATAGCGTATTGTATGTCATCTACTGGGATAGCGTGTTGTATGTCATCTACTGGGTTAGTGTAAAAGCAAATCATAGCATACATTGTTATATCACGAAGCCAATATTATTAATGAAGAAAATATTTGGGACACGAGCATGTGTTGAATCGTACACGAGGACGCTCCACAAGCGACCCCCTAAGTTTAGAGGATCATTGGACGAGGAACTGCCGAGAGATTTAATTGAATCACTCATTACAACTGGCATTTCAACCACTCTTACTATCAATGTCTAAGTTCAGTCTCTGGTGCTGGTCTTAAGAGGCCAGCCAGTCACGAGATCTGGCCTCAAGTTTGTGTGTTTGTGTCGGGTTGGCTACAATCAACCAGACATTTTGATTGCCGGTTGTTCGGTCCCAGCCAGAAGAGGCGGCGGGTGTTAGAAAGTCTGACACCCTTCTCAGGGAGATGAGATGGAAGCGGGAGTTTAGATGTGGGTTGCTGGCACTTGTCAACGTGCGTTTGTCTAACGCGTGGTCATCGCCGTTTGTGAAGTACAAAATATTTTGATGTGTCATCGCAGTCTGCTTGGGCTTGCAGTTGTCTTCCCGGAAGTGATAAAATGATTTTGTCACGTGATAAGATAAACAGATGAAAATACTACACATGAAGCCACCTACAAACGCTATGAGAGCACCAGATCCATAGGCAGACCACGAAAAAATTGATTAAAAGTATATTAAAAAACACTTAGAAACATAACAACATGAGAAACCAATAGAAGAGCAAAAGACCGCAAATTGTACTCCCCTCGGCGCTGAAAGACAAATGAGGAAGGAAAGAGGAATAATTTGTCTGTCCACTGTTGTCTGCTGTCGCTGTTACATGAATGTTTAACTCTTAAGCCTCTACTAGGGAAAGTCGAGAGATAGGACGTCAGCCTTTGGGCAGGAAGGTTGGGCATTTAAAACACAAATCGAATCCCTGGTTTCTTCGTGGCTTTACCCTCCCTGGTCTCTTCAAAAAAAGACTGCGGAAAATAGAAGGTCCCGCGTGCACTTGCGCACGTTAAAAAACGTTTGGCGGTTTAAAGTCGAAAAGGGCAGTTCAAAATGGCCGCGGTCCGGGCAAAAATCCCATTTCGGGTCCGTGCAAGAATCTACCCATCCTTGCCGCAGACGGATGTGTCGGGCCGGAAGGCACAGTTATCGCTGTGTTTCTTGTAGTGGTGGATGTTACTGATATAGAAGACCTAGTATTGAGCCTTCATCAAAACAGGCTACCACAGAAGCTATAATCGCCCTGTTTCTTGTAGTGGTGGATGTTACTGATATAGAAGACCTAGTATTGAGCCTTCATCAAAATAGGCTGACTAACAGAAGTTATAATCGCCGTGTTTCCTGTAGTGGCGGATGTTACTGATATAGAAGACCTAGTATTGAGCCTTCATTAAAACAGACTGGCTAACAGAAGTTATAATCGCCGTGTTTCTTGTAGTGGCGGATGTTACTGATATAGAAGACCTAGTATTGAGCCTTCATTAAAACAGACTGGCTAACAGAAGCTATAATCGCCGTGTTTCTTGTAGTGGTGGATGTTACTGATATAGAAGACCTAGTATTGAGCCTTCATCAAAATAGGCTGACTAACAGAAGTTAGGATCGCCGTGTTCCTTGTAGTGGCGGATGTTACTGATATAGAAGACCTAGTATTGAGCCTTCATTAAAACAGACTGGCTAACAGAAGCTATAATCGCCGTGTATCCTGTTGTGGTGGCTCTCACAGCGTAAGGGATCGACGTCTTCACTCTCTACCGCCCAACCTCCCGGAAACTGTTGCTGATAATATGTTGTAACCCTATGCTATAGTCATGAGAACACCTTCGTGAAAGACATCGTCCACGATAGCTAATTTTTTAGTTAGTTGAGTGGCAGTGTTCCCTAGCGTTCGGCTTGTCGTGGCAAGGCGCAGTGCCAAGGAGTACGGGTTCGATCCTGCTATTTTTTCTTGAGTGCTGTAAAACATACCTCTTCCTCCTATGACTCGCTGATTATATGTTGTTATCTGTCCGCGTTGACGTGATGATTATCCCTGCAACATGGGATGCAAAGCGGCGTGAGACGGCTCTAGCTGATGAGACATGACTTCATGCTACATTGTAACATAGTAGCTGTACTACTATAAAGTAAGATCTTAATCATGCTACATTGTAACATAGTTGATGTACTACTATAAAGTAAGATCTTAATCATGCTACATTGTAACATAGTTGATGTACTACTATAAAGTAAGATCTTAATCATGCTACATTGTAACATAGTAGATGTACTACTATAAAGTAAGATCTTAATCATGCTACATTGTAATATAGTTGATGTACTACTATAAAGTAAGATCTTAATCATGCTACATTGTAACATAGATATACTTCATAAAGTAAGATCTTATATGTTAAAATCTTACTAACAGAGCATCTGAAAGAAATGTGTCCCTGTGATGCGTCTCTGTCGTGTTTCGGTTAGTGGCAGGTGTGCCAGCATGCTCCATAACCCTTAGAGCTATGCCTGTGGTTGCAATTTTATTACCATAGGTGGTGGGCGGGGGAGATGGTTATTTAATCCGAAGGTGGAAGATTGTAATTAATCAGATAAGGTTACAAAAAGCATGCTGTCATCAGATCCGTTGGCCTACATGCCTAACGAAACAGTGCAATGTAATTCTCACTATGGTGACGTTATTCTGAATATATGTTACAGAGGTGGACAAGGTAACGATGTACAGAGATGGCTCTTATGATCCTAGCTAGTACCACACCTGGACAAGCTGTCTGATTGTTTCGAAATGTTACAAGCCTTGAGTTGACTAGTGCTTTTTACGAATTTATTAAGATTGGCGTTAAAAGTTAAAGCGAAAGACGATGAAAACGAAGAAGGGAAAGGAGAAAGAGGTGAAATCATCATCATCAGGTCGCGTGTCCTTCGGAGAACGTTACATTCACCACAGCACGTTTGAAAGAATCTCTGTCTCTAGCCAGATCTTCCGCCGAACGTTAATGTCGCTACAGCCTGTTTGATAGAATCCCTGTCTCTAGTCAGATCTTTCACAGAACGTTGTATTCACTTCAGCCCGTCTGAAAGAATCTGTATCTGTAGCCAGATCTTCCACTTCTTCTGCTGTTATGTTCAAGGTCTCCTTGATGTCTTTGAAACCACATTCTTCTTGGCCTGTCCCTGAAGCGTCGTTCCATGGAAACATCTCCTCCATTATTGTTCTTTCTAGTCCGATGTGTCTTTTCGGGGGATGATTATGATTGAGAATTCCAATGAAAGTAAATTATTAAATTAAATTAAAATGAATGTCCAGAATGAGTAGACAAAGTCAATGTTAAGTGAACGGAGATGAAAAATGGTCAAAGTGGTGAAGATATAGGAAAAACGGTGAGTTAAGAGAGTAAAGTGTTAGTGTGAGTGAACAGTGTGAATGATTAGTGTGTGAACGAAGTAAATGGTCAGTGTGAAGGAACGTATTTAATTGTCAGTGTGTGAACAAAGTGAATGATCAGTGTAAATTGACACATTGAATAATCGACGTATGAACAATTGTGACGTTGTGAATCATCAGTATGAATCAGCCAATTTAATGATCAGTGTGAAAAGTTAGAATATGAACAGTAAGTAAATGATCAGCGAGTGGAAACAAAGAAAGACCAGCGAGTGGAGAAAGTGAATTATTAGTATGTGAAGGAAGTTAATGATCAATATGAAAGAACACTTTTAGTAATCACTGTGCGAACAAAGTGGATGATCAGTGTGAACAAAGGGAATGAATGACCAGTGTGTGAAGAAAGTGAATGATCAGTGTGAATGAATTCAGTGAATGAGCAGTGAGTGAAAAAGAAATGTATTTACCAGTGTGTGACGATAGAAATTTATGAGTGTGAGTGAACAAGCTGAATGGTCAGTGTGTGAATGAATAAATGTACTTCTCAATGCGAAAACAAAGCGAATGATTAGTGTCAGTGTACACACAGAATGGTCAGTGTGAGTCAACAAAGTGAATGATTAGTGTCAGTGAACAAGGTCAATGATTTGTGTGAGTGAAGAAAGTGAATAGTTAGTTTGAATGAACACATTTTCGTATCAATAAGCAAGCAAAGTGAATAATTAGTGTGCGCGAAGAAAGTGAATGGGCAGTGTGAGTGGACACACTATTTTATCTTTGAGCAAATATAATGAACGATTAGTATAAGCGAGCAAAGTGAATGATAGTGTGAATGAACAAAGTGAATGATCAGAGTGAATGATCAGAGTGAATGATCAGAGTGAGTGAACAAAGCAGTGGCGTATACTGGTTTTGGGGTCTGGGCTACCGCTGACATAATAAGTAAAGACATACATTATTTTCAGTAGGCTAACGTGAAGTAATACTTGTTAATGACATCACTACATTTTCAATTATTTACTTATTTATATGTAAACTCTATCCGTCTTTTTTGGGACGAAAATGTATCGATGACTTTGTCATAGAAAGTGCTATTGTTTGGTTTATAAGTTTCTGAAGGAATAATTTCTCAATGGACATTATTGTCAAACCAGATAAGCATTCTTGTGTCTGAGTTGAGCGACAATAAGATTTGATTCTCTTGAGAGCAGAAAAATTTCTTTATACAGATGCTGATGCGCATAACGTAGTTATAAATAGGTTAGGAAGTTCCGGTAATAAGACATAGTTTCACTTTCACTTTGTGACGATTCTGATTGGCTAGAGCTAAAAATAACCCATGAAACCGCATTTTATATAGGTAGCTCCTATCCGTATAATTTTGATGGGAATTTTTGAATGTCGAGGTCATTAACCTTAATTATTCTGTAAAATCATCCTAAATAGAATAAAGGATTCAATAGATACAGTAATGCGTGAAGAACAGGCTGGGTTTAGAAAAGGGAGAAGCTGTCTTGACCACATTTTCACTCTACGACTTATATTGGAGGAACACATTGAAAAGCAAAAACCTTTTGTACTTAACTTCATCGACTTCAAAAAAGCATTTGATAGTATTCATAGAGATTCTTTGTGGAAAATTCTGAAGCAATATGGCTTACCATCAAAAATCATAAATATTATCAAAGACATGTATGATGGTTACACATGTGCAGTTCGAACAGAGGAAGGACTGAGCGAATGTTTCCCAATAGAAACTGGGGTTAAACAAGGATGTATTTTATCGCCCTTGTTATTTGGAATTGTTATGGACTTCATAATGAAGAAATGCTGCACTGGTAATAAAGGCATCGAATGGATACAAGGAGACCATTTGGAGGACCTGGACTTTGCTGATGACATAGTTCTCATCAGCAATCAGATAAAAACGATGCAGGAAAACACAAATGAACTATCATCAATAGCCAGCAAAATTGGGCTTGAGGTCAATCATGAAAAGACTAAAGTCATGAAAAGTTTAATTCCAACAAGTGACAAAATATACATGGAAAACAAACCAGTAGAAGAGATCGATCACTTCATCTATCTTGGAAGTCACATTGATCGAGAAGGGATACGAGCAAAGAAATTAGAATCAGACTGGCTAAAGCAGCAATGTCTTTCAGAAGCCTTGAAAAGTTGTGGAAATCAAAACTCATTAGCACAAACACAAAACTTAGGCTATTCAAATCAAATGTACTATCAACCCTTACGTATGCGTGTGAAAGCTGGAAAACAACAAGAGATATAGAAACAAAGTTGAACGCATTCGAAAATAAATGTCTAAGGAAAATACTTGGTATAGAATGGAACGAATTCAAAACAAACGAGGAAATTAGAGAAATCGCCAATCAACCACTAATATCTTCAGTAATAAAGAAAAGACGATGGTCATACGTTGGACATGTGATGAGAAGAGATAATAATCGAATAGCAAAGCAAGCCCTCATATGGAAAACAACAGGTAAAAGAAAAAGAGGAAGACCCAGGGAGACACTGAGAAGAACATTGATGAGAGAGGCAAGAGCAGCAGGAATCGGCTCCCTCAATGAGATAGAACTGCTTGCACAGAACAGAGACAGATGGCGAGATTTGATAAAATATCTTTAAAGAAACTGCTAGAACAAAAATTCATATAGGAGAAGGTGTATCTTGGTCTACGCCCTATGGGCCGTTACGGCTCGAAAGGTCAATAGATAGATAGATAGGTCATTAACTCTAAGTCGGAGAGAAGAGAAATGTACCGCTGCTGATTAGCGGTTTCTTGTACTATTTTTTATAGTAGTTTCGGCTTCATTCACAAACGTTATAGTGGCCATAGGAAAACCTTGCTTTAATAAATGCAATCAAAGCAAATAAATCGTATTGGCCTACGAAATGTGTAATAGAATATTCGAAAATTTGTGATATAATTATGGATAAAATATAATAAATTATCATTTACGTTTGCATTTCGTTAATATGTTCAGGCTACCGGCGGTAGCTGCGGTAGCATAGAGAATACGCCACTGGAACAAAGTGAATGACTAGTGCGAGTGAACAGAATGAATGATTAGTGTAGGTGGATAAAGTGAATTATTAATGTGGATAAACAAATTTACTTATCAAAGAGAATCCAGAAGGAATTATTAGTATGAGTGAATAAAGTGAATGATTAGTGTGAGTGAACAAAGTGAATTATTAAAGTGAGCGAACAAAGTGAATGACCAGTGTGGGTATACAAAGTGATTTATTAGTGAGAGTGAACAAAGTGAATTACTAGCGTAAGTGAACAAAGTGAATGATTAGAGTGAGCGAATGATTAAAGTGAGTGAACAAAGTAAATGATTAGAGTGAATGAACACATTTACCTATCGATGAGAATACAAAGTGAATGGTAAAATTGAGTGTGCACATTTTCTGATTAATGAGCAAACAAAGTGAATGATAAGTGTGAGTGAACAAAGTGAATGATAAGTGTGAGTGAACAAAGTGATTTATTAGTGTGAGCGAACAAAGTGAATGATTAGTGTGAGTGTACAAAGTGAATGATCAGTGTGAGTGAACAAAGTGAATGATTAGTGTGAGTGAACAAAGTGAGTGATTAGTGTGAGTGAACAAAGTAAAAGATTAGTGTGTGTGAACAAAGTGAATGATTAGTGTGAGTGAACAAAGGGAATGGTCAGTGTGAATTAACCTATTTACTCATCATTGAGAATGGAGAGTGAACGATTAATGTGATTGAACAAAGTAAATGATCAGTGTGAGTGATCAAAGTGAATGATCAGTGTGAGTGAACAAAGTAAATGATCACTGTGTGAAGAACGTGAACGGTCAGTGTGAATGAATACATTTAATTACTACTGTTGTGAAGATAAAAAACACGGAGTGAGCAGAGAGGATTAGTTAAGAGGAGGTTAAGTAAAAAATTATAATCAGTGCGTTAAGATAGAAAATTCTGTCTTTTTTTTCTGTCGTTCACCCGATGGCTTTTGTATTGTAATTGTGATATGTGTACCTTTTTGCACAATACATCCGACTCCAGCATGATATTTTAGAGTACCGGTTTGCCTTGCCTCTTCGAAACCTACTCGCTTGGCCAGACTAGACAGATTAGTCTGTTTCTAGTGGTACTGCGAAGAAGCGGAGTAAGGTCTGCGTGGCTCTGGCAAGCCATCAGCTATAAGTAACTGACAGCGTCCAGCTCTGGTGCTGTCTAGCGCCTTGCCTCTAATATAGAAAATGATCTGATAGTGAATTAGGTGAATGGTTAGCGCGATTTAATAAATGAGATGATCAGTGTCTGAACAAAGACAATAGGCTTTGGGAGTTCTTGCTTTACACGTGATAGAGACACGGTCTGTTCAATCCCAAAGCTATATCGCCATGTTCTATTAGACCGTGCATGACATTACACATTGTAGTGAAAATTACATTTCCTTTCCCGTGCAATCAAGTTAATGAATGTCAAAGTGAATGAATGTCAAAGTGAATGAATCTCAAAATGATTGAATGTCAAAGTGAATGAATGTCAAAATACAGTTAATGAATGTCAAAGTGAATGAATGTCAAAGTGAATGAATGTCGAAATGATTGAATGTCAAAGTGAATAAATGTAAAACTGAAAGAATGTCAAAGTGAATGCATGTCGAAATGGTTGAATGTCAAAGTGAACGAATATCAAAATGATTATATGTCAAAGTGAATGAATGTCAAAGTGAATGAATGTCGAAATGATTGAATGTCACAGTGAATGAATGTCAAAGTGAATGAATGTCGAAATGATTGAATGTCAAAGTGAATGAATGAAGGATTCAACCACGAAATAACTGGTTTTGCTGGAGGAATCAACCATGTTATAACTGGTTTTATTGGAGGAATCAACCATCAAATAACTGGTTTTCTTGGAGGAATCAACCATGAAATAACTGGTTTTCTTGGAGGAATCAACCATAAAATAACTGGTTTTGTTGGAGGAATCAACCACGAAATAATTGGTTTTGTTTCGAGAATCAACCATCAAATAACCTGATTTGTTTGAGTAATCAATAACCAGTTATATCTGCACATGCACCAATAAAACAACACGAAGATCCTTGACAGCAGAATAACGAGCCCGTTTGCGTGGTTGAATCTACGAGTGTCCCAAGTCCTACAGGAATCCCAGCATTCGCTTACTAGATTGAACAAGAGAGTGCCTGCCAGTCCAGTCACGTGTTGCAACGTGAAGATGGCACACATGGACTTGTCTTATGTCCCTAATTTGCAGGGTCTGGGGCATGATAAAAGCTGTACTACCACATCTCCCATTGTACAGATGGGTAAGTCCTTGTTTATGTTTCTGTCTATGATCACAGTAGTTTGTCACTGAAACTTAAGTTGGTTTGCTCTTTTTTTTAAAAAAATCTTTCCATGAAGATAAAATATACGTACTTTTTTTTTTTTATTTTACATTCGAAGTGATTAGAAGAAGCTGTATCTTAAACTGTCAAAGATGATATGGCTCTTCCTCTTTGCCTTCAAAGTCGAGGGGACTTCTGTTCGCTTCTGCTGCTGTTATGTTTCCTGGTGTTCCTAATATTCTGTCAATCCATCTTTTGCTCTTGTGTTGGCCTCTGCAACTGTTATATTGCCTGGTGTTTCTATTATTCCCTCAATCCATCTTTTGCTCTTCGGTTCGCCTCTCCTGCTGTTATGTTTCCTTGTGTTCCTAATATTCTGTCATTCCATCG
This sequence comes from Megaustenia siamemsis, assembly GCA_032433765.1. Taxonomy (NCBI): domain Eukaryota; kingdom Metazoa; phylum Mollusca; class Gastropoda; order Stylommatophora; family Ariophantidae; genus Megaustenia; species Megaustenia siamemsis. The sequence continues at coordinate 166,141 of JAVIAB010000082.1, read as the reverse complement.
TTTGCTCTTCTGTACGCATCTCCTGCTGTTATGTTTCCTAGTGTTCCTAATATTCTGTCAATCCATCTTTTTCGTTGTTGGCCCCTGGGTCTAGTGTTCTCGCTCGAATCGTTCACTAAAGTCTCGTTGTGTTGTATTTTGATCTTTCTGCCTCATCACGTGGCCGAACCATTTAACCTGTTGTGTGGAAAGGAATACTGCTAGCTGTTTTCTCAGTTGTTCATTCCTCATCTTATCTCTCAGTTCTTCATTTCTCATATAATGTCTCAGTTCTCCATTTCTGATCGTATCTCTAAATTTTCATTTTTGATCTTATCTCTCAATTCTCCATTTTTGACCTTATCTCTCAGTTCTTCATTTCTGATCTTTTCTCTCAGTTCTTTATTTCTCATCTATCTCTCAGTTCTTCATTTATCTTATCTCTCAGTTCTTCATTTTTCATCTTATCTCTCAGTTCTTCATTTGTCATCTATCTCTCAGTTCTTCATTTCTCATCTATCTCTCGGTTCTTCATTTATTATCTTATCTCTCAGTTCTTCATTTTTAATCGTATCTCTCAGTTCTTCATTTGTCATCTATCTCTCAGTTCTTCATATATTATTTTATCTCCCAGTTCTTCATTTTTATCTTATTTCTCAGTTCTTCATTTTCATCTTATATTTAAGTTCATCATTTTCATCTTATCTCTCAGTTTTTTATTTCTCATCTATCTTTCAGCTGTCAACATTAATGTGGAATCGTATATACATAAGACATTTTCTACAAGTAGGAACATGATTTTAATTGTTAACTCTGTACCTACTGTAGCTCCAGATTAGTTCTATGTCGGTTCTTTCTGGTAAAGATGAAGGTCAAGGTAAAGTACGAGACTCGAATCGGTGTCTTAGCAGGCAAGTTTTCACTTATATGTGCTCGGCCATTTATCAAGAAGTGTTTGGAGACTTCTGGACAATGTCGCTTCAAGCATTTAAACTCACATTGCGAAGCGGCATTCCTCACCTTCCCTGAATACTACCCTAGTATCCATTTCTGAAAGCGGCTAGGTCGACAGCGGAGGTATTTTTTTCCAACCATGAGTACAACTCACACTACTTCCAACGGGAATCGAACACGGGTTGTCCGAATGTCAGTAGCCCAGTCGGGTGTTGTATTTAGTCGGCGGGCCCTATTAATATCATATATGTCCGTGGTCTACCTCTAGTTCCGTACCTCTCTTTTCTGTAAACATTTGTCAACACTGATTTGGAATCATATATACATAAGACATTTTCTACAAGCAGGAAAATAATTTTATTTGTTGACTTTGTACCTACTGTAGCACCAGATTAGTTTTATGTCGATCCTTTCTTTCTGGCGTTACCCAACGACTACTAAAGGAATTGATTTACCTCTTAAAAGAACGTCAAGTCGGCGTAGGTGCGCGGTGTTCATTTTTTGCAGTAGAGTTGTGATATTTGCGCTTTTCTTCACAAAATATCTGATTTCAGCTTGTATGGAAGTTCATTTCTGTACCTAAAGTAGAAGCCTAACCAAAAATAAGTACAAGAACCAGAGTTTAGCAGACCAGGTTTGTAAGTGGCATGACGTCACCTTCGGTATATGATCAGCAGGACAAGGGAGACGGGACGATAAGAGTTTTGGAACCACTGGTGCTCTGGGTACCTAGTTACTAGTCTGACCTTTATGGAGTCGTTTTATGCTTCTAATTATACATATATATATATATATATATATATATACACACACACATATATATATATAGATATACATACATATATATATATAAATATATATATATAGACAGGCTGACAGACAAACAGGCAGAGAGACAAACACAGGCAGGCAGAAAGACAAACAAACAGAGAGACAGACAGACAGGGAGACAAGCATTAGACAGACAGAAAGACCGACCGACCTACAGACAGACAGGCAGAGAGACAAACAAATAGACAGACAGAAAGGCCGACCGACCTACAGACAGGCAGAGAGACAAACAAATAGACAGTCAGAAAGACCGACCGACCTACAGACAGGCAGAGAGACAAACAAATAGACAGTCAGAAAGACCGACCGACCTACAGACAGGCAGAGAGACAAACAAATAGACAGTCAGAAAGACCGACCGACCTACAGACAGACAGGCAGAGAGACAAACAAATAGACAGACAGAAAGACCGACCGACTTACAGACAATCGAACAGACAGACAGGTATTTTTAAAATTTTATATAAATTGTCATAAAGTGTATGAAGTCTTTCTTAAATTATAAAGAACTTGTAACAAAGTTTAAAGTGCATATTACAAGTTGTTACCAATGATAAAGGGGTACTTACATAGGATAATGAACAATTTATTTCACACCTACAGCCACCCTCTCCTCCACCCTTCTCAGTCAGGCACGCGTGACAGATCTGTAACCTAAAACCTGCCAAGCACTGCTATAATCTGCACCAACACACAAGCCATTGTACGGACAGAGAATACGATCTGGGGACACTTAATCTGTTCCAACAATCGGTAAATCAATCACAAATGGACCCACACTGAGATCTGAATTCCAACCAATGAAATATTTGTTATTGTTAGTAACAAGATTTTGAACATGGCCTTCAATGATCCACGTTCCTGAACAACAGACTCTCATCAGAGAACAAGAGTCATAGAGTTTGTACTTCTTGTACGACTGTAGAGACTATACTTCAAACAAGTATGGACTATGTTGTACACTCATTGGCCCTTAGATTCAGAACTACAGGCAAAACCATACGGGCATCTGCAAAAACTACAAATAACACTAAAATATATACAAGACATTACTATTATAGACAGTTTTATTCTATTATATACATGAAACAGTTTTATTGCAGTCAGTAATTTCCCATGTCCGCTCCACCACTTGTCACAGCATTTCTCAAAATGCATCGGTAAATTCCGGTGACAAGATTGCTCCGAGCACGTCATAATTGACTCCTCAGTCCACGATTTCAAACCTTCTTAGTTATCTCTTACGGCATGCGTGGCAGGTAACAGTGGACCTATTCCTGAGAGCAGAGAACACTTTCTTCTTCTTCTACCTTTCTACTCCCTGTGGAGCATAGGTCTTCAACAAACACTTTTCAAGCCGTTCTTTTTTTAAATACCATTCTTTTAAGATAAGTCCATGTCTTCCCCATCATCTTCACCTCTGATTCCATCTGCCTTCTCAAAGAATATTTTTGTCTTCCTCTTTGTCTTTTCTTGGGGATTCCAAAAAAGGGCCTATTGTGTAATACTCTCAGTTGGCTTCCTATCCAGCGCCATCGTCTTTAAAATTTTAATTTTTTGTATTTAACCTAATTTCATTGGACTTCCATATGTTTCCTAGTGCAGCAATGCCCCTGTTGCTTTTGATATCCCTTTTTTGGTAATTCATTGATCATATATCATTCTCTATTCCTCCTTTGTCTATATTACTTCCCATATATATGTAAGATTATAAGTCTAGTAGAGGTATTTCTCCTATTGTTATTTGATTATTGCCAACTGCATTAATTCTCATAATTTTGTCTTATCGCTATTTATTTTCAGCCCCAGCCGTTGTGATCTCTCATCAAGTATGCTCATTTTGTCTTGCATCTGTTTATGGTTGTGAGATAGGAGAGCTATGTCATCAGCGTGGTCTAAGTCATTAAGTTGCTTGGTTACTAACCACTGGATTCCATTTCTATTCTGAGTTATTTTCATAATCTATGGCCAGTAGAAAGAGAAATGGAGACAGAAGGCATCCCTGACTTACAGCTGTTCTTATTTCAAATGCTTCTGTAAGCTGCCCTTCATGCACCACATTACATTTCGTTCCTTCATACATTGTTCTTATCAGTTTAATAAACTTTGTGGAGATTTCGTAATGACTCAACAACTGCCAAAGCATTCCTCTATCTAAATTATCAAATGCGTTTTCATAATCTATGAATCCAATATAAAGTGGGGACCGTAGTTTTAAGCCTTGCTCAACTATTATACGTAAGGTGTTTATTTGATCAGCACATGATCTGTTCTTCCTAAAACCTGCTTGTTCATCTCTCAAATGTTTCTCTATGGCCTATGTTAGTCTCTCCAGAATGATTCTGCTTAGTATTTTGCCTGGCACTGATAGTAGCATAATTCCCCTATAATTTGTGTACTCCTGTAAACTTCCTTTCTTTGGTAGTTTGATCATATAACCTTCTTTCCAGTCTTTTGGTATTTCTTCACTCTTCCAAATTTTATCTAATAGATTATATAACATCTTGGTAGAGGTGTTAATTTTCTGCTTTGATGGCTTCTGGATGATTTTCATCTGGTTCTGTGGCTTTACCATTTTGTAATAGCTTGATGGCTTTCATTATTTCTTCCTTGCTTGGCTTTGTACAGTTAACGTGTAACTCTTCTTCTGCTGGTAGTATATCTGGAGGGTTATATGGACCGGGTCTGTTTAAGAGTTCTTCAAAGTGCTCTTTCCATCTCTTCATTTGTTCCCTTATATTACTAAGCAGATTTCGTTTCTTATATTTAATAAAGGCAATTTATCTGTTTGTATGTTCCGCTTAATTTATCTGTGCTGTTGTACAGTTTTTTGGGACTTCCGTTGTAAAGATGGTGGGATCTAGGTCACGTTCTCTTGATCGCTGCAGTAAGTGCATTCAGAATCTGATTAATTTCGGTTCTCCGTTGTACTTTTCTGCGTTAAAGTAAAAGTGATGATCTTCTTAATACATCTGCCGCTAAAGCGATGTTGCACGCCGGCAACAGTCCCTTTTTGACAAATCAAATATTGTGAATGCCACCTTCCAACGTCTAGACTTGATCTGCGCTTTACGTCACATTGGTGCTGTTCATGGCCGTTGTTGGAATTGGAGCCAATGGTGGGGTGTGCTAAACACTCCAAGGTATGGTGACAGCTTTACAAATAAATAACACAACACAATACTGACGTTTCGGCCTGTGGCCTTCTTCAGAATACAGGGACAACGACAACAAGCGGTGAAGCACAATTACTACATGTTAGATGATCAAGTGGAGGGCGAGGAAAGTAGGATGCAGAAATAAGAAAAGAGAGAAATGAATTTTACATGATGAGAGGTATGATGGGCGTCAAAATGTATAAAATAGAAAAAGAGAGAGAAAAATCTTGGTTACTGGCCTAGTATCATGCTCCTCTGATCATCACAGTCGGCTCACTCTTGAGCACCGTCTGATCACTCGTTGGGGCTGCCTCACCCCTCGTGGCATCAATGTATCCCTGTCCCTCTGAGGACCCTCCGGCCTCCGACTCCACCCTCCCACCTATGGACCTCTCTTCCTATTTCTCTTCTTGGGTCCTCTACTCCTCGTCCATCCCTGCTTTTCATATCCTCTTTGAGTAACCCCCATCTTGCCTTCTTCCTCCTAAACCCCCCCCCTCTCCCTACACCTTTTTCTCTTCTGACTACCTTCATGCCCTTTACCTCTTTATCACTATATCACCTCTCCACCTGGACTGTACGTACGATCTCTCTGCCCACCTCTATTGTCCCTCGTCCTTCCTACCACCCCTCTGCTGATCTACTCCTAGCTCACCCCTCTCCTCTCTATTCACTTGTAGTCACTACTCATCTATACCTACTATTCCAGTATCCCCCTTATCCTGATGCCCACTTTCATTCCCCCCTTTGTTCTATCATTTCCCTACTTCTTTACCTCCTATGGTTCATACCTCTTGCACACCATTCCCCTATTGCTCCACTTCTTCCAGACTTTCTCTTTTTCCATTCACTTCTGACCTACCGCCTCTCCCCCTATCCAGTTTTCACATACCTGCTTCTTATCCCTCCTCTCCATACCTCCTCCTCTAATACTTCCCTACCTCCCGATAGACTAACTTCCTCCGAACCACCCCTCTATCGCCCTTCTCATTATACCGGCTTTATTATTCTTCCTCTCCTTATCTCTTCCTCCAGTATCCAATCCTTCCTTTCGTTGACCTACCTCTCAACTCTTTCAGTTCGAGGCCATCCATTCTGTAGAGTCCATCTCTCTCACCCACTGCCTAGTTTACTACTTTGTCGTGTCATTCAATTTCTTTCTCTTAACCTCTCGCGTGATCTCTCACTTCCATTGTTGAGTGATTTATATGTATTGCTTGTTGTGTTCCAGGAGTGTCCTCGTCTATCCCCCCTTCCCCCCCCCTTTTTTTTTTTTTTTTGGTTTTCCCGATATTAGATACTTTTGCCCTCTTTACTGACCTGTCTTTGTCACGTGTTGCTTTCTATACACGTTCTCTGCGCTTTTAGTCATTCCGACTTGTTCTAGCACGGATTACAGTTTTCCTGCTCTGAGCTCAGCTAAGTACAATTTATTATACATTTTTCTCTCTCTTTTTCTATTTTATACATTTTGACGCCCATCATACCTCTCATCATGTAAAATTCATTTCTCTCTTTTCTTATTTCTGCATCCTACTTTCCTCGCCCTCCACTTGATCATCTAACATGTAGTAATTGTGCTTCACCGCTTGTTGTCGTTGTCCCTGTATTCTGAAGAAGGCCACAGGCCGAAACGTCAGTATTGTGTTGTGTTCTTTATTTGTAAAGCTGTCACCATACCTTGGAGTGTTTAGCACACCCCACCATTGGCTCCTTGCTACCAGCTTTACCGCAGCATTGCAATTATTTGCCTGTTCCCTACGTTGTTGGAATTCCTTGACGCAAGTTATTTCCATGTTACTTATCACTGTAAACTACTTCGTCAGCCGCAGTTTTATCTCTTTACGGAATTTGCACAGTGTTTTGTTCATCTTAGGCTGCTTTTACTAGAGTAATCAGAAATCGAAAGGGAGCGAAATTGTGTGTACGACTTTTTGTGTGTGCTACGTCATCATAATGGTTCATCGTATATCCCTAGACTCTAGACCGGCCGTACGCTAATCTTACGGTCGATTGTTTGATGTGCGACGGGGAAAATCTGACGACTAACTGTGTGTCTATATGTTCGGAATTCTAGTCAACAACGATGGCCTAACATCATCAAGCGCTCTACATTTTTTTAAAATATGACGATCATCATTTTCAAGAGGATGTGAACTCCCGGTATATGGTGGATAGGCGGCGGGAACAATTGAAGGCTATGCATGAAAAGCGTTCCTTGTTGTAGTTTCCTTATATTCCAAGTCCGGCTTGTTGCAGGAGCTACTGAGTTAAGTGCTCTGTGCACACCGTGAGCTGTGTGTCTCATCCGTTTTGATCATGTTTCGATATCCCAATTGCTTTCGATGAATGATGATATCGTATGACAGGGAACAGTTGGCTGTGTTCACTTTCTGCGCGGTTTCGCCTTATGTCTTTTGGCGTGTGCTGAGACTGCTATGATGGGGACTACAGTTACCTTTCTTTGTTTGGGAGATGAGATTCGGATGATTACGCTGGCACGGGCGGTTGAGCAATTATGGATTTTAATTCGTTTGCAGTGATACCGTGGCCTTCCATAACCAAATAACCAAATAACAGTTCTTTTATATTTCCTTTATTTGCTGCTTCCTTTGTCTCTTTAGCTAGTTCATCTATATATTTCTTCTTATCCCTTTAAATACATCTTCTTACTTCTTTGTTTACCTCCGTGTAACACGCTCGCCTGATAACACAGGTCACGCCCGGACTATCGAAAATGTGCCTGTATACTTTTTATATAGGCCAAAAATGTGCCGTGAGATGTGCTTGAATACAATTTATATAGACATTAAGACACAAAGACTGACTACCATCAACATATATCACTACTCTTGTTCTGACATTCACCTTTCCTCGGCGTTTCTTCGCATGTCTCTTTGTAGACGTGGGGGTTGAGATACCACGAGAAATGAGAGGAGGGGAGAAAGCGGAATCGTCTGAGGGAATGACAAGTCAACCGGAAGCGATAACCCACGTGAAAATAAAGAAATAGAAACACATCTCGAGGTGCGGTGGTGTAAAAGCGTGAGTTCCAAAATAGATGACAACCGAAAACGATAAGAGTCCACGAGAAAGAGAAGAGAAAAATATGAAACAGACTATCTCGAGATTTGCGGGGGTGTAAAAGCGTGAGTTCCGAAATAGACGACAAGCAACTGGAAAAGAAAAAAATATGAAACAGACTATCTCGAGATTTACGTGGGTGTATTAATCGAGAAACTAAACACGTGGATCGATTTGACTGGAGAAGCCAACAAATATTTAAAGAAGAGACACACAAAAACGAGAGGATTTTCTAGGAGAACATCAGAGTTGAGACACGCGTAGTTGTAGAGAAAGCGGCCACATGTGTGGTCCGCCATAGGGGCTAACCATAGCCAACTTAGTAAGCAGTGATGAACTAAGTGTAGACTAAGGATTTTCCTAGGGAGGATTTTCTAGGATAACAGCAGAGATAACACACGCGTAGATGTAGATAGTTCTGAACAGTCATAGATGAAACCTCGAGGATTAGGCTAGGAGTTTCCAGAGATTTAAAGTCCACGAGACGAATAGAATAAGTATATTAGATTTAGACCTGAGGAGGTCGTTCAATGGGGAACGGTCTCCGCTTAAGTGAGTAGATAAGTAGAGAAGTGTGTAGAAGCCTAGGGTCCAGTGGCGAGTAACATTGCTACTGGGCAGCGTGTGAATGACCTTATTACCAACATTGGTCATGTAATGTCATGTAAACATGTTAAATACGTCGCCCATGGATTGGGCTATGAAATAAAGACTGTTTGCATAAAAGTGTTCTACTTTGGTGTGTCCAACAGTTAGCAGATCACGCCTGGTGAAGAAAAACGTGGGAACGTTAAAGAAAAGAAACAAAAAGTCGCGGCACAGCACAAGTCGAAGTACAAAACACGGGACACGTTATGTGTTGGGATTTCCCAAGCGAGAGAATCTCGTGCTTGACCAAGATCCAGGAATCCAGTAAGGTCAGGGCCAACGGGCAAGTGTGCCGCCTGTCATATTGCACGGCCAGAGCAGCGAGCAGCTGAATATAACAGCTGATTCACGAGTGATTCCCGGTATTAAGTGATTAACCAGTTGTCAGCTGTCCCTGTCAGTGAGCGAATGAACAACATCAGAAATCTTCTTCCTAATACAGTTCTTCCTGAAACAAATAGCTTCCTCCTGATACATCTTTCCACATATCCTTTCTATCTATCTATTTATTGACCTTTCGAGCCGTAGCCGGCCATAGGGCGTAGACCAAGATACACCTTCTCCTATCTGAATTTGTGTTCTAGCAGTTTTCAATTCTTTTAAAGATATTTTATCAAATCTTGCCATCTGTCTCTGTTCTGTGCAAGCAGCTCTATCTCATTGAGGGAACCAAATCCTGCTGTTCTTGCCTCTCCCATCAATGTTCTTCTCAGTGTCTCCCTGGGTCTTCCTCTTTTTCTCTTACCTGTTGTTTCCCATATGAGGGTTTGCTTTGCTATTCGGTTATTATCTCTTCTCATCACATGTCCAACATATGACCATTGTCTTTTCTTTATTACTGAAGATATTAGTGGTTGATTGGCGATTTCTCTAATTTCTTCGTTTGTTTTGAATTCGTTCCACGCTATACCAAGTATTTTCCTTAGACATTTATTTTCTAATGCGCTCAACTTTGTTTCTTTATCTCTTGTTGTTTTCCAGCTTTCACATGCATACGTAAGGGTTGATAGTACATTTGATTTGAATAGCCTAAGTTTTGTGTTTGTGCTGATGAGTTTTGATTTCCACAACTTTTCAAGGCTTCTGAAAGACATTGCTGCTTTAGCTATTCTGATTCTAATTTCTTTGCTTGTATCCCCTTCTCGATCAATGTGACTTCCAAGATAGATAAAGTGATCGATCTCTTCTACTGGTTTGTTTTCCATGTATATTTTGTCATCTGTTGGAATTAAACTTTTCATGACTTTAGTCTTTTCATGATTGATCTCAAGCCCAATTTTGCTGGCTATTGATGATAGTTCACTTGTGTTTTCCTGCATCGTTTTTATCTGGCTGCTGATGAGAACCATGTCATCAGCAAAGTCGAAGTCCTCTAAATGGTCTCCTTATATATCCTTTACCTGTTTCCAATGATCTTCTATATTTATTGTATTTTCTAATTGTTTAAGGACTTCGTATTTATTTGATATTGTGATTGCAAATGTATCTTTAATTACTTGCTCTTTTAGAAATCCTACATTGAAATAGAATACTGTCTACCTTTATGTATTGTAGTATATCTTCTGAGTTTAAATTTAAGTTAGGCTAGCAGATGATGATCTGAAGCCACATCTGTTTCTCTATATACTTTTACATAATGTAAAGATGACTTAAATTTTTTATTAATACATATGTGGCCAATTTGATTCTCCGTTCTATGATCTGGTAACACCCATGTAGCTTTATGTATTCTTTTATGCTGGAATATTGTTCCTCCTAGACTCATTTGATTAAGAACACAGAAGTTCACAAATATCTCTCCATTCTCATTAATTTCTCCCAGTCCATGTTTTCCCATGATCTCTTCGAAGCCTGTTGTCTTATCCTACTTTTGCGTTTAGATCTCCCATCAAGATTATAATATCTTTGGCTCGTCTTCCATCCATCTCACAATGCAACTGTTTATAGAATTCATATTTAACTAAATCTTTCTTATCATAGGTTGATGCATAGCATTGGATAATGTGTATTTTTCTTTTGTTTTTTGTTGTTTTAAATGTTGCTCTTATTAGTCTTGGCCCTTCTGCTTCCAATTCTGTCAGTGTTTTCCTTTGCTTCCTTTGATAACATTATAGCTACCCCTTCACTGTGTTGTGCTTCAGATTCCTGGTGTCTTGATGATAAAATCATCTCTCCTGTGTTTAGTTTCTTCCTTTCTGCTTCTAACCATCTTGTTTCACACATTGCTAGAATATCTATTTTGTAGTTTGCCATTTCTGCTGCTACTTGTGTAGCTTCTCCTTGTTCATTTTGAGTACGTACATTCTAGCTGCCAATTCTGGAGGATTTCCTGGTGGACAAAAGGTGAGTTGGCGACCTGGACTCCTTACGGCTTTCTACGTATTGCGTCATACATCTCTTAGACAAAGAGTCCTTATCTTTCCTGGATGGCGAATTTACTTTTTTCTTACCTTTAACTTGTCCATATTTGTGACGTTTTTGCGGTTCATTTCTTTTACAGTACAGGATAGCCAGTCCCATGCCTCTCCTTAGTCACCTCTTACGAACATGCCTGGTAGTAAAGTGACCATATTTTTGAAATCCCATTCCGGGACGGAATAATTTTACTTCAATTTTCCACCAATAAAATTACATTTCTTCTTGCTGTCATTTTCAACATACATTTTAAAACATCTAATAATATAGACCTACAATACGCTATCAGGATAATCAGGAGATTTAAAAAAAAACAGTGATACTTAAATTGAAGGTGAAACAGAGATGCTGTACTTTTCATACGGTGTAAGCCTTAGAGGCAATGCGGCAGGAGGTCGACGCCTGGAAGTCATGACCCAGGCGGGCCCACCTCCCCTAGAGTGTCAAGAAGCTAAAGGGCCGAAACACTTGCTCGACGGGGGTCTTCTTCTGATGATCAGATTGCCTCCTGCTGCGAAGCTCTGTACAAAGAGTTTCCTCCTACTGATATATGGTTAGTCCATTTACAGTCGGGACAAAGACCGGCGAACATCTGGAAAGACAGATGACACTGGGAAAGACCAGGACCAACGGCTGACCGGGCCGGCACCCCGCCAGCTGAAACTACTAGCTATAAGAACGAAACCTAATAAATGCCCCCAAGATTCACCGAAAGGGGGGGGGAGAATGATGAGTCACACATCGATTCTACGGAGACGACAAGGACCGACCAACGGATTTTGATCCCAGAACAACGGCCGGAACACCAATGTAGCTGGTAGGACATTCGCAACACAGAAGGGCATGAAAATACACAGAACGAAGAAGAGGTGTGGGAATACAGCATCAGTAGCTCAACAGCGCACTGTCTCGGCAGATAAGACGTCAGAAGATCTCAGTCAGGAGTCAATCCACAGAACTGAGAATATTCAAGTTGAGCTGTCTGATGATGAATTCGCTCACCTCTTGGACGGGAAGAGAGAGAAGATCAAGTTTCCTCCCGCCTGCAACACAGTAGTCTGGGAGAAGTTAGACAAGTCACTAGCAGAAGCCATAGACCACCACCTTAAACGGCTGAACTTGTCCCAGAAGCTTGAAAGCATAGGCGAAGTGGTCTATTATTATTGCGTCAAGGAGTTAGGCTTAGGCACGAAGGAAGTAAGGACGAGCACGAAACCACAAAAAAGCAGACGACAGAAACAAATAGAAGAGATTAGGAGGCAGAAAAACCATGCTAGGAAACAATTCAAGAAAGCTACAGAAGCACAGAAGGAAGCACTGCATCAGGTATGGCAGCATCTAAAATCAAAACATAAGGCACTGGGTAGAGCAGAAAGATTGTATCGAAAAAGGAAAGCAACCAAGAGGGCCAGGGAAACGTTCTTCAAAGATCCGTTCAAGTTTGCAAAGGAGCTATTTGAACCACCAAGATCTGGAACATTAAAAATCAGCAAGGAGGAGCTAGAGAAACATCTAAGAGAGACCTATTCGGACAGCCAGAGAGACGAACCGCTGAAGTCAATGACAGGAATCATGTGGCCGAGCGAACCGGGCACCCCATTCAATGATAGGCCGCCGACGTTAAAAGAAGTTATAGATGTAGTTCACAGAGCCCGCAACAACTCGGCCCCAGGTCCAAATGGCGTTCCATACCTGGTTTACAAAAGATGCCCAGAGGTACTGAAACGACTGCATCGGCTGCTCAGGAGTGCATGGAAGAGGCAGATTGTAAGCCAGGAGTGGAAGAAGGCCAATGGCGTGTACATTCCAAAGGAACTGAACTCAAATGAGATTACGCAGTTCAGACCAATCTCCTACTGAATGTGGAAGGGAAAGTATTCTTCTCTGTAATGGCAAAGAGACTCACCTCGTACCTCGTGGAGAACGGGTACATAGATACTGCCATACAGAAGGGAGGAGTCCCTGGTGTCCCCGGATGCTTGGAGCACGCGACAATGATATGGGACGCGATACAGAGAGCAAAAACCGAGAAGCTAGATCTAGACGTCATATGGCTAGATCTTGCAAACGCATATGGATCAGTCCCACATCAGATGATTTGGCAGGCTCTCCGAATGTACCATGTACCCCAGAGTGTGACCGCCATGCTCAGACTGTATTTTACCGGCTTCACTGTGCGTTTCTCCACACAGGAATACATGACCGACTGGATAGAATTGCAAGTCGGCATTGCGATGGGATGTACAATTTCGCCCATACTCTTCGTGATGGCGATGCAGATAATATTGAGAGCAGCAGAAGGAGTTGGAAAACGACCAGACTTGGGAGGTGGATACCACATGCCACCACTTAGAGCATTTATGGATGACACCACCGTCCTAGCATCAGAAGAGAGCCACGCCCGCAGGATGCTTGAACGCCTGGACGAACTCATCGTGTGGTGCCGGATGAGCTTCAAACCAAAGAAGTCACGAAGCCTATCCATCAGACGAGGGAAGACCAAGCAAGTTACATTCAATGTGGCGAAACAGAGGATTCCAACCGTCTGCGAGGAGCCAATAAAGAGCTTTGGCAGAGTGTATGACGCCTCATTGAAAGACACGAAAGCAGTTCAGAGAGTAAGAGAGATGGCAGAGCAAGGGCTACATATCATCGACCGGAGTAGACTTTTAGGAAAGTTTAAGATCTGGTGCCTCCAGTTTATGTTGATACCCAAACTGCTATGGCCTCTTCTGATATATGAGATCAGCTCAAGTACGGTGGAAGCGATGGAGAGCAAGATTAGCAAGTACACGCGGAAATGGCTGGGAGTACCACCGGGACTGACGGATGTTGCGCTGTACTGTAAGAAAGCCAAGCTGGTCCTTCCGTTCAAGTCAGTCCTAGAGGAATATAAAGCCGGCAAGGCCAGACTGGCAGTTATGCTGCAAAGCTCGTCAGACGAAACTGTCCGAACAGTGGAACCCACAGTGAAGACCGGTCGGAAGTGGCAGGCGTGTGCAGCAGTACGGGAAGCACGTGAGAGTCTCCAGCTAAAGGAAGTAATGGGCTACACGCATACCAACAGGCGTGGATTTGGTCACGGAGACATCCAATGGTGGTCAAAGGCATCAAATAGACAACGTAGGGACATGGTAGTCAGGGAGATAAGAGATGTCGAGGAGAACAACCGTGTACAAAAGGCAGCACTACAAGTGCAGCAAGGCCAATGGACCACATGGGATATGGCTTTGCAGAGGACACTAACATGGAATGACATGTGGCATATGGCACCGCTGCGGCTCAGCTACATAATCAGATCTATGTATGACCTTCTACCATCAGCCTGCAACCTTGTGAAGTGGGGGAAGACAGATGACAATCGATGTCCTCTTTGCGGAGGAAGACAGACGATGGAACATGTTCTTTCCTCGTGCAAGACAGCACTAGGCCAAGGGCGGTACACATGGCGACACAACAGAGTGCTGCATGAACTGGCTGCCACCGTGGATGGGGCGCGGATGAAGGCCAACAATAAAGTTCGACCAGCTACGACTAACACCTACTTTTTGAGAGCGGGACAGGCTGCACGCCCCAAGCAGAACCACTGGAACGACTTCACTATCCTGGACATAGCTAACGATTGGGAGATGGCGGTTGACCTCCCAGGGCGAGGGAAGTACCCAGAGTGCATTAAGAGATCTAAAATGCGCCCAGACATTGCACTCTACACGTCAAATATGACCCATGTCATTTTAATAGAACTCACAGTGCCATTTGAATCCAGGATAGAGGAACAACATATATTCAAACTATCTAAATACAAGGATCTCGCCACCGAGCTGAGAAAGCAGGGAGTACAGAGTAGAGTGTTTTCGGTGGTGGTTAGTGCCAGAGGACTCACAACCCCATCCCTCTACGACCTCTTAAAAATGCTAGGAATTAAGGGAGGGATGCGGTCAAGAACAATGAAGACTATTGCTGAGTCAGCAGAAAGAGCGTCGTGCTGGCTGTGGCAGAGTCGAGACAGACCAACAGTTAAATAATATTATGTCCAGACCAGACGGATCGGGCGACTATTTTACACCTTGACCACTTATTGCTCCCACAAAAGTCAACAGAGTAGGGAGAATTGAAGTAGGGCCCGAGAAAAAGAGATAAGAAGTTACATAATCGACCGGAAGTGAGCATCAGACCAGATGCTTGGGGCAACTACCATACAAACAACAGTCCTAAACAACAAGAAGACCAGACAACTAGGCGTCAATCTTAACCAGCGGATGCCGATTTCCCACGAAAGTCAGACACTGACGGGTCTAGGAAATATCGTTGCATCAGTAGCCAAGTTATTTCAACTCGAAAGCGCAGTAACGCGCTAGGTTAAACCAAGAGCAGGTAAGGTATCTATTCTCGAATGTGTTGCCTATTAAATGCAACTATTTTGTGCCGAACATGAAATGTAAACCTTAAGTTAGGTAATCTATTTTCGAGTGTTTTGTGTATTAAGTGATAGTTATTTTGTGCCGAACATAAGCTTAGTTTAGGTAAGCTATTTTAGAAAGTTTTGTGTATTACGTTTAGTTAGTTTGTGCCGAACATACGGTGTAAGCCTTAGAGGCAATGCGGCAGGAGGTCGACGTCTGGAAGTCATGACCCAGGCGGGCCCACCTCCCCTAGAGTGTCAAGAAGCTAAAGGGCCGAAACACTTGCTCGACGGGGTCTTCTTCTGATGATCAGATTGCCTCCTGCTGCGAAGCTCTGTACAAAGAGTTTCCTAATACTTCAGATGAGTGAATTTTCTGTAAAATGTCCTTCTTTGTATGCAGCATCTTATAAAATTCGACACATGTTCCCTCATAGTTCACTTTGGTGATCAACATGGCTTTTAAAGTTTCAACACCTAGTTGTGTTTTATCATTTGTCCACAAACTGTTCATCAGAGAAAACACTCGTTCTGTTGCATCATTTGTTCCAGGTAGACACAAAAAGAACTCTGCCAACTTCAGAATATGTGAAACGGGCACATGATTGTTTCTGAAGTGGGAAGCTAGTTCAACCCAACGCTGCCCTGGTAATGTTTTATTAAGACTCCACTCACTAATTTTTGGTGAAGTAACGAACTGTTTCATGTAGACATATTCGTCATACATTTCATTTTCTGGAAAGTCGACTGAAGGCACTGTTTGACTCACTAATGATGAAGACTTCTCAATATCTTCCCAATTTGGTGTTCTGTTCAGCATTACCCAGCTGTAAGACTCTAGGTTTTGAAAATTATTTGCAGCCCATTTCTTCAAATAACTTAAAGCTGTTTCATAAAATGAAGAAACACTGGCGTTAAACTTTTTCACATCATCACGTGGAAATCCTTCCATTTCCAGCTTTTTAAGGATTATCTGAACTATTGATGGCAAGAAGCCGTCTTCCAGCTTGGACTCCAAGATAGCTTTCACCCTATTGATGTTGTCAATGACTTCAAATACAGTGACCATCTGTCCCTCTACTTTCTGCACTGCTTCGTGGAAAGAGGATGCCTGACTGTGAACCAAAATAAGCCATGCTTCAGACAGTGGGTTTTCAAAGAATTCCTGTATAAAAACTGGGCATCTGTCTTGAGATTGAAAATATGATTTTAGAGGCAGGAACATGCAAAGAACCCTTTCAACAGCAGGCAAGAGCGCAAGCCACCTAGTTTGTGCATAACCTAAAATCATCTGGAAGTCTGTGTCGACAAACTGACAAAACTCCTTGAACTTTCAACTCTAACTGTGTATGATTTGAAGTACAGATACATTTTTGCAATAGTCATTTCAACATCAACAGGCAATACGTCTGCAGCTGCTCGAACAGTGTTGTGGAAAATATGGCAAGCACACCCAACACCTATCAAACTATGTCCAAGGTTTTCTTTCAGTTTTGTGAAAACATTGTTCCGTCCTTTTCTTTCAGCGCCCCCAAAATTAGAATTTGTGTTGTCTGCACATAATCCAACTACTTTCAGTTCTAAACCATTTTCAGTTAGACAGTCAATAAGAAAACTACTTACTATATCAGATGTTTCACCCGGCAATGACTTCAACTCTAATATGTTAACTTTCAGTCCCTTATTGCGATCAAAGTATCTGACAAGCAAAGGAAAAATCTTGATTTCTTTGTGGTTGGAGGCATCTGTCAGTATGGAGATAAATGTTACGTTTTCTAGGTCACATCTCAACTTGTTTAGAGCATGGGGTGTGAACACATTCCGAATAATAGCTTCTGTTTTCGCAACGTGCACAAGCAAATTTTGGTTCTAAAGTTACCAGAAGCAATTTTGATGTGCAGTCCATAGATCTAAACGTGTGATTGTGCATCACTGTATGATATGCAAAGGCACCTTCTGTAGCATCTAACTGTTCTTCTTTGTCACCAACCTGTTCAGCTCGAAAAAAATTTGTCAACGACGAGCTTGATGCAGCAGTAGCGAAGGCTCTCTTATGTTTATCACTATTTATGTGGCTCTTAATATCACCACGTCCACTATGGTTAATAGTAAACCCGGATGAACATATATTACATCTTACAGTGAAGTATGATGACGATGTCGACTTTTTTATAAAAGGGTATTCCTTTTGTAAATCTTGATTAAAACTACAATTACGCTTCGGTGCCATTTTTTGCGAAAGTGAAAGTGAAAGTTAGTAACACAACGAATATATACGAGATTTAAAACTAGGAGCGCATTCTACTGTTTTGATATTAAACAAAATTGTCTGCACAGCAACGGAATAATATTTTTTTTAATTGAAGAAATGTACGCCGTATACCAAAATGGCCAAATTGGTAAACGTTTGTGTCCCAAATTATTTTTTATCAAATCCGGGACAAAAGCTAAAAAATATGCCAAAATCGGGACAAAACCGGTACGGCAGCTAATCCGGGACAAAGGTTCAAAAAATGTCAAATTCCGGGACTGTCCCGGACAATCCGGGACGAATGGTCACCTTACTGGTAGGGAACAGTGCTACAATTCTTTACTCCCCTTCCAAGCCCCGGCATCGTACAGACAAGAGGAAACTTTAGAACACTTTATTACATCGCTGTTGTTATTTAATCCACAGACGGAAATTACAGTTGCAAGTAAAAACTACTTCAAGTGAACGAAATGTGGATATTGCAAACAAGAGTCATAGAGTTTATACTTCATACAGTAGTCACAAAGAATATATTCTAGGCAAGAGTCATTAGGCAAGAGTCTTAGAGTTTGTACTTCATACAGGAGTCACAAAGAATATATTCTAACCAAGCGTTATAGAGATTATATTTCATACAGGAGTCACAAAGAATATATCCTCTCTCTCTCTCTCTCTCTCTTTCTCTCTCTCTCTCTCTCTCTCTCTGCGATCAAGATTCAATCAGAGTAAGATTCCAGACTTTCTCATGAAGTCAGCTGTCCGTTTGAGAGAATCGATTGCCCCATATAGTTTCTCTTCCAGGGAGGTGGGTGTGGACCACTTTGCTCTTCTCAGGTCTGTGTACTGGGGGCAATCCTGTAGAACATCTTTTGTAGTCATATTGTCCAGTGGCATAGGCTGGTTGTACCTATTTTGAATTTGTTGAACATGTGATTTCTCATTCTATTGTGGCCTGGCGTAGGCGAAGTATGATGACTTGATCCCTCCTTAATATGGTGGTAACCGTCCCTCTCGTTATGCTTTGGGTGCCCTCGTTTCCATTTTTCATGGAACTGACCCTTGAGGATGGATTTGGCTTCATCATAACTGAGCGGATAGTTCTCTTGTGGTAATCTCCCTCCCTCTTTAGCTAATTTATCTGCGCGTTCGTTCCCGTGCATATTACAGTGTGATGGTATCCACTGAATGACTACTCTCTGGAAGTTATTGCGTTGGTCCAGGGTTGTTCTCAAGTCATCTACTTCATTGTTCTTGGGACTTTTTAGAGCTGATAGTACTGACAGTGCATCAGTCAGAATCACCAATTTATTGTGCATGTTATTTTTGTGTTGAGTAGCCAGTGTTGCAGCATCTCTGAGGGCCTCAGTTTATGCTTTAAAGTTGTTTGAGAAATTTCCAGTAGCTATTGACTTAGTGATCTCGTCCTGATTATTCAGCGTCAAGAACATACATCCCCCTCCATTTCTGGTGGCATTTGTAGCAGAGCCATCTGTGTATATGTGGGACTAAGAGTCCTGTGGGTAGGTATCGTGTATGTGTTTTTCTGCTACGTGTTTTCTTTCTGTGTCTGATTGGGTGCCTTTTTTCATGATTCCTGTTATATTTTCTTTAAGTTCTGGTATTTTATGTTTTCCATGAGGAGACATATCAGATGGGCCCAAGGGTTTAGATATTGTTTGGGAAAATACTGGGTCTCCAGTTGTTAGTTCATTGGCAATTCTTGCAGCGAAGTTGCTCCTCTTTAGTCGTACAATTGCGGAACCAGATATTCTTTGGTGCATGGAGTGGTTAAGGAGCCTTCTATATTTCTCCACCTGTTGCAATACTTTAGTGACCCGTCTGTCATCTAAGGGTTGTAAACCTGTTATTGTTTCTAGAGTCTTGATAGGTGTAGATTTCATAGCACCATCTTGATGATACGGTCAGCTTGATTCTGTGTTCTGTTAATTTTGCTAAGGTGTGATTTGAAAGCCATAGCCCAGGCTGTGACTCCATACTCTAGAACTGGTCTGACTCTTCCTACGTATAGTCTTTTCAAAATATTGCTGTCTGCCCCCCAGACCGTTCCTGCCAATTTCTTCGGAATATTTGTTCGTTTTCTGGCTTTTTTCCTTGCTCTGTCTATCTGATTTTTCCAAGTCATTCTGCGATTCATGGTGACGCCAAGATATGTTGGGTTTGGTCAATAGGGAGTGTATGGTCTTTTATCTTCAAGTTTGCAGAGAGTGTGTTTCTTGATAGGCTGAAAATTGTATATGTAGTTTTTTTTTTTTCATTGATTGGTAAGAACCAGGTGTTCGTCCATTTTTCAAGTTCACCCAGGGCATCTTGCATCCTTGGTCCAGCCACTGGCATACTTTCCTCACGAGCCCATAACGTCAGATCATCTGCGTATATTGTTGATTGTGTTCTGGGTGGAATGTACATTACGATGTCATTTATGAAAATTAAAAAAAGCGTTGGGGACAAGACTCTGGCTTGTGGGACACCTTGTTCGATAGAGACCTTCTTACTTAGTTGACCTTAACTTGTACTCTGGCCGTTCTATCCTGAAGGTACTGAAAGACCAAACTGAATAAACGACACTGGATGCCAAGTCTAAAAAGCTTGTTCTTTAAACTCTCTCGCCAAACCCTATCAAAAGTCTTCTCCATGTCGACCCACACTGCCAGTGTGTGTTTCTTTTCTTGTAGAGCATCCTTTATTTCCTGCGCGATGTAGGTGACCAGGTCTTCAGTTGATTTGTGCTGACGGAAGCCACTTTGTTGTGGTACGATTTGTTGTATTGTCTCCAAATGCCACATACGTCTTCTGTTAACCAGCCTTTCCATGAGTTTACTCAGGCAGCTCAGTAGGCTAATTGGTCTATAGCTACTTGGGTCTAGTGGGTCTTTTCAATGCTTGAGGATGGGCACCATAATAGCTCCTTTCCAGATTGCCGGCACATGACCACTCTTCCAGCTAGCTTTTATTATCCTTAGAAGCTGGCTCTTGGTTTTCTGTCCCAGATTTAGGAGCATTTCGTTGGAGCTTCCATCTTTACCAGGGGAACTTTTGAGCTTCAATCCTTTGAGGGCAACATCTAATTCAGTCGGTGTAAAGATGGTCGTCTGATGCTCTTCCGGTGCTAAAGGCATATGTTTTGCATCTTGGTTTTCCAGTTTTGCAGCTTTCTGTTTGTCTATTGGAATGTTTATTCTACTAATGTTTTTGTAAGTCTCTATCAGTAGATTTGCTGCCCTTTTGCCTGTGAGGATGTTTTGATTGTGTGCTAATGATATTGGAGGTCGGCAGTTGTTTTCGTCGCTCAGAGCTTTCGCAAGTTTCCATAGTTTATGACCATTTTTGTCTAGATTAAGGCTCTCTGTTTTGTCTATCTAGCTCTGTCTTGCTGATATCATGACCTAACGTCTGTATTTTGCCGAGGTTGCTTTGTAGGCAATGTTGCTCTCTGTGGTGTGTGATGTTTCAGCTAGTTCTCTGGCAGAGTCCAGTTCCTCTTCTAGTCTTTGTATTTCTTTGCTCCAGTATCGCTTGTAGTTTCTTCTTGCTCCTCTAGGAATGGATTCTTTAGCAGCTCTCAGGATTCCATTTGTTAACCGCTATATCATATTATTGACCTTCTTTTCGTGGGTGTTGATAGGCGCAGTATATGAATCAGTGAGCCTTGCAAAGTTTGCCCAATCTGCTCTCTTATAGTTCCAGCAGGGAAGAGGTATTTGCAACTCCTGTTTGTGAGCAAGGGCCACTGAAAGTTTGACTGGTCTATGGTCACTATCTCCAAGTTGGTTCAACACTTTTCTGGTTATTTTGATAGATATGTCTCCAGTTGCAAATGCTAGGTCGGAAGTGGAAGTTGTTTTCCATCTTCTTGAGTAGAAGGTTGGGGGGGGGGGGTCCCTCCCTAGAGTTTATGAGGAATAGGTTGTTGTATATTTCCCATTATTCCACTTCTGCACCTAGAACATTGGACTCCTTATATCCCCATCTTTCAGAGTGGCTGTTAAAGTCTCCTACTACCAGACACTTTGATGGTGTTATTTCCATGGACTCCAGCTTCAGTAATTTGTCATTTGGACAGTATACATTAAATATCCTTATACTAGCGGAGTTAATGTATAGGTCTGTACCAACCATCTCTGCCTCTCCATTTGTGACTACATCTATCAGTTTTGCTGGGATGGAATTTTTAATAAGTATAAGAATTCCACCCTTGTGACCTTCCCTGTGTTGTCTAAATGTTTGGTAGCCCCTAATCATAAATCTGTGCTGAGGGTTAAGATGAGTCTCCTGGATGCAGCTAACGTCTATCTCCTCCTCTGCTAGTCTGATTGTTAGAGCTTGTTTTTTTGTGGTATATGCCCTCTGCATTCCAGTGTATTATATTCAGCTGTTTCTTGAAGCCTTTCCGGTCAGCGGTAGTTTCTATCATAACTAGAGTCTGTTAGTTCCAGTCTGATTGATTACTTGTTAATACGTTGCACTGTGTTCTGCGCCAGTGACCCAGTGCATCCGATTTCAGCCAGCATTTTATTAAGGTTCGCTTTCCTTAGCCTTTGATTGTCCCCAATCTTCCTACAAGGCAGCAGATTGTCTTTTCTGTAGGGGGATTCTGCCCTTAGATGGTCGGCACTCCCATTTTTACGAACACCATCTGCCCAAGCCTGATGTAGTAATTAGTTGGTGATTAGACCATCACCACCACACATCAAACAACAGACTATAAGACCCTCCGTTTCCAAACATGGTGGGATGAGGTCACGTTCGTTGGACCGCTGCAGAAGTTGCATTCGGGAACTGATTAGCTTCGGTTATACGGTGTAATTTTCTGCGTCTGAGCTAATCAACTGATCCAGTTAGCAAAGTTCGCCGATGATAACAGGTTGTACTCACCTCATTGTTCTTCATTGTCAAGTCAAAAGTTTGTGAATACGACCTTCCCCTGCCTAGCGATTTATTTAGCCTAATGAGCAGGGAGAAAGCACGTCAAGATGGTGTTCTGAGCTTGTATTCCAGGCATTGTGCTAGCAAAAACTAAACTGTAACGGCCACCGTTGAGAATGAATGAAATTCTGCAAATTCAGATCTTGACCGTTGGGCTTTATTCAAACGCAAACAAGCGTCTATCTTGGTGCGTCCACATCAATTCGACCCCGAATATATTCTAGGCAAGCGTTATAGAGTTTATATTTCATACAGAAGTCACAAAGAATATCATATCTACGACAACTTAACGTCCTTTTAGGGACCAGCGATGAAGAGTAGTCGTCAGACGAATGACGAATGTAAGAGCAGAAGTCTTCCCTAGGAGTAGCTGCCACAATCCTACACCTTTAACTATCTTTCAACGCCTCACCGCCAACATCAACAGTTCTATATTAATCTTTTCACTTCCACCTCCTTTTGCCTCAACAGCAACACCAACGCTAACAGTTCGGTTTTTTTTCTCATCGGTTCACTACTAACAGTCCAGTGTTTATCTAACTTACCTCTCCCCCTTATCTTCATCACAAACATCAACTTTCCAACCCTTACCTATTTCACCCCACAATCCTTTCGCCTCAACACCAACAACCTAGTTTATATCTATCTTTGGAAGGCAATTTCTTCATCCTTGACTCGGAGAAGTTGAGATTCAACCCTATCCAAGAACTGCTTCTACGAGACGCCCTAGCTGAAGCTGAGAAGAGATACACGACGAGAGAGAAAATGGCCAGCTTCGGACACAAGATCGGCAGAAATAGGCCTGACACCGACAGCTCTCGCCTGGAGCGCGACAAAACGAAGACGCTGAGACACCTAGCGGATAGTTCCTTCAGTCTGAGACATGAGGCGAGTCTTAAGATACTCCGTATTATTAATCTAATCTATTTTGTAACTTTTATTTTTTTTTCTAAAATATGCCTGAAAAAAAAGAGAGGCGTAATATATCATCATCAGACATGTTTTACTTGACGTTTTAATATTGTCCATCCCCAATATTGTCCTTTAACTATCGATCCTCAATATTTTACTTCACTATCTAGATAATATAATTCAATAATATGATTCAATTATTGATTGCTATAACAAACGTGGTTTCTTCCATTTCCATTTAAACTGTCCGTTCTAAAGAAGTCCGATTTGTCCCTCCACTAATTATCCTCCATATTATCCTTCCACTAATTATCCTAAATGTTGCCCCTCCTTTAACTATCCTCAATGTTACCCCTCCTTTAACCAACCCTCTTGCTGCTACCCCATTATTTATCCTCAATGTTGCTTCCCAATTACTTATCCACAATGTTGCTTCCCCACTAACTATCCTCAATGTTGCTTCCCCAATAACTATCCTCAATGTTGCTCCCCCACTAACTATCCTCAATGTTACTCCCCCACTAACTGTCCTCAATGTTGCTCCCCCATTAACTGTCCTCAATGTTGCTCCTCCATTAACTATCCTCAATGTTGCTCCTCCATTAACTATCCTCAATGTTGCTCCCCCATTAACTATCCTCAATGTTGCTCCTCCATTAACTATCCTCAATGTTGCTCCTCCATTAAGTTTCCTCAATGTTGCTCCCCCATTAAGTTTCCTCAATGTTGCTCCTCCATTAAGTATCCTCAATGCTGCTCCTCCATTAAGTTTCCTCAATGTTGCTCCTCCATTAACTATCCTCAATGTTGCTCCTCCATTAAGTATCCTCAATGCTGCTCCTCCATTAAGTATCCTCAATGCTGCTCATCCATTAACTACCCCCAATGCTGCTCCTCCATTAAGTATCCTCAATGCTGCTCCTCCATTAAGTATCATCAATGCTGCTCCTCCATTAACTATCCTCAATACTGCTCCTCCATTAAGTATCCTCAATGCTGCTCCTCTATTAAGTATCCTCAATGCTGCTCCTCCATTAAGTATCCTCAATGCTGCTCCTCCATTAAGTTTCCTCAATGCTGCTCTTCCATTAAGTATCCTCAATGCTGCTCCTCTATTAAGTATCCTCAATGCTGCTCCTCCATTAAGTATCCTCAATGCTCCTCTATTAAGTATCCTCAATGCTGCTCCTCCATTAAGTATCCTCAATGCTGCTCCTCTATTAAGTATCCTCAATGCTGCTCCTCCATTAAGTATCCTCAATGCTGCTCCTCCATTAAGTATCCTCAATGCTGCTCCTCCATTAAGTATCCTCAATGCTCCTCTCCCCACTAACTGTCCTCAATGTTGCATCTCCATTTTATATCCTTAATATTTGTTTCACTGTTGCCCCTCCATTAATTGTTCTCAATTTTGCCTATCCATTTACTATCCTCAATGTTTCCCCTCCACAAAGTATCCTCAATGTTGTCCCTCCACTAATTGACCTCAATGTTATCCCTCCACTAATAGTCCTCAAATTTGCCCATCCATTACCTATACTCAATATTGCCCCACCACTTATCGCCTACAATATCCCCTACAATTAGACCCCAAAGTTGCTTATTCATGAACCTCGCTAAATGTCCTTCACTAAAGGTCAAATTGTTGAACCTTGACCGCCAAAGGAACCGGGTGGAAGTGAGAAGGAGAATGCGCCCTGAGGAAGACTTCAGTGTCGACGTCACTCGAATCCTGAACATGGAGAGGCACCTTGGAGTAAATGTCACTTATTTCTACCTGGACAGAAAGCTCAGGTACCCGACACGAATAAGGTATGTTGTAGTCTGGGGACAAATAATAATCATCATCATTTAGTGCAGTGGCGTATACTGGTTTTGGGGTCTGGGCTACCGCAGACACAATAAATAAAAACATACATTATATTCAGTAGGCTAACATAAAGTAATATTTTCTAATCACTTCGTTACATTTTAAATTACTTACTTATTTATATGTTAATTATATCTGTCTTGTTTGGGACGAAAATGTCTTGATGACTTTGTCATTGAAAGTACTGTTAGGTGTGGTTTCTAAGTTTCTGTTTCTGAGGGAATGATTTCTCAATGGACATTAATGCAAAACCAGATAAGCGTTCTTGTGTCTGAGTTGAGCAACAATAAGATTTGATTCTCTTGAGAGCAGAAAAAAAGTTCTTTCTACAGATGCTGATGCGTATATTGTAGTTATAAATAGCTAAGGAAGTTCCGGTAATCAGACATAGTTTCACTTTCACTTTGTGACGATTCTGATTGGCTAGAGCTTAAATAACCCATGAAACAGTACTCACCTAGCGGCAACACCGCATATATTATTTTGATTCCCATTTTCTAATGTCAAGGTCGTTATTACTTGGTCCGGATGGAGGAAAAATTTACCGCTGGCTCCTAGAGGTTTCAATGTAGAATAGTTATAACATTCACAAACGTTATAGTGGCCAGAAAAACCTTGCTTTAATAAATGCAAATCAAAGCAAATAAATCGTATTGGCTCACGGAATGTGAGTAGTAGTGGTGGCGGTATACCCCATCCAAGGTGCACGTGCATGCACCGAAATTGCACCAAAGACAATGGATTTTGCACCGTGCAATAGTGCAAAAAAAAAATTCGCTATTTTTTCGAAATTGACTATTTTTTTTGGGGTAATTTTTTGGGGTTCGTCAGTTTGTCAAACGGTCCACTGCGTCTGAGGGATTAACTCAGGTAAATTGAAAAGATCGTCGAACGGCTCGGTGACGGCTCGGTGAACGGCTCGGTGGTACTCGGCTTATCGTGACGGCGTGCGGGTCGTGATCGGCTCTCGCGGGGTCTGTCGCTCGCTGGTTATGGACACCAGTGGTTCTAAAACTTGTGTGTCAGCGGTTCTAAAACTTGCGCACTCACGCCGGTTATCGGGGCGTGCGGGTGGGGAAAGGTGGTGCCTTTATTGGTCGAGTGTTATTAGTATCGTTAGCATCATGTGTGAGGTGGGTATTAGGCAACAGGAGGCGACATGTAAAAAAAAATGCTGACAAGCAATGACGTTGAAGGGGGGTATTGTTAGGAAAAGGTAAATACGACTATCTCGCGTGCGACGAGGGTGGGGGAACGGGGTTGGTCGGCACAGGGTGTGTATTGTAGTATCGCTAACATCATGTACCAGGTGTGATTATAGCGATTTTTTTTAGTGACACATCATCATCATGAGCCACCCTCAACAGCAACATGTACCCTTCATGTCCTATCATCATACCACACAAAGTATCAAACCGATTATTAGTGACACATCATCATCATGTGCCACCCTCAACAGCATCATCAACCCTTCATGTCCTATCATCATCATGTGCCACCCTCAACAGCAACATGTACCCTTTATGTCCTATCATCATACCATACAAAGTATCAAACCGATTATTAGTGACACATCATTGGGGGAACGGGGTTGGTCAGCACAGGGTGTGTTATTGTAGTATCGCTAACATCATGTACCAGATGTTATTATAGCGATTTTTTTAGTGACACATCATAAACATGTGCCACCCTCAACAGCAACATGTACCCTTCATGTCCTATCATCATACCACACAAAGTATCAAACCGATTATTAGTGACACATCATCATCATGTGCCACCCTCAACAGCATCATCAATCCTTCATGTCATATCATCTTCATCAAGCCACACAAAGTATCAACCAGCGAAATTCTCTCTCTGTCTCTCTCTGTCTCTCTCTCTCTCTCACATTCATGATAAACCAAAACAAAATTCGTTCTATATTTCACAGCTTTATTATTATTAATACAACAAATATACAACACATATTTGAAAATATATATTACTGTCCGGTTGTTGAATGTGGGCATCCGCGGGCCCCTCGAAGCCGAAGTATCCACGGGGCGAGCAATCGATAAATGATACGGTCGTTTATGTGCTGTCTCGATGAAAAAGGCATGAGAATTCTGTTAAGTTTCGCGCCACGACACTTAAGAAGTATATAATAAACACAATATAGACCGCACGTGTTGCTAAACAAATCTTGCAACACCCGCGGGTTGTAGACGAATGGAACGTGTGAGTTTTGCTCTATAAAGTTTAAAATATCCACGTGTCTGGGAGGCAAACCGTAGGAATCGAAATACTCACATTCGCCGAGACCGTTGTAAAATAGGGCCACCCAATGCTCACCTGGTTCGTGGGCAGGGTCGGTGTTTATGACAAAGGCCGCGGTCGCCGTTGGGCGATGCTGTGCGGTAAGTGGTTTCGTGGAATGACACTAACGAGGGAACAACGTCGAACGAAAATATCCGACATCAAAAGGTTGTAAATCTTCCTCGTTCATCATCTTTTTCTTCTTTCTCTCAAACGGCGAAGTCTGTTAGAATCTGCCTTGTCTTGGACACCTCGAGCACCGAGTCCAACTCGGCGTAGACGATAACTTGTAGGGGAGTAGTTGTGGGAGCGACAAACTTGAGTTCTATCGACAAGGGTCCGCTTGTGGCTAGCTCAAAATGGGAGCCGTCCAGTAAGCTGGACGAGAGGTCAAAACCAAATAGACAGTATCCGTCCTTGAACTCTCTATAATCAACGTTATTCCCAGCGTCTTTACCAATCAGACCCATGGCCAGATTTGTGCCGAAAAAAGCTCTCGCGTATTGATTTCGTTCAAAGTCCATAATTAGAGGCTTTTTCCCGAGATACATTTCCCGTCGACCGTCAGGTTCATATAAATACGACCAAAGTGTTGAAAATTGAACGGGTTAGCTGTATACATCATTAAACGCACTGGCCGTAATCAGATCTATCACTATACGGGTCGGTGTTTGAGACAAAAATAAATTGTTTTGACTGTGGGAGAATATCCCGCTAGCGATGGAAAATGTCTTGATGGTAACCCTCTTGATCCGGTACCGCGCATTCCCGCTTAAGAGAGCCTTTTCGTGTGCCAGAGAAATCGCGGGGTTTAGCTTAGCTTTCCTGACCACGAGCGCGGCGTAGGTGATAACACTCTTATAACCCACAGAGCTATCGTGACCCGTGAGGTTGAACACATCCTTCAAGGGTGTGAGTTTTATTTTTACATCGACTCTGTTTAACATGTAACGATCCTGCACAAAGACATCAGAGTGCAAACGACCTATCATTTCAACCTCTTTACTACCCGAAGTCAAATCGCGCCGTGTTTTAAAACCCTCATTTTCTTTCAAATCGTCATATTGGCCAGCTGTGTCTTTGTAGAACAGAGCGGCCGTCAAGTATCCCGTTTTCGCATCCTCCCCGTAATTTAGCGTGGCCTCAAATACTGCTCTAAAAGGATAGGTATTCTCCGACGGTGTAACCAACGTGTCGTTTAGCGATGCGTCGACTTGTGAAAATAGACTGTGAAGATAATTGTTGACCGGTCCTACCTCAGCATCGGGTGGTACACTATCACCATTCGGGAGGGTGATCTTGACCCGCAGATGTAAAAACGTGTTGAAAAGATCTAGATACTCCTCGCTGTTTCCAGAAATGAAAAACTCTATCGGTGCGCTATGCGACAAGGCTGCGATCGGACGAATTTCAATAAACTGGCCAGAGTCTAGAGATGTTTGTGTGGGTGGAACGCTAAATAAATCCAAACCAGAGTGAAGACATTCGCACGATTTGGGGTGAATGAGGGAC
Organism: Megaustenia siamemsis; assembly: GCA_032433765.1. Taxonomy (NCBI): domain Eukaryota; kingdom Metazoa; phylum Mollusca; class Gastropoda; order Stylommatophora; family Ariophantidae; genus Megaustenia; species Megaustenia siamemsis. Next base: position 136,883 of record JAVIAB010000082.1, on the reverse strand, counting down.
ATTATTAGTCGAAAATATCCTTTGTCACCCTCGTCTTCTTGCTGTTGTGCACCGAATGAAGGGGGAAACGTCTAGCTGTCGGTTATATCCTTTTCGTAACGGGTTCTCCTGGTGGAGGTAACTTCATAACTCGCTTTCTGCTTTCTCGTAAACCACTTCCTGATTGGTTGTTAACACTCAGGTGGTCTACGGCCCCGTGTATCAACCGCTGACCGGCCTCCTTAGCTCGTTCTTTGAAAGCTTCATCGACATTTTTCCCGGCTAATGCGTCCTGTGCGACCTGCAGACCGGTCCCCAAGCCTTCTCTGAGCAAGGCCTTACCGCCGGTTTTTAACCAGGGTAAAATAGCCCTCCCGATTCCACCAAAGAAACTACCGATTCCTCGACCGCTGTGACTTCGACCTCCTATAAACACGGGCATTCCATCACCCACCTGACAACAGTAAACGTCTTTGTATAACTCAACATCTCTATGAAGGGGGGTGTGTCTCACCATTATACCAGCTCGAGATGCTTCTTCACTCGAAAGTGTACCGTTAGCACCGACGTCTCGCTGGTGAATGGAATGGTTTTTCCGTGTTCGTTGGCTAAAAGGATTTCCACGGTATCGAAGGAAAATCGACTCAGGGGGACGTAGTGAGGCTTATCGTAGATCTGAAACACCGCAGTGTGATTTCTATTGAGAACAGGCACGCTCCTGAGGAGAGGTATCATCACATCCCCGACCGGTCTGGGGGAAACGAGATCGTAGTAGACGTAGACATTCTTCGCAACACTTTCCAAGTCCATTACGCCCACGCTGAAGATATCGGGAGCCGTGTCTGATATAGAGGTCGTTGGGAAGGCTAACATGTTTTTCAAAGTGTCGCTTATGGTAACACTGACTCCTTTTTCGTAAAGTTTCAAGATGGCTTTATTCACCTCTTTTGCGTGAATGAATTTAATTTTTTCCCTTTCACACCCCTGTACGACTCATCCTCCGCTTTTATGATCGCCGCGTTTAACGCGCCGATGAACGCATCGGGTTTCGTGTATAAACCAGGCTACAAGGTCACGTTGAGATGAAATCTAGCAACGCAAATATCGTCGTTATCGAGAGATTCGTACCGAATCCAGACATCACCCTCTATTACATTGAAATAATTTAGCGGAAACTGTATCTCCACCAGTGCGATCTCATACTGCGTCGAAATGTCAATGGTCTGAGGGAGTTTAACGAAAAAGTGGCCGGGGTTATTATCCTTAAAAAGTTCCATAGATGCATTGCTGGGCAGGGTGACATAAAAACTCTTTTTTTCACTCGTTTCACCGTCGCCTCTCCAAGTTTGGATTCGGTAGCATGTTACCCAAACAGCAGCTCAGTAGGGCTATCCACAGTTTTCCCTCCTTTGCGTCTGGCTTTTCGGTGGTCAGATTGAACAGCGAGACCGCTACAACTGTATATATAACTACCACTTGACAATTAAAGACAAGATCTAAGTAGGGGGATAGTTTCCCAAACATCGACCACCCAGCAGCGTGGTTCGCCGTCTCTCCTCACTCCCGAGTTTACGGCTCGCAAATCGGGCTCTCCACCAAAAGTTACCACTTCTTCTTCTTCTTCTTCTCGCATCTCTAGTTTTTGTATCTGACAATGTCCTTGGACGGTATCCAACTGTTAAATGAGGAATCGTACCCAAACCATTTGACTAAACTCTCCTTTCGCCCAAAGGATGTGCGACGCTCGGTTATGATACTCTCGATTCTGTACTCGTGCTTGTCTCCAACTTTTTAAATTTCTGGTGTGTAGAATGACCCCTCTATCTCATCGCCCTTATCGTCTTTCAACACATATGTAACGGGGTTTGTTTCATTTTCTCGACTGATGGAAAACAGTTCCTCCGACCAAGCCGGGGCATAACCCTTTTTAAAATTGGCTCTGCCCAGGACCAGTCTAACTCGATCACCGGGCTTGTACAGGGGTCTTTCAAATTTAAAGTTGCGTTTGCTATTATACAACGTGTCCCATACCTGTTCTTAATTGTCTGCGTTGACGTCGACCGGTGCCATTTTTATACTTCTGTGATACGAATGGTTATAACTTCGAAGTAGGGCGGGTAGGACTCGGACATAAGACAGTTTATTGGATTTCGTGAAATATCGCCACATCCGTTGTTTGAGAGTCCTATTAAAGCGTTCCACCACGGCGGCCTTAATATCTTCGTTCTGCGTAGTGAAAAAGTGAACGTTGTTGTCAGCGAGGAAATATCTGAAATGTTCTGTTCAGAAACTCTGACCCTTTATCCGTTTGAAAACTCGCGGGTTTCCCATCGAGAAATATCTTACCGACGGCTTCCACTAAGGATTTCCCCGTTTTGGTTCGTATCGGTACAGACCACGCGAATTTACTGAAAACGTCCACGCAAGAAACCAAATAGGAATATCCATCGTTGTGTTTTTTCAAATGTCTCAAATCAATTAAGTCTGCCTGATATTGCTGTTGGGGGCCACTCGTTATAATGGGACGCCTTTCAAATCTGCGACGAATTGGTTTATGAAGGGTATAGGTATCCTGATGACTCAGCTATTGTTTGATCTTTGCGAGTCCCAGTTTTGTGTTACGTTGCAGGGCCGTTGCACCACTATACGCCCCTGGTCGACTAGGGTCAAAGTAATGACGTCTCAATATTTTCTCCACCATTCCCATTTTGGTGTTGGGATTCCGCTCTTTCTTTTTTTAGGTCTCAGTTTATGCGTCGTTACGGGCGGAGTGGTTTCATTACCTAGCTTTGGGGTTTCCGCTGGTGGTGGTGTCTTGGTCTGCTCTGGTGATACCTCGATTGATGGTGGTGGTGGTGGGGAAGGTGTTTTTTTCTGTTGCCGTGTTGTGTTGCATGAGATCGACCGAGCCCAATGAGCGTCGTTTATACTGCTCCAATGTAGTTAAATATTGATGCAGGGCACGTTGGTACACTCTGGCCTTATCGGCGGGTGCTAAATCATCGTGTAATTGGATACGTTGCATTTCATCATCTAAATCTTTCAAGTTGTCACCGATCGCCTTGGGTGGGGTATACGTGCTAGTAGTCTGTTTAAGACCCTCGAGGAATCGAGGATCCATCAAAATAATTTTTTTGGCCATTGTTACGCACCTAATACGAGACCGAATTGTTACACGCATCATATTTCCCCACACATCACCCTATTGGGTCAGTTCCAGAGGTCACTGAACATGTCGCAACATAACGTATTATCACGCCTGATAACGTATTGCGTTAGCTACTATAAATAGACGGTCCTCGACCCGATAAACGTAATGGGTATAAAAACCCCAGTCGATCAGTGTACACGCACACACATAACCAGCGTCTGTTGCCAGGTGGTTTGTGTTTGTTTTCTTTGAATATGGAGTCGTGTAGCTTGAATACGCCAATTTCGTTTGATGTCAGTGATCAGCGCATATTTATGTCACGTGGAAATGAGACTGTAGTTCCATTGTCTAAAGATGGCGTTAAGGCAGTCTCGGTTTGTGTTTTTTCGTAACAGACCATTGATAAATATAAGGACATATAGCGGTGAGAGTATTTTGAAGTTTCCTACCAGAACTGGGATAACACTATCGAGAGAGGAATTTATCATGTTAGTTGAGATGCGAGAGGAAATTTTAACCGCTTATGCTAACCTCAACTACACACCGCCTGTTGTTAACCAGATCAACTACACGCCACCTCTCGTTAACCAGATCAACTACACGCCGCCTCTCGTTAACCAGATCAACTACACGCCGCCTCTCGTTAACCACCAAAACTAAACGCCGCCTGTTGTTAACCACCAGAACTGCATACCATCTCTTGTTAACCCGAATCTCATCGACTACACGCCCCCCTTTGTTAATCAAGGGAACCTCGCTCTTGTTAATCAGACGACAGATCCGGCAGCCAATATGAATGCCGCGGGTGTTTCAGCAGAGTCACCAATTACCTATTCCAGCTTTGATCAAGGTTTTGTCAAAATGGAGGGCGGTTGTGTTTTGAAGGCTAATGAAACTTCCTATGCACCCGTGTTTAATAGACATTTAACAAACAGTACCACCAAAACAGGAGGGAGGAAACCCAGACGCTTAAAATTATCAACAACCGGACAGTAATATATATATGTTGTATATTTGTTGTATTAATAACAAAGCTGTGAAATATAGAACGAATTTTGTTTTGCTTTACCATGAATGTGAAAGAGAGAGAGAGAGAAAGAGAGAGAGAGAATTTCGCTGGTTGATACTTTGTGTGGCTTGATGATGATGATGATGATGATGATGATGATGATGATGATGATGATAGGACATGAAGGGTTGATGATGCTGTTGAGGGTGGCACATGATGATGATGTGTCACTAATAATCGGTTTGATACTTTGTGTGGTATGATGATAGGACATGAAGGGTACATGTTGCTGTTGAGGGTGGCACATGATGATGATGTGTCACTTAAAAAAATCGCTATAATCACACCTGGTACTTGATGTTAGCGATACTACAATAACACACACTGTGCCGACCAATCCCGTTCCCCCACCCTCGTCGCACGCGAGATAGTCGTATTTACCTTTTCCTAACAATACCCCCTTTCAACGTCATTGCTTGTCAGGATTTTTTTTTTACATGTCGCACCCTGTTGCCTAATACCCACCTCACACATGATGCTAACGATACTAATAACACTCGACCAATAAAGGCACCACCTTTCCCCACCCGCACGCCCCGCCCAAGATAACCGGCGTGAGCGCGCAAGTTTTAGAACCACTGGTGTCCATAACCAGCGAGCGACAGACCCCGCGAGAGCCGATCACGACCCGCACGCCGTCACGATAAGCCGATTACCACCGAGCCGTCCACCGAGCCGTTCGACGATCTTTTCAATTTACCTGAGTTAATCCCTCAGACGCAGTGGACCGTTTCGACAAACTGACGAACTCCAAAAAAAATTACCCCCCAAAAAATAGTCAATTTCGATAAAATTGCGATTTTTTTTTTTTTTTTTTTTTTTTTTTTTGTGTGCAAAATCCATTGTCTTTGGTGCAATTTCGGTGCATGCACGTGCACTTTGGGGGGGGGGGGTATATCGCCACCCCTACAACTAATGTGTAATAGAATATTCGAAAATTTGTAATATAATGATTTAAAAAAGTATAATAAATTATAATTTCCTTTTGTATTTCCTTAATATGTTCAGGCTACCGGCGGTAGCTGCGGAATCATAGAGAATACGCCACTGATTGAGTGCCGTCTCCGCATTGAAGATTGGCTATCATGGAGCGCCATTCCGCTTTGTCTCTTGATTTGATAGCGCAGGTTGTCATAGGTTGACTTGTCCATCTTTTGGTGACACTAGTCCATGTTAGTCTTGGTCTGCCTCTTTTACCTTGTACTTTCCCATCCAATATTACTTTTAGGATGTAGCTGTGTCTTTTAACATGCCTCAAAAATCTCATTTGTCTTGTTTGAATTGTGTTTAGTAGTTCTCTTTTTCGTTTTCTAATTATTCTAAGACTTCATCGTTTGTTTTGTTTTCTTTCCATCCAATTCTTCATATTCTTCTTCAAATCCACATTTCAAAGGCTTCAATTTTCGGTTATGTTTTCTTGTCTAATGTCCATGTTTCTGCACTATACAGGAATGTTGAGAAGATATAATAATTTGCTGTTCTTAGTTTTAGCCCTGGTGTTATTTGTTTTGGTCTTAGTATAATTTTCATGGCATAAAAATTACCTTGTGGGGTTCCTATTATTTTGTTTGTCAGTTTTACATTTCCCATTACTGGTTATAGTATGTCCAAAGTAGTTACACCTCTGAACTGTCTCCAGTCTATTCCTTCAACTTAGATACGCTCTTGTAGGTTTTTGAGTATTATCTTTGTTCATGATCATAGTTTTAGTCTTTTTGATATTCATATCTAAACCATATTTTTTACTTGTAGTGTTTGTTTCATTGAGTTATTGTTGTAGAACTTTAGGATTTTCTGCTAGTGATACAATATAATCAGCATATAGAGACAAATAATAATAAATGAATATTATTATGGAGGGAAACTTCCAAGGCGATAGATCAGCGAATCATTTTAGTGGAAGAGGTTTGTTTACAACACTCGGACTAATAAATCACAAATAATAATTAGAAAAAAAGAACAATAGACAGTCAGAAGCAGGATCGAACCCGTAGCTGTGTGTGTGTGTATGTAAAAAAAAAAGTGGGGGGTGTTTGAAGGGGAGTGAGGGGGCTTCATGTGTGTGGTAAAGCTGTATATGTGTGCGTGTGTGAAGACGCCGGGTATGTGGTTCAGCTGTAAGAAAACGTCGTCAGGTTCATGTATGGAGAGTCAGGCATGTGGTTCGGCTGTGAGAAAACGTCGTCAGGTTCATGTATGGAGAGTCAGGCATGTGGTTCGGCTGTGAGAAAACGTCGTCAGGTTCATGTATGGAGGGTCAGGCATGTCGTTCGGCTGTGAGAAAACGTCGTCAGGTTCATGTATGGAGAGTCAGGCATGTGGTTCGGCTGTGAGAAAACGTAGTCAGGTTCATGTATGAAGAGTCAGACATGTGGTTCAGCTGTGAGAAAACGTCGTCAGGTTCATGTATGGAGAGTCAGGCATGTGGTTCGGCTGATTGTGTGTGTCAGATATTTGGTTCATGTGTATGAAGTGGCCAGGTATGTTGTGTACGTGTGTGTTTGTGGAGTGTGTGTTACCTGATTCATCTGTCTTCATTGTTCTGTTGCCTCATTCATCTGTTTTCATTGTTCTGTTACCTCATTCACCTGTTTTCATTGTTCTGTTGCCTCATTCATCTGTTTTCATTGTTCTGTTACCTCATTCATCTGTTTTCATTGTTCTGTTACCTCATTCACCTGTTTTCATTGTTCTGTTGCCTCATTCATCTGTTTCCATTGTTCTGTTACCTCATTCATCTGTTTTCATTGTTCTGTTGCCTCATTCATCTGTTTTCATTGTTCTGTTACCTCATTCATCTGTTTTCATTGTTCTGTTACCTCATTCATCTGTTTTCATTGTTCTGTTACCTCATTCATCTGTTTTCATTGTTCTGTTGCCTCATTCATCTGTTTTCATTGTTCTGTTACCTCATTCATCTGTTTTCATTGTTCTGTTACCTCATTCATCTGTTTTCATTGTTCTGTTACCTCATTCATCTGTTTTCATTGTTCTGTTACCTCATTCACCTGTTTTCATTGTTCTGTTACCTCATTCACCTGTTTTCATTGTTCTGTTACCTCATTAACCTGTTTTCATTGCTCTGTTACCTCATTCATCTGTTTTCATTGTTCTGTTACCTCATTCATCTGTTTTCATTGTTCTGTTACCTCATTCATCTGTTTTCATTGTTCTGTTATCTCATTTCTCTGCCACTTAGTTCTATCCAATATAACTCCATTCTTTTTCTTTCAGTTAATTTTTTTTCGATCTTTTACTACCTCCTTTCACCGTTCTCGTTGTTCTATCTCATTACCTCTTTCCGCCGTTCTCTTTACTCCACTGAATACTCCATTCCGTTGTTTTCTTTCTCTTTCTATGAGAAATTAAAAGCAAGATAGAAAAAGATGGCTTGGTTCCAGCTTTACATAAGTAATGGACAACACAAAATCGAAAAAAGTTCGGCTGATTAGGCCTTCATCAGGTGAAATAAACTATACAAACATAGTAGCCTCCATCAGTCGTAATTGACTACGACTTTTGCAGCGCCCTAGGAAATGCTATTTTTATCTAACTCAAGAGAAAAGATACAAGACGACTTAAGAGAATGGCTTGGCAGAAGGTTAACAACAGAAGTAATAAATAGCTGTCGAGATCGAAAGTTGTGGAGAGACATGATGAACTTCGTCAGTAGGCCCGGTACTTGATGATGATACTAGTTAACTAGTGTTAATTTTATTTACTTACATATCTGTGTATGTGTTGTATATTATTCATCTTCTCCTTCCTTTCAACCACATGTGTAGGTGCTTTCAACAAGCACACGCTTTCAACAAGCACTATCCATCGTTGTGTTTTTTCAAATGTCTCAAATCAAATCAATTAAGTCTGCCTGATATTGCTGTTGGGGGCCACTCGTTATAATGGGACGCCTTTCAAATCTGCGACGAATTGGTTTATGAAGGGTATAGGTATCCTGATGACTCAGCCATTGTTTGATCTTTGCGAGTCCCAGTTTTGTGTTACGTTGCAGGGCCGTTGCACCACTATACGCCCCTGGTCGACTAGGGTCAAAGTAATGAAGTCTCAATATTTTCTCCACCATTCCCATTTTGGTGTTGGGATTCCGCTCTTTCTTTTTTTAGGTCTCAGTTTATGCGTCGTTACGGGCGGAGTGGTTTCATTACCTAGCTTTGGGGTTTCCGCTGGTGGTGGTGTCTTGGTCTGCTCTGGTGATACCTCGATTGATGGTGGTGGTGGTGGGGAAGGTGTTTTTTTTCTGTTGCCGTGTTGTGTTGAATGAGATCGACCGAGCCCAATGAGCGTCGTTTATACTGCTCCAATGTAGTTAAATATTGATGCAGGGCACGTTGGTACACTCTGGCCTTATCGGCGGGTGCTAAATCATCGTGTAATAGGATACGTTGCATTTCATCATCTAAATCTTTCAAGTTGTCACCGATCGCCTCGGGTGGGGTATACGTGCTAGTAGTCTGTTTAAGACACTCGAGGAATCGAGGATCCATCAAAATAATTTTTTTGGCCATTGTTACGCACCTAATACGAGACCGAATTGTTACACGCATCATATTTCCCCACACATCACCCTATTGGGTCAGTTCCAGAGGTCACTGAACATGTCGCAACATAACGTATTATCACGCCTGATAACGTATTGCGTTAGCTACTATAAATAGACGGTCCTCGACCCGATAAACGTAATGGGTATAAAAACCCCAGTCGATCAGTGTACACGCACACACATAACCAGCGTCTGTTGCCAGGTGGTTTGTGTTTGTTTTCTTTGAATATGGAGTCGTGTAGCTTGAATACGCCAATTTCGTTTGATGTCAGTGATCAGCGCATATTTATGTCACGTGGAAATGAGACTGTAGTTCCATTGTCTAAAGATGGCGTTAAGGCAGTCTCGGTTTGTGTTTTTTCGTAACAGACCATTGATAAATATAAGGACATATAGCGGTGAGAGTATTTTGAAGTTTCCTACCAGAACTGGGATAACACTATCGAGAGAGGAATTTATCATGTTAGTTGAGATGCGAGAGGAAATTTTAACCGCTTATGCTAACCTCAACTACACACCGCCTGTTGTTAACCAGATCAACTACACGCCACCTCTCGTTAACCAGATCAACTACACGCCGCCTCTCGTTAACCAGATCAACTACACGCCGCCTCTCGTTAACCACCAAAACTAAACGCCGCCTGTTGTTAACCACCAGAACTGCATACCATCTCTTGTTAACCCGAATCTCATCGACTACACGCCCCCCTTTGTTAATCAAGGGAACCTCGCTCTTGTTAATCAGACGACAGATCCGGCAGCCAATATGAATGCCGCGGGTGTTTCAGCAGAGTCACCAATTACCTATTCCAGCTTTGATCAAGGTTTTGTCAAAATGGAGGGCGGTTGTGTTTTGAAGGCTAATGAAACTTCCTATGCACCCGTGTTTAATAGACATTTAACAAACAGTACCACCAAAACAGGAGGGAGGAAACCCAGACGCTTAAAATTATCAACAACCGGACAGTAATATATATATGTTGTATATTTGTTGTATTAATAACAAAGCTGTGAAATATAGAACGAATTTTGTTTTGCTTTACCATGAATGTGAAAGAGAGAGAGAGAGAGAGAGAGAGAGAGAATTTCGCTGGTTGATACTTTGTGTGGCTTGATGATGATGATGATGATGATGATGATGATGATGATGATAGGACATGAAGGGTTGATGATGCTGTTGAGGGTGGCACATGATGATGATGTGTCACTAATAATCGGTTTGATACTTTGTGTGGTATGATGATAGGACATGAAGGGTACATGTTGCTGTTGAGGGTGGCACATGATGATGATGTGTCACTAAAAAAAATCGCTATAATCACACCTGGTACTTGATGTTAGCGATACTACAATAACACACACTGTGCCGACCAATCCCGTTCCCCCACCCTCGTCGCACGCGAGATAGTCGTATTTACCTTTTCCTAACAATACCCCCTTTCAACGTCATTGCTTGTCAGGATTTTTTTTTTACATGTCGCACCCTGTTGCCTAATACCCACCTCACACATGATGCTAACGATACTAATAACACTCGACCAATAAAGGCACCCCCTTTCCCCACCCGCACGCCCCGCCCAAGATAACCGGCGTGAGCGCGCAAGTTTTAGAACCACTGGTGTCCATAACCAGCGAGCGACAGACCCCGCGAGAGCCGATCACGACCCGCACGCCGTCACGATAAGCCGATTACCACCGAGCCGTCCACCGAGCCGTTCGACGATCTTTTCAATTTACCTGAGTTAATCCCTCAGACGCAGTGGACCGTTTCGACAAACTGACGAACTCCAAAAAAAATTACCCCCCAAAAAATAGTCAATTTCGATAAAATTGCGATTTTTTTTTTTTTTTTTTTTTTTTGGTGTGCAAAATCCATTGTCTTTGGTGCAATTTCGGTGCATGCACGTGCACTTTGGGGGGGGGGGGTATATCGCCACCCCTACAACTAATGTGTAATAGAATATTCGAAAATTTGTAATATAATCATTTAAAAAAGTATAATGAATTATAATTTCCTTTTGTATTTCCTTAATATGTTCAGGCTACCGGCGGTAGCTGCGGAATCATAGAGAATACGCCACTGATTGAGTGCCGTCTCCGCATTGAAGATTGGCTATCATGGAGCGCCATTCCGCTTTGTCTCTTGATTTGATAGCGCAGGTTGTCATAGGTTGACTTGTCCATCTTTTGGTGACACTAGTCCATGTTAGTCTTGGTCTGCCTCTTTTACCTTGTACTTTCCCATCCAATATTACTTTTAGGATGTAGCTGTGTCTTTTAACATGCCTCAAAAATCTCATTTGTCTTGTTTGAATTGTGTTTAGTAGTTCTCTTTTTCGTTTTCTAATTATTCTAAGACTTCATCGTTTGTTTTGTTTTCTTTCCATCCAATTCTTCATATTCTTCTTCAAATCCACATTTCAAAGGCTTCAATTTTCGGTTATGTTTTCTTGTCTAATGTCCATGTTTCTGCACTATACAGGAATGTTGAGAAGATATAATAATTTGCTGTTCTTAGTTTTAGCCCTGGTGTTATTTGTTTTGGTCTTAGTATAATTTTCATGGCATAAAAATTACCTTGTGGGGTTCCTATTATTTTGTTTGTCAGTTTTACATTTCCCATTACTGGTTATAGTATGTCCAAAGTAGTTACACCTCTGAACTGTCTCCAGTCTATTCCTTCAACTTAGATACGCTCTTGTAGGTTTTTGAGTATTATCTTTGTTCATGATCATAGTTTTAGTCTTTTTGATATTCATATCTAAACCATATTTTTTACTTGTAGTGTTTGTTTCATTGAGTTATTGTTGTAGAACTTTAGGATTTTCTGCTAGTGATACAATATAATCAGCATATAGAGACAAATAATAATAAATGAATATTATTATGGAGGGAAACTTCCAAGGCGATAGATCAGCGAATCATTTTAGTGGAAGAGGTTTCTTTACAACACTCGGACTAATAAATCACAAATAATAATTAGAAAAAAAGAACAATAGACAGTCAGAAGCAGGATCGAACCCGTAGCTGTGTGTGTGTGTATGTAAAAAAAAAGTGGGGGGTGTTTGAAGGGGAGTGAGGGGGCTTCATGTGTGTGGTAAAGCTGTATATGTGTGCGTGTGTGAAGAAGCCGGGTATGTGGTTCAGCTGTAAGAAAACGTCGTCAGGTTCATGTATGGAGAGTCAGGCATGTGGTTCGGCTGTGAGAAAACGTCGTCAGGTTCATGTATGGAGGGTCAGGCATGTCGTTCGGCTGTGAGAAAACGTCGTCAGGTTCATGTATGGAGAGTCAGGCATGTGGTTCGGCTGTGAGAAAACGTAGTCAGGTTCATGTATGAAGAGTCAGACATGTGGTTCAGCTGTGAGAAAACGTCGTCAGGTTCATGTATGGAGAGTCAGGCATGTGGTTCGGCTGATTGTGTGTGTCAGATATTTGGTTCATGTGTATGAAGTGGCCAGGTATGTTGTGTACGTGTGTGTTTGTGGAGTGTGTGTTACCTGATTCATCTGTCTTCATTGTTCTGTTGCCTCATTCATCTGTTTTCATTGTTCTGTTACCTCATTCATCTGTTTTCATTGTTCTGTTACCTCATTCATCTGTTTTCATTGTTCTGTTACCTCATTCATCTGTTTTCATTGTTCTGTTACCTCATTCATCTGTTTTCATTGTTCTGTTGCCTCATTCATCTGTTTTCATTGTTCTGTTACCTCATTCATCTGTTTTCATTGTTCTGTTGCCTCATTCATCTGTTTTCATTGTTCTGTTACCTCATTCATCTGTTTTCATTGTTCTGTTGCCTCATTCATCTGTTTTCATTGTTCTGTTACCTCATTCATCTGTTTTCATTGTTCTGTTACCTCATTCATCTGTTTTCATTGTTCTGTTACCTCATTCATCTGTTTTCATTGTTCTGTTACCTCATTCATCTGTTTTCATTGTTCTGTTACCTCATTCACCTGTTTTCATTGTTCTGTTACCTCATTCATCTGTTTTCATTGTTCTGTTACCTCATTCACCTGTTTTCATTGTTCTGTTACCTCATTCATCTGTTTTCATTGTTCTGTTACCTCATTCATCTGTTTTCATTGTTCTGTTACCTCATTCATCTGTTTTCATTGTTCTGTTACCTCATTCATCTGTTTTCATTGTTCTGTTGCCTCATTCATCTGTTTTCATTGTTCTGTTACCTCATTCATCTGTTTTCATTGTTCTGTTACCTCATTCATCTGTTTTCATTGTTCTGTTACCTCATTCATCTGTTTTCATTGTTCTGTTACCTCATTCACCTGTTTTCATTGTTCTGTTACCTCATTCACCTGTTTTCATTGTTCTGTTACCTCATTCATCTGTTTTCATTGTTCTGTTACCTCATTCATCTGTTTTCATTGTTCTGTTGCCTCATTCATCTGTTTTCATTGTTCTGTTACCTCATTCATCTGTTTTCATTGTTCTGTTACCTCATTCACCTGTTTTCATTGTTCTGTTACCTCATTCACCTGTTTTCATTGTTCTGTTACCTCATTCATCTGTTTTCATTGTTCTGTTACCTCATTCATCTGTTTTCATTGTTCTGTTACCTCATTCATCTGTTTTCATTGTTCTGTTGCCTCATTCATCTGTTTTCATTGTTCTGTTGCCTCATTCATCTGTTTTCATTGTTCTGTTGCCTCATTCATCTGTTTTCATTGTTCTGTTACCTCATTCATCTGTTTTCATTGTTCTGTTACCTCATTCATCTGTTTTCATTGTTCTGTTACCTCATTCATCTGTTTTCATTGTTCTGTTACCTCATTCACCTGTTTTCATTGTTCTGTTACCTCATTCACCTGTTTTCATTGTTCTGTTACCTCATTCATCTGTTTTCATTGTTCTGTTACCTCATTCATCTGTTTTCATTGTTCTGTTACCTCATTCATCTGTTTTCATTGTTCTGTTACCTCATTCACCTGTTTTCATTGTTCTGTTACCTCATTCATCTGTTTTCATTGTTCTGTTACCTCATTCATCTGTTTTCATTGTTCTGTTACCTCATTCATCTGTTTTCATTGTTCTGTTACCTCATTCATCTGTTTTCATTGTTCTGTTGCCTCATTCATCTGTTTTCATTGTTCTGTTACCTCATTCATCTGTTTTCATTGTTCTGTTACCTCATTCACCTGTTTTCATTGTTCTGTTACCTCATTCCTCTGTTTTCATTGTTCTGTTACCTCATTCACCTGTTTTCATTGTTCTGTTACCTCATTCACCTGTTTTCATTGTTCTGTTGCCTCATTCATCTGTTTTCATTGTTCTGTTACCTCATTCATCTGTTTTCATTATTCTGTTGCCTCATTCATCTGTTTTCATTGTTCTGTTACCTCATTCATATGTTTTCATTGTTCTGTTGCCTCATTCATATGTTTTCATTGTTCTGTTACCTCATTCACCTGTTTTCATTGTTCTGTTACCTCATTCATCTGTCCACTGAATACTCCATTCCGTTGTTTTCTTTCTCTTTCTATGAGAAATTAAAAGCAAGATAGAAAAAGATGGCTTGGTTCCAGCTTTACATAAGTAATGGACAACACAAAATCGAAAAAAGTTCGGCTGATTAGGCCTTCATCAGGTGAAATAAACTATACAAACATAGTAGCCTCCATCAGTCGTAATTGACTACGACTTTTGCAGCGCCCTAGGAAATGCTATTTTTATCTAACTCAAGAGAAAAGATACAAGACGGCTTAAGAGAATGGCTTGGCAGAAGGTTAACAACAGAAGTAATAAATAGCTGTCGAGATCGAAAGTTGTGGAGAGACATGATGAACTTCGTCAGTAGGCCCGGTACTTGATGATGATACTAGTTAACTAGTGTTAATTTTATTTACTTACATATCTGTGTATGTGTTGTATATTATTCATCTTCTCCTTCCTTTCAACCACATGTGTAGGTGCTTTCAACAAGCACACGCTTTCAACAAGCACTATCCATGTTTGTGTCATGCCATTCCTTCAAGGTTATTCCATGGCTTCCCCATCATCTTCATCTCTGCTTTTGTTTTCTCCAAGTATATTTTGGTTTTCCTCTTTGTCCCTTCCCCAGGGGATTCCAAGAAAGTTCATGTCACGCAATCTTCTGAGTTGGCTTCCGCAGTGTTAGTCCTATAATTATTGCTCCTGCTGAAGACCCAATGAGCCAGAACGTCGTTCGATTTTGTGTTGTCTGTTACTTACGTAAAGCTGTAACTATACTATTTGTTTTCATATATCCATTACAATCAGCTTTACTGCAGTTTTGCATTTACATGTCTTGCCTTGACGACCCCCTATCTATTACTCTCTCGACTCATTAATTTGTTTCTCAATTAATATACACAATTGCTATTTCTGACCAGGTCAGCCGGTGATCTCGGTGTCACTCCAAGTGTCCTCCAGGCGAGGGATACCCTGAAGCGCCGCAACCTTGAGAGAGTCTCAATGGAGCACACTAGGGCAAGATCTAACCGCCCCCATCCAGATCAACTCTGCTCTATATCACTTTCAACCCCTACTCGGGTCAAGGTCACTAACAGCCAGTCGAACCCTGCAATCACAACCAAGCAAAGCGATGGCCCTATCCATCCACCGAGGATTCAAGGCGTCAGGTGGCAGGCGATTAGTAACAAAGAAAAACAGCTCCAGCATCAGTCTCTAACTGGGTCTGGTGCCAGGGAAAACCTCCCTCCGACCTTGACTGTCACAGCCGAAAACATCAAACCAGAGTCCCTCGGACTGTGTGAGAAAAGTTGCATGCCCAACAACTCTGACGTAATCGACACGATAAGAGATACCAACTCCCGTCACAAGATGGAGAATATTAGCAACAATTTCACGCACACACAGAAGATCATCAACAAACATCAAATTCTTCCATTCAGAACGCCCAATGTCTTCCCATGTAGAAGCACCAATGAAAAGGTGATAACAGAGTCACGTGACATTAGTGATAAAGTTCAAAAATTTATTATCGACTTGACTATGTCAAGCTCTTACGGCGATGCTAAAGAACAGGACAACATTACTCAATTATCACGTTATTCCCAACTCCTGCGTGTGGAAGACACACATACCAAAATTAAGAAGAAGGAGATAAATTCACTTGTGGTTCACATCCCCGACAAGCAGCCTGATAGTGATGTTCACGACCCGGAAACGCTCACTGGTAAAGTCACAGGAAATGCGGATCAATGTCTCGTGGACAAGGTCGTAGAGAACAAAGGACACAACTTGCCGGTCAAGGAAGGGAAGTACAGCTGGAGATCGATCAGGGGTCACCGGGCTGAGGGGATTGTGACAGGGGTCAGGACGTGGGATCCACAAGAAGTCAGTAATGCCCACCGGTGTTCAGTTCCCATGCACGCGGCAGCACGAGCCAAGCGGCGCTCGGTGGCTTTCAGGATATTCAAAGTCGTTGAACAGTTAGCTCGTGAGAGAACAAGATATGAAAGACATCAGATGGAGGAGCTCAAGAAGGCTATAAACGGGGACGAGACTAGCGTTCCTGCATTGAAGGATACATCCAGCTCTCCACCCACATGACCAGCACTTATTCCTGCACTGAGAACGGATCTGTAGATTTACAAAGGCGCACCAGCATAAAATGAAATCGGAAAACCCTGCAACTGGCATGACGGGTAATTTCCGAGTTTAGCTTCTTTCTAGAGGCCAACACAACAAGGGAACTCCTAAAAAAACATCAGAAAGAAACAATCAAAATTTTTCGGGCACATCATGAGAAGAGGAAAGTTGGAATACTCGTTTACAACTGGCAAAATAAAAAGAAAGAGAGATCGCGGACAACAAAAAGAGAAAATACTGGATAGCTTAGTGTCATAGCATGGAAAACAGCCAACAACAGAACTGATACGATGCACTGTGGATAGAAGATTGTGGAAGGATATGATTGCTTACGCCAACCTGTATGACACATGATGATGATGATGATGAGAGTCTTTCTGCTCGAAGTAGCGCCCCCTTCCACTTTATTTGGTCGCTTTCTGAATCTGTCCCAGGAGATCCATAGATTAGGGTTTAAAAAAAAAAAAACTATCTTTACGTTATTTTCCCAAAACTGGGGTTTTCCGGGAGCAGATGTTAAAACCGGAGAATAAAGGCCGCTTGTCCAGTGCAGTTTCCCCGAGGTATTCGGGTCTGAGTTTTTATTTCATCATCAATAGGAAAAGCTTTTAACTCTACCGGGATTCGAACCTGCTTTCTACTGGTTTGGAGTCCGGCGAGTTATCGGCTCGGCCACACGTTCTAGGTTAGGCTTGGGTGTACGCTAAAATCTAACCCTAAATCTTGTTGGGAAAAAAAATGAAATTAAATGAACAAAAACTATAGTCCGTTCAGAAATTCATAATCACACCTGAATTAGTTTTGCGTGACAACCGCTTGTTACTGTGGTTTCAAATTTTGCACGGAATCTTAGAATATTGATGGCGCAAAGATTTTGGTATTTTTTATTCCACAAACACAACAGATTTTGCACATCAGCGAATTCCTTTGATCTTTTATGACGATATCACACAAGTTGATTCAAATTTTAGAGTTTACAGTAATCGTGTTAAATTTTCCAGTTTACTGGAATTCTTGTCAGAGGCGTATCTACATAGTGCTTAATTGTGGGTGTTGTTCGTTATGTGTATTTGCAAACATGAATTCAATTGGTTAAAATTAGTCTTGTCCTTCGGTCACCATTAGACCCCAGGACGTCCTAATTGCAGCTGGAATTGAATTCATCTTAATTTTAATCATTCCGATTCTGACGATTCCAAGAGGTTGATAATCATTACTGGCTGGACAAATAGTAATCCATCTCGTTTCCAGTACTCATCTTCCACCCGCAGCACATGTTCAACACACTTCTTCCAGAACGGAATGTCTATTTTTGAGAGAGACTCGCGTGTCAGAACTTCAACATCACACATTTTAAACGTCCTGTTCTGTTCTGCAACTTGTCCTTTGACGTGAGCCCAAACAAGTTCGATTGAATTAAGGTGCGCATGATATGCAGGGAGTCGAAGAGAGGTGTGGCCGTATTTCTCAATGATTTTGTCAACATGGTACACCTTTTTCTTATTCGTATTCTTCACAAGTTGTAACAATTCGGGTTTTAAATATGTGTCGTCAAATTTGACAGTTTCATTCTCAAGCCATGTCCTAATTTGCTCTTTTGTATTTGATGCAGTAGGCACTTTGTCTTCCTCTGATACGACATTGTGGTATGATGCATTATCCATGACTATGCATAAAGGTCTCTCTAGGATTGGTAAAAAATCGTTTTCCAACCAGTGCCTGAAAATGTTTTCATTCATTTCAGTATAGTAGTCCCTACCGTCGGTACTTTTTGATTGGAAAATAAGTCCCGCATCATGGACAAGGCCGTTTTCAGTGCTTCCAGCATGCGTTAATATAATGCGCTGGCCTTTGCTGCTCGGAATTGTTCTTTTGAGTTTGCCATTTACTGATTGCCATTCTTTAGCATAGGTGTGGTGTGCGTTGACCCATGTTCTGTCCAAATATACAATATCATACCGTTCACTCCGCCGCTCACGGATCTGTCTCAGGTATTTGCTTCGAGCAATGACCAAGTGTGGTTTTTCACAAATAATATTCCTGCCCCAACAGTTTTTCTGAAAGTAAAGCCGGCTCCTCGCACAATCTTCCATAGAGTATTTTTAGAAATGTCAATATTGCAGTCTCCATGCAATTTTAATTTCAAATTCCTGAGAGTAACAAGTACATTATTAGCAAACATTTTCAATATCTCACGTTTTATGACATCCATGTCAAAGCTGTAGACTTTCCTTTTCCTTCCTTGATTGACATGAGTGCACTCTGAGTCTTGTTTTATCCAACGAGAAAATGACGATTTATTAAGACCAAACGCGAGTTGCGTTCGTCTCTCTGGGTCATGAATATCACAATATAAATGCCCCATCTTGGATTCCCTAAGGAATTGCTGATATAGTAATACAGTAACCTTTAGCATAGTTATAAATTTGCATTTCAAACTCATTGTAATTTAGATATAAATGTTGGTATTTAAAGTCAACAAATTGTCTACTGAGTCTTCACAAAATTAATAAAGATACGCCTTCCCTTCGGTAATTAATGCCAAGGCCGTGGTGCGTCATGTCGTTCAATAACAATTCAGTTTTGTGCACGGGATTTTCCTGAAGTTAGTGTTTCTGCAATAACCAAACTATTTTACGTGAACGACCGCACCAAATTAATGTATATATCCTAAAATGGTGTCAAATTCGAACAGGATGAATTTAATATAGCCTAAAGAAGAAAACTTTTAAACTAGATCAAATTTCTCAGAGCAAAAAATATTTCTATAACGTCATCAATATTGCATGCAAAATTTAAAGCAAAATAACAAGCGGTTATCACGTAAAACTAATTCAGGTGTGATTATGAATTTCTGAACGGACTATAGTAGTTCATACATTCAAATATTGTGCGGTCCACAGGGGAGATCACTGGTTTAGAAAAGAAAGACACTAAACAAGGAAATTACCGCGTTACGTTATCGGCTTTATGAGCTATAAACGGCTGACGTCACTCCACCCAAAACTTTCCTTGTTCGCAAAGATGAAAACGTCACGCTAGTTGGGGGTTTCCTATTGTATTTTCTGGCGGCGGGTCTTTGTAAATCTATAGATGGGTATGCTAGAATGTAACTTTCGCGTCATTGAAATGAGACAGACCAAAATAAGGCAGAAACCATCATGAGACAGATCACAATGAGGCACAAACCGTAATGAAACATACTAAAATGAGGCAGAAACCATAATGAGACAGACCAAAATGAAGCAGAAACCATAATGAGACAGGCCAAAATGGAGCAGAAACCATAATGAAACATACTAAAATGAGGCAGAAACCATAATGAGACAGACCAAAATGAAGCAGAAACCATAATGAGACAGGCCAAAATGGAGCAGAAACCATAATGAGACAGGCCAAAATGGAGCAGAAACCATAATGAAACATACTAAAATGAAGCAGAAACCATAATGAGACAGGCCAAAATGGAGCAGAAACCATAATGAAACATACTAAAATGAGGCAGAAACCATAATGAGACAGACCAAAATGAAGCAGAAACCATAATGAGACAGGCCAAAATGGAGCAGAAACCATAATGAAACATACTAAAATGAGGCAGAAACCATTATGAGACATGCCAAAATGAGGCACAAACCGTAATGAAACATACTAAAATGAGGCAGAAACCATAATGAGACAGACCAAAATGAAGCAGAAACCATAATGAGACAGGCCAAAATGGAGCAGAAACCATAATGAAACAGACCAAAATGAGGCAGAAACCGTAATGAAACAGACCAAAATGAGGCAGAAATCGTAATGAAACAGACCAAAATGAGGCAGAAACCGTAGTGAAACATACCAAAAGGGAGACAGAAACCATAATGAGACAGACCAAAATGAAACAGAAACCATAATGAAACAGACCAAAATGAGGCAGAAACCGTAATGTAACAGACCAAAATGAGGCAGAAACCGTAATGAAACAGACCAAAGGGAGGCAGAAACCGTAATGAAACAGACCAAAATGAGGCAGAAACCGTAATGAAACATACCAAAATGAAGCAGAAACCGAATGAAACAGACAAAAATAAGACAGAGATCATAATGAGGCAGAAATCATAATGAGGCTCTCATTGTTGTTAAAGACTTTTGTTCTGGTTATATGTTGCGGTCAATTGTACACGACGTTTTCTCCAGCTTATCTATGAAGCACAGATATTTGTTGCTGTCAATTGTACACGACGTTTTCTCCAGCTTATCTATGAAACACAGATATTTGTTGCTGTCAATTGTACACGACGTTTTCTCCAGCTTATCTATGAAACACAGATATTTGTTGCTGTCAATTGTACACGACGTTTTCTCCAGCTTATCTATGAAACACAGATATTTGTTGCTGATACTTTAGTTGATTTTATATTTCCAAGAAGATAAAACACACAAGCAATATCTGTTTTACATTCAAAGTGATTAGAAGAAGTCTTATCTTCAGAATTAAAAGACTTGTGGCTAAAATATAACATCGCACCCTGAAATGTCATTTTTTCCCCAATCGTTTATTTTCTTTGTTACGGGCATTAAGTACAAAGTACTAAAATATAATTCATACATAACGATTGACTCAAACTAGACAGTTTACATTCTGCGTTTGGTGTCACATACTAAAACCACTTCTTTAAAATATACATTTTTAGAGTGAGTGGAATGTACTAGGCTCATGAATGAACCTATCTTTTGTCGAGCACAACAAGGAAGCGATGAATCTACCAGTTGTCGAGTACCACAAGGGGACGATGAAACTACCAGTTGTCGAGTACCACAAAGGAGCGATGAATCTACTTGTTGTCGAGTACCACAAGGGAGCGATGAATCTACCAGTTGTCGAGTACCACAAGGGAGCGATGAATCTACCAGTTGTCGAGTACCACAAGGGGACGATGAATCTACCAGTTGTCGAGTACCACAAGGGAGCGATGAATCTACCAGTTGTCGAGTACCACAATTGGACGATGAACCTACCAGTTGTCGAGTACCACAAAGGGAGCGATGAATCTACTTATTGTCGAGTATCACAAGGGAGCGATGAATCTACCAGTTGTCGAGTATCACAAGGGAGCGATGAATCTACTTGTTGTCGAGTACCACATGGGAGCGATGAATCTACCTGTTGTCGAGTACCACAAGGGGGCGATGAATCTACCTGTTGTCGAGTACCACAATTGGACGATGAACCTACCAGTTGTCGAGTACCACAAAGGGAGCGATGAATCTACTTGTTGTCGAGTACCACTAGGGAGCGATGAATCTACCTGTTGTCGAGTACCACAAGGGAGCGATGAATCTACATATTGTCAAGTACCACAAGGGAGCGATGAATCTACCTGTTGTCGAGTACCACAAGGGAGCGATGAATCTACCTGTTGTCGAGTACCACAAGGGAGCGATGAATCTACCTGTTGTCGAGTACCACAAGGGAGCGATGAATCTACCTGTTGTCGAGTACCACAAGGGAGCGATGAATCTACCAGTTGTCGAGGGGGGGGGTGATGTCCGCTCTTGACATCACCAAAAGGTATTTGAAGCGTTCATAGCCTCTCATTTGCCAGGCTCAGTGGATATCGGATGACAAAACTTTCTCTGTTTTGACAAAACCTTCTCTGGTTTTGATGGACTAAATTCAACTCCACTGGGCCACTGTGTCCAAGGCCACACCTACACGTGGTCCCTCTGTTATCGCAAAGTTGGTCCTGGGCGCGACCGAGTTCCCAGTGGTATAACTGGGTCGGGAGGAGGTGAGCCCCTATAGATGCAGGGCTAGAGCCAACCAACATGTGGTATACGCCATGCCCTCATCTAATTACCCTCACTCCTCCTTGAGTGGATGTCTTGTCTTCTATCTTATTACTATTTCTATAGGAACCCCCTGTGGACAGGGTGAGAGCTTTAGCGAAACTACCTCGAGACCATCTACTGACATACTTGAAGACAAATGACTCTAGGACTGACTAGGAGTCCATCATGTTCCCTTCAACAGTCCTGTAGTAAATCGCACAGACACAAGTGACCCAGGACGTGACGATCCTCTGTCGATACATTTGGCCCCCATGAGATAAGCCTGATTTTACGGAGTAAGTGTCAGTGACAGTAGGTGGCGGGGAATGGGCTGTTGTGAATCCTGCTTGAATACAGGGCCTAGAAAGTGAACAAACGGATGGATGATATGTCAGCAGAGACAGAGACACAATACATGCCATGGATGGAATTGAGACAAGGATTTGCAAAACCTTCACCCTGGGGTAGGAAGATAGCCCACAGGTCCCCCAGTTTTAACAATGCCATGTACATCAATACGAGCTCGGACGCCGCCTCGGTCAACAAGGTCCGCGCCAGATAGTGAGCGACCAGGCTGGACTGTGCGATAAATTAGCTACTGGAAGAAATACAAACAACTCATGCAAAAAGCAGAAACCTCGGATGCAACAAAGTTCAATATATAAATATTTTAATGGAAGAAAGAGCATGAAGATTGGTCAGAGAGAAAAAACAAATAAATTAAACATACTACAACTTAATGGGGTGTCCGGTTAGCGCAATCGATAGGCGGTTGGCTTACCACGGCAACAGCCGGGGTTCGTACCCTGGCGAGGACACCTGGGTTTTACTAATTCCCTAAAAATTAGTGGGAGCCGCGATAGCTCAGTGGTTAGTGAACTGGACTACTACGGACAAGGGGTAGGGTTCGATCCCAACCGACGGCTCCGGGTTCACCCAGCCTTAAATGGGTACCGGATTTTTTCTGGGAAAGTAAAGCAGCACGGGCGTAATACCGACCACATTACCCCAAAAATCATGTGCTGAAGGTCTGTAAAATATAGGGTCACTAACACCATATTTCCCTATACGCCACTTGGCGTGACGGGGGGTACTTTACTTTTTTTTACTTTACAACTTAATATTTCAGGCCTCAAAAACAAGAAAACAGAGCTAACCAAAATCATGTACAAATACCAGATCCATATTGTCCTACTGCAGGAAAAACTACACAAGAACATAGACACACATATAACAGGTTACACCAGCTATCCATGTAAGTGCACCAACAACTGCAGGGGTATAATCACCTACATCAAAAACAATATACAGGGAGATGTAGTGCCACTAAATAATGCAGAACTAACAGATGTTCAGAAAGCCACAATTTGGTTTGCATCCAGCAAATATAATATTTATAATGTTTACAACCCACCAGGCACAAATTGTAACATAACAGAACTTGATCAAGTCAACTACCATAGAACTATCTTGGCTGGAGATTTTAATGGACATTCAACACAATGGGGATATTCTAACTCAAATCCAACAGGAAAATACATAGAGGATCTATGCCAATCAACTAATCTTACAATCACGCAGGACGCAGAATCAACACCAACTCTCCTACATAGAAGATCTTTGCCATTCAACTAATCTTACAATCATGCAGGACACACAATCAACACCAACTCTCCTACATAAAAGATCTTTGCCAATCAACTAATCTTACAATCATGCAGGACGCAGAATCAACACCAACTCTCCTACATAGAAGATCTTTGCCAATCAACTAATCTTACAATCATGCAGGACGCAGAATCAACACCAACTCTCCTACATAGAAGATCTTTGCCAATCAACTAATCTTACAATCATGCAGGACACACAATCAACACCAACTCTCCTACATAGAAGATCTTTGCCAATCAACTAATCTTACAATCATGCAGGACACACAATCAACACCAACTCTCCTACATAAAAGATCTTTGCCAATCAACTAATCTTACAATCATGCAGGACGCAGAATCAACACCAACTCTCCTACATAGAAGATCTTTGCCAATCAACTAATCTTACAATCATGCAGGACACACAATCAACACCAACTCTCCTACATAGAAGATCTTTGCCAATCAACTAATCTTACAAGCATGCAGGACACACAATCAACACCAACTCTCCTACATAAAAGATCTTTGCCAATCAACTAATCTTACAATCATGCAGGACGCAGAATCAACACCAACTCTCCTACATAGAACCCATCTCTCCCTTAGTAGGCCCGACCTGACCATTTGCTCTGCTGATCTTATAAGCTACTGCCACATTGAAGTTATTGATGACGTAGGCAGTGATCACAGACCCATAGTCACCGCAGTGATCACAGACCCATAGTCACCATAGTAGACAAAAACAACAAAAATCCAAACAAAACAGAGAACGAGATGGAATTTCAAGAAAGCTGACTGGAAGCTATATCAAGAAAAATTCGACCAACTCCTGAATAATCTGACAGACAACAGCGTAGAAATATTAAACGCGATGTTCATACAAATAATACTTAACACTGCAGAACAAACTATACCTAAAGGATGTAGAACACAATATCGACCATTTTGGAACACAGAACTGGAGACAGCAGTATCAGAAAGAAAGAAAGCCAGAACAATACTTGAGCAGAACCCAACATTGAATAATAAAATAAGCTATAACAAGGCTAGTGCTAAGGTCAAACTAGTTACTAAAAAAGCAAAGAAAGAGAAATGGCAAGAAACATGCAGTAAACTCGATTTGCGACATGAAGGAAATAAAGCATGGAGACTTATGCAACATTTGTCTGGTAATAAAAGAGAACCAAATCCTAAACCAATAAAATTTAATAATGAAATCATCAGCTCTAAAAAAATATAGTTAAAAAATGTAATAGTTACTTTGCTTCAGTCAACAGAGCGAAAAAACTTACAGATAGCGATAAAATTCAGCTACCTATTTTAAAATTAATTGAAAGAGCCCCAACAACAAATGTTGCAATATTTGAAGAAGATTTTTACATGAGGGAACTAGAAAAGGCATTAAGAAAATTAAAATGTAGAAAATCCCCAGGCCCTGACAAGGTACAAAATGAGATGATAAAACATATCGGCAAGTCAGGAAAAGAAACATTACTCAGACTGATCAACAAGTCATGGAAAGACAGCAAAATTCCCAAGACATGGAGAAATGCCTATATAATGCCATTGCTCAAAAAGAACAAGCCTCCAGATGACACCAGAAGCTATCGTCCCCTATCCTTAACATCATGCATAGGTAAAATAGCAGAGAGTATGGTCAATAGCAGACTATACTGGTATCTGGAAACCTCTAATACCCTGTGCTACGAACAAGCTGGTTTCAGGGCAGGCAATAACATAGAAGACCAAATCCTCAGGTTAATACAACAGGTCCAAGATGGATTTCAGAAGAGACAACATACTCTAGCCATCCTAGTGGACCTGCAGCTGGCTTATGATAGAGTCTGGCGTAAGGGGCTTTTATTGAAGATGAGAGATGCTGGGATACATGGGAAACTGTACAAATGGGTCAAATATTTCCTAGTTGACAGAACAATACAAACTAAATTAAATGAATCCATTTCAGACAAAGAGGTGCTAGAAGAAGGATTACCACAAGGATCACCACTCAGTTGTACCCTTTTTTGATATATATCAATGATCTGACCAAAACCCTGATAAATAAAAAAGCTCTCTATGCGGATGATCTGGTCATGTGGAGTACGAATGAAAATATTAGAACAGCTGAAGCACAACTAAATAAAGACCTGAGACACCTAGAAGTATACTGTAATACATGGACAATGAAAATATTAGAACAGCTGAAGCACAACTAAACAAAGACCTGAGGCACCTAGAAGAATACTGTAATACCTGGAAAATAAAAATAAATGTACAGAAAACAGTATATACAGTATTTACTAGAAGTAACAAAATAGCTAAGGCAAACATCAAACTCAATCTCCAACACAATAGTCTTCAAAAAGAGGAACACCCTACATACTTAGGAATACAACGATAGACCGACAACTGAACCTGACGAAACACGTAGAGAATCTCACTAAGAAAGCAAGACAAAGACTTCAACTAATGAAAAGGCTTTCCAGTACCTTATGGGGAGCAGATAAAGAAATACTTAGAAATCTCTATCTGGGATATGTTCGCACTGTTTTGGATCATGGTAGCTCGCTCCTAGTGACATGCAGCAAAACAACTAACATGGCACTGGACAAGATACAAAATAATGCATTACGACTCATCAGCGGTGCAATGAGGTTCACTCCAGTTGCAGCCTGCGAAATCCACTGCAATGTGGAACCTTTAGAGTTGAGGAGAAACAAAGCCGCTATGGTTCTCTATGAAAGACAAAAAAGAATGGAGAAGGACCACCCTAACAGAAAATTAGTAGATACATGGACTCCAAAACAAAGAATTAAGCAGATGTCAGTATTACAACATGTTTAGAAATATACAAAAGAAATTCCATCTACCTGAAAAACGACTACACACATCAAGAGTCATCAAAGAAATGCCACCAAGTACGAATTATAAAAAACCTGAAATAAATGTAGAGATATGTAACAGAACAGGTAAAAAAGCAGACCCAGTATCAGTAACACTAGCAGCAAGGAAAACATTAGATACTTATCCAGAAGACTGGATACATATATACACAGATGGTGCAGCCACTATATATATATGGCCCTTTTCGTCTTGTCAGACGGTCTAGTGGAGGCTATTGCGTATTTTTTTGAGGTATTGTTTTTGCCGAACAGCTTCTCTCGTGGCTAATTCTACCAATGTTTGACAAACACACGCGGTCACATAATGAACAAGTCAGGCTCGCTGGTCCACAGGGTTTACCATCCTTTTTCATGAGTCTCTTCTCTTCTAAGTCCTGTCTTAGCACAGTCTCAAATGTTGTTATACCGTTCCTTATACGTGCTCTCCATGATGTGCGATCACTTGCCAGATGTTCCCAGTCGTTTTCACAGATGGAGAAGTCTTTCAGAGATGATTTGCAGATATCTCTATATCGTAGTTTAGGTCTGCCGATTTGTCGTTTTCCGTGCTTTAGCTCGCCATATTGTATTTGCCTAGGAATGCGTTTTTCTTCCATCCGTTGGACATGCCCCAGCCATCTTAGCCTTCGACTTCTGAGCATCGACATGATTGTTGGGGTCTTAGCACGTTGCAGGACAGTTAAGTTGGTTATTTTGTCCTGCCATTTGATGTGCATTATTTTGCGGAGACATCACATGTGGAAGACATTTAGTCTTTTTTCCTGGTTTGAGTATGTTGTCCAGGTTTCGGATCCATATAGTAGTGTGCTAAGCACACATGTTTGATATATTAGGAGTTTAGTCTTTCGAGTTAGTTTCGTGTTGTTCCATGCCCTTTTTGTGAGTTTGCCGAAGGTCGTAGCTGCCTTACCAATTCGACAGTTTATTTCTTCATCAAGAGAGATGGTTTGCGTAACTGTGGATCCAAGATATGTAAATTTCTGTACTGATTCTAGTGGGCAGTCTTTTAGAGTAATAGATAGAGGTTTGAAGTCACCTTGATTTAGTATTACTGTCTTCTGAACATTAATTGACAGTGAAAAAAGGTCGCAGCCACTAACGCTACTTCAAAAGCTGGATATGGAATATTAATATATTATCCAGATGGAACAGCAGAAGAAATGTATGGCCCTTGTGGTGAAGTCTGTAACAATTATGAAGCAGAAATAACAGCTATTGAAACAGCAATTTGTCATTTAAATACGATTTTCGATACCACACCATCAAAGAAAATAAACACAGTTATATTTACGGATTCCAAATCGGCTCTGCAAGCACTGGAAAACAACACGAACAAAACAGAACTCATACAGCTTATCATAGACACAGACAGACTCATTGAAACAAATAACATAAGATTGGTAATGCAATGGATCCCAGGACACTCAAATATACCAGGAAATGATAAGGCAGATACATTAGCTAAGAGAGGATGCAAACAGACACAGATACATACATCCATCACACTAGCCACAGCCAAACAAGTCATAAACTCCAACAGTAGGGAGGAGTGGCTGAATGGATGGGCCTTAGGGAAAACAGGGAGAGAGCTTTATAAATATATGGCCAAACCAAATCCACAAGACAACATAAACAACCTAACAAGAAGAGACCAAACCACCATCTTCAGACTGAGAACAGGACATGTTATGCTAAATAACCACATTAATAGAATAAAACAAAACCATACCCCAGTATGTCCACTCTGTAATCACCCACAAGAAACTGTAGAACACCACCTGTTTCAATGTCCTGAGCTCACTGTCATCAGAACAGCACTACTTCCTCAAAGACTCTCCAAATGGAACATTCTGTACGGAACCACAGCAGAACTTAAAAATACCTGCAGATACTACTACATGGCATTGGGCCGAAGGGCATCAGCTCAAAGGTCACTGGATCCATAACAACAACAACAACAACCAGTTGTCGAGTACCACAAGGCAGCAATGAATCTACCTGTTGTCGAGTACCACAAGGGAGCGATGAATCTACCTGTTGTCGAGTACCATACACCGTGTATAGAGCAGATCTATAAGGATATAGTAGACCACACACCATGTATAGAGCAAAAATCTATGAAATAAAAGAACTTAACATAGCAGTACATAGTGAGAATATGAAAGAAAAGACCACACACTTTGTTTAGAGTAAGTATATCAAAGAATAAATCATAAACATTGTATAGAGTATGTTTGTAAAAGAATATACCATAAACATTGCTGTATAGATCAATTTTATGAAAGAATATAAACTAAATACAGTTATTGAGTTATTAGCAGGTGATCATCATTGCACTCCGAACACGTCCATAGGTGCTCAGATCCCTTCCTCTGCAAGTCTCCAGTGTCCAGCGACTAACAACTCAAGTTCTGTGTTGGTTGATTAGTCTTCTTACACGTCCACTAAGTTTCTAGTTTCTGGCTGCGACCATCTTAACTTTCATCTCTTTCATCCGAAGGAGTGACGTGGACTCATGATTGTCGAAGTCCTGTGTCCTTTTCACTTCCCGAAGGGCATTGATGATTTCCGCCCGATTCATTGGTTGATCGTCCTCAACAATAGCGCAGCTAGCCAACCTGTCTGCTCTTTCATTTCCTCATATTCCCGCATGTCCTGGAACGTAGACAAAGGTGACCTTGCGTATTTTTGACTTTTGCATTGACTCTAACCATTGCCTACGTACAGTTCCCGCCTCCACTTTTCTTATCATGCTCATCAAATTACTCAGTATGCAGGCGTGGTTGTAGTCTTGTAACTCTAACTAGATGAAAACTCAATACAATATAAGTTTGATGTAAGTTTATGTATGCAACGACTGTTTCCTTTATGGAAATTGTTTCCAGGAGCACCACTGGGTCTTGATTGGTCGTCGATCCTGTCGCACGCAGTCAGCTGTGGGTGGCTGGCCACTCTCAGCCTAATTCCTAGCCGGCTTTAAACTAAATGAATAAATGAACAATATTCTGAATAGCTCTCATCATCATCATCGAGTGCCTTCTCCGCAACGAAGGTTGGCTACCATGGATCGCCAGTAGCGCTAGTGCATGTTTACCCGTCCCTTTCTGGAAGAACATGCACCGAAAATGCACCAAAGACAATGGATTTTGCACCGTGCAATGTTTTGGGGACAATTTTTTTTGGGGGGGGGGTGTGGGGGGTGGGGGGGTGTCGTCACTTTGTCGAAACGGTCGGCTTAACTCAGGTAAATTGAAAAGATCGTCGAAACGGTCGGTTGCGTCTCAGGTAGGCGGATTATCTTGCCCGACACGGCTATCAGTGTTAGATTAAAATATTTGTGAAAGAGTATTTTAAATTATTTTAAAGATGTGAAATATGTATTTGTGAAAGTAAAAAATTCAGAATTATTAAAAAATGAAAAAATAAATATTTAAAAAAAGGCTCCCACCGGGATTCGAACACGGGATCTACGGCGTGACAGGCGATGATACTTAGCACACGGTCCACTTTGTCGATGTCGTCGAAACGGTCGGTTGCGTCTCAGGATATCTCAGGTAACCAACTAGCTCTCAGGTAAATCCGCGATTGAAAAGAAAACGTACTTATTTTAAAAATAATAAAATATAATGATAAAATTCAATATTTCAAAAATTAAATGAAGGGAAATTTAAAAATATAGGCGATCTCGTAATTGATTGGGTCGCGGATCTCGCACTACATTTTTGGTGATCATCATGTGCCACCCTCAACAGCATCATCAACATGTGCCCTTCATGTGCTATCATCATCATACCACACAAAGTATCAAGCCGATTATTAGTGTCTACATTTTTAGTGACACATCATCATCATGTGCCACCCTCAACAGCATCATCAACATTTACCCTTCATGTCCTACCATCATCATGCCACACAAAGTATCAAGCCGCGAAATTCTCTCTCTCTCTCTCTCTCTCTCTCTCTCTCGCACAAAGTAGCGGTGTTATTGTATGACGGTCCTGAAAACAATGTAACTAAAGCGGTGGGGCTTATCGGATTAGCTCGTCGAACGTTCTCGCGTGGTCTTAAAAAATATTTAAGAAATGAATATTATCCCTCCCCAGAAAAGATAGACCGCTTAAGAGAATGGCTTGGTAGAAGGTCAACAACCATACCCTCCCCTCCACAACATCATCACCTGTAATACAGAGACACTATACCCCACCCTCATCATCGTCATGTACCATCAATATGTGTGAATCACGCGTTGTAAGTGTTTACCTTTTCCAAAGCTTTTAACGTGCCGCCATACCTTCACTGTAACAGTTTAGTATTTGAATATCAATTGGAATAAATAATTATATAAAATACCTCCTTTAACCTGTATCACAGAGAAATTATACCCCCTTCGCCCCGTCAACATTCCGTGTTGATAATATAAAGCATCGTCGTCGTCGTTATGTATCATCATCAATATGGGTCACCATACCGTCCCCCTCCCCTCAACACAAGCCCGTTGGTGTATAGTGAACATGTCTTGCCACAACTTTCGATCTCGTACTCTAAATAGTGAGAAGGGGAAGGGTTGTAAGTGGACGTGGTTGAGTATTATTTCTTAGGGTATCTGCTGCTAGTGTGCTGTTATCGGGTGACCATAAGGCCAGGTGTGCAAATCTAAATAACGAAGTGGTTGTGATGATTCTAAAAATGGAGTAAAGGGGTGTTTTCCCTTTTGATTGTTCGTCACGGGGTGTAAATATGTTGTCGGTGTTATTAGTGTCGAAGTTTTTAGTATCGCTGACATGGTGACTTAACGTCGTCGGCATCATCATCATGTGGCATAGCGGTTGGCGTGTTTTGTAGTAAGGTGGGTAATGTGACCGGTTTGTAAATCAGCTAACTTTGGAAATCTAAGAGTAACTTTAAATAATGACGGTCTCAGAAAGTATGCCCAGTTAAGAAAGTTGGTAGATCAAGTTATATCTTTGTTGGTTCAGTGTCTGCGTACCGCATTTGAACACCAACTTTTTCTGGAAAACAACAGTAAAGAAAGTATGCCCAGTTAAGAAAGTAAGGGCCTCTGGTTAGTGCAAGAAGCCGAGTCACCAAGAAATCAAAAGGCACCCTATTGTACTCGTCATCGAGATCGATTTCTCCCTCGATCGTTCTCTAACATTGCCTCGGTCGCGCTCTAGCATTGCCTCGATCGTTCTCTAACATTGCCTCGAGCGTTCTCTAACATTGCCTCGATCGTTCTCTAACATTGCCTCGATCGCGCTCTAGCATTGCCTCGAGCGTTCTCTAACATTGCCTCAAGCGTTCTCTAACATTGCTTCGAGCGCGCTCTAGCATTGCCTCGATCGTTCTCGGGGTGCCCTCCCTTTCAAGCCCTGCTCACTTGGCCAAACTAGACAGGTTGGTCTGTTACTAGATACAGTCTGTCTTGCTAACATGCTCATCGCAAAACTCAGCAGGAAACCAGTCTTTATATTCTCTATTAAACTCAGCCTGCATACCGGCCTTAACTATGTCCTCCAACTTAGGTGCACTTAAAGCCGAGTACAAACTATCACTATCTGTTTCACATAACTGAAAGTCGGACCTGGCTACAAACTTATCTAAGAACTCGAAATAAAAATCTAACATACGAAGTTTCGTATATTGATAGACGAAGAAACCGATTTTTAGGGGAAAGTCCCAAGCAGTCTTCGTTTTCTCCATCTCAATTTCAGTCATCTTTTTAAATCGGGAATTATTTATCATTTTCGATATCTCATCCCCTGAATATACGAGACAGCGCTATGATTAGCCTTATTGGTTAGAGTCCTTCCGTAGGCTGAATTTCCTAAGTAAGAGCTTCATCGTATCGCTTACTATAGATTGATTTTCATCTAGATCACCAGCCCTCCTAGCGTCAGAAACTATTTCTCCAAACTTTTTAAAACAACTAGACGGTTGATATTCTATCACTTGATAATTTTATTTTTGGTTGATACCTCTAGCCCATGATCTAAATACCATTTTAACAGTGGTGTTACCAACAAAAATTTTTTATTCCCGACATAACTACCGATTAGTGTGCGACGAGGGGTTGACAACAAGTTATGGTTGAGGGCATATTCACCCATAAATGGTCCAATATCGTCACGCATGACGTCAATATTTTTGAAAATTGGAGTCATCTCACTGAAATGTCCCTTCAAGCGGTCGGGGACGTGTTTCAAGGTCCAAAAAGTTAGGTAAAATCACAAAATTTTAGCACTAAGACACACAAAAAATTTAGGCTCATAAGCAAAAAGTCGACCTAAAAATCTACTCCAACACTCATACTAGTTAGAAACATCGAATATATAGTTATTTCCAAAGTCCAAAAAGTTAGACCAAATCGCAAAATGTTACCCCCAGAACACAAAAATATAGGCTCATATTAAAAAAAGTCAACCTAAAAATCTACTCACATAGTCATAATAGTTAGACACAACGATCAGGAAGTTATATTCAAGCTCCAAAAAAGTTAGACCAAATCGCAAAAATTTTACCACCAGATCACAAAAATTTAGGCACAGTAAAAAAGGCGACCTCAAAACCCTAAAAATCTACTCCCACACTCATCTAAAAGTTACACCAAAACCGCACGAGATTTGCACCGTGCAAAAACATGCACAAGTTTGACACGCGCACCAGTTTGGCACAATGCACCAATAGACATCCCCATACCAACAATTTACTTAAAAATCACTTTTATGATTGTTACGCCCCTTACGAAGGATGATTGTTACGCCCCTTACGAAGGTGCATTGTGCCAAACTGGTGCGCATATCAAACTTGTGCATGTTTTTGCACGGTGCAAATCTGTTGTTCTCAGGACCGTCATACAATAACACCGCTACTTTGTGCGAGAGAGAGAGAGAGAGAGAGAATTTCGCGGCTTGATACTTTGTGTGGTATGATGATGTTAGGACATGGAGGGTACATGTTGATGATGCTGTTGAGGGTGGCACATGATGATGATGTGTCACTAAAAATGTAGACACTAATAATCGGCTTGATATTTTGTGTGGTATGATGATGATAGGACATGAAGGGTACATGTTGATGATGCTGTTGAGGGTGACACATGATGATGATGTGTCACTAAAAATGTAGACACTAATAATCGGCTTGATACTTTATGTGGTATGATGATGATAGCACATGAAGGGTACATGTTGATAATGCTGTTGAGGGTGGCACATGATGATCACTAAAAATGTAGTGCGAGATCCGCGACCCAATCAATTTTGAGATCGCCTATATTTTTAAATTTCCCTTCATTTAAGTTTTAAATATTGATTTTTATCATTATATTTTATTATTTTTAAAATAAGTCCGTTTTCTTTTCAATCGGGGATTTACCTGAGGGCTAGTTGGTTACCTGAGATATCCTGAGACACAACCGACCGTTTCGACGACATCGACAAAGTGGACCGTGTGCTAAGTATCATCGCCTATCACGCCGTAGATCCCGTGTTCGAATCCCAGTGGGAGCCTTTTTTATATTTATTTATTTTTTTTTTATAATTCTGAATTTTTTACTTTCACAAATACATATTGTTTTAATAATTCTGAATTTTTACTTTCACAAATACATATTTCACATCTTTAAAATACTTTAAAATACTCTTTCACAAATATTTTCATCTAACACTGTCATCCGTGTCGCGCAAGATGATTCCGCCTACCTGAGACGCAACCGACCGTTTCGACGATCTTTTCAATTTACCTGAGTTAAGCCGACCGTTTCGACAAAGTGACGAACCCTAAAAAAAAAAATAAAAATAAAAATAAAAATTACCCCCAAAAAATATTCAATTTCGAAAAAAATTGCGAATTTTTTTTTTTTTTTTTTTTCACCATTGCACGGTGCAAAATCCATTGTCTTCGGTGCATTTTCGGTGCATGTTCTTCCAGAAATAGGCGGGTAAACATGCACTAGTACTACTATAGCCATTCTACTCTGTTTCTTGCTCTGATGGTGCAGGCTGTCATAGATTGATTTGTCCATCTTTTGATGTTACTCGTCCATGTTAGTCTTGGTCTGCCTCTGTCTCTTTTACCTTGTAATTTTTTTTCCAATATTACTTCCAGTAGGCTGTTGTGTCTTTTAACATGCCACAAAAATGTTATTTGTCTTGTCTTAATTGTATTTAGTAAGTAAAGTAAAGTACCCCCGTCACGCCAAGTGGCGTATAGGGAAATATGGTGTTAGTGACCCTATATTTTACAGACCTTCAGCACATGATTTTTGGGGTAATGTGGTCAGTATTACGCCCATGCTGCTTTACTTTCCCAGAAAATAATCCGGTACCCATTTAAGGCTGGGTGAACCCGGAAGCCGTCGGTTGGGATCGATCCCTACCCCTTGTCCGTGGTAGTCCAGTTCACTAACCACTGAGCTATCGCGGCTCCCAATTGTATTTAGTAGTTCTCTTTTTATTTTCAGTTGTTTTAAACTTCATCGTTTGTTATCTTTTGTTTCCATCCAATTCTACCTATTCTTCTATAAATCCACATTTCAAAGGCTTCAATTTCTGGTTTGTTTTCTTGTCTAATGTCCATGTTTCTGCACCATACAGAAATATTGAGAAGATGTAACATTTTGCCATTCTTAGTTTCAGCCCTGCTGATATTTGTTTTGTTGTTAGTATTTTTTTCATGGCATTAAAATTACTTTTTGCCATACCTATTCTTTTGTTTATTTCAATTTTGCATTTTCCATCATTGGTTATAGTATGTCGAGGAAAAATTGAAAAAAAATTATTAAAAAAAAATTAAAAAATGGTATGTTAGAAGCTTTACGTGATTAATAGACGACACAGATTCGAACGACGTTTCGGCCAATAGGCCTTCAGCAGGAACAAACAAACAACATACACACACAGATATGTGAATAAATAAAACTAATCCTACATAGCTAACTAGTAATGAAACATCAAAAACAAAATAATCGAAATATGTTGACTTCCCTGTGTGTCGTGGACAGTGGTCAGGCTATGAAAGGAATTTCTCACGGGTGTAGCTGTAATTTATACCCTGTGGTCAGAGGTGAAGGGTTCTAAAAATACACGAGTGGGGGGAACGCTATCTAGGTACGTCGACTACAAAGGCACAGGCAATATCTGAAAGTATCTAAGGGCCCATAAATACATGTATACACACATACAGATGCGTGTATACATGTGTACACGTGCAAGAAGAAGTGCACATACTAATACATATCAACATACACATACATATACACACATACATGTGTATGCATACAAGCAAGAGCACATATACATGCATGTATATGCGTATACATATATATACCAATACCCGTGCCTATGGACACATACATGCATGTGCACGTCCATACGGGGACAATCGTATGTGTGGAAGGGTTCAAACCGGGGTAAAAGATAATATAAAAATAGCAGGTCTAAACTAAGATATATATATATATATATATATATATATATATATATATATATATATATATATATATATTAAAGTAAACACTTAGGACGAAATACAAACATTAAGTAGCAGCGGTATTGTACTAGTAAGAGGTTAAGGCAAAGAAATGCAAATGAATGCATAAAAATGCGAAGCTGCAGTAAAGCTGAATTCGAGGAAAAATTGAAAAAAAATTATTAAAAAAAAAATTAAAAAATGGTATGTTAGAAGCTTTACGTGATTAATAGACGACACAGATTCGAACGACGTTTCGGCCAATAGGCCTTCAGCAGGAACAAACAAACAACA
Source organism: Megaustenia siamemsis (assembly GCA_032433765.1). NCBI lineage: Eukaryota > Metazoa > Mollusca > Gastropoda > Stylommatophora > Ariophantidae > Megaustenia > Megaustenia siamemsis. The sequence goes on along the minus strand of JAVIAB010000082.1, from coordinate 100,392 downwards.
TACACACACAGATATGTGAATAAATAAAACTAATCCTACATAGCTAACTAGTAATGAAACATCAAAACAAAATAATCGAAATATGTTGACTTCCCTGTGTGTCGTGGACAGTGGTCAGGCTATGAAAGGAATTTCTCACGGGTGTAGCTGTAATTTATACCCTGTGGTCAGAGGTGAAGGGTTCTAAAAATACACGAGTGGGGGGAACGCTATCTAGGTACGTCGACTACAAAGGCACAGGCAATATCTGAAAGTATCTAAGGGCCCATAAATACATGTATACACACATACAGATGCGTGTATACATGTGTACACGTGCAAGAAGAAGTGCACATACTAATACATATCAACATTATAGTTATAGTATGTCCCAGGTAGTTGTAGCTCTGGACTGTCTCCGGATGTATTCCCTCATCTGTGATATTTAATTGTCGGTCTTGAGAATTTTCTTTGTTTATGATCATAGTTTTAGTCTTTTTAATATTCATTTCTAGTCCATATTTTTTGCTTGTTATGTTTATCACATTAAGCAATTGTTGTAGGTCTTTAGGATTTTCTGCTAGTAGAACAGTATCATCAGCATATCTTAGGTTATTGATTATCTTTCCATTAATGTTTAGGCCTGGTATCTCTGAGATGTTTTTAAAGATTTGCTCAGTGTATAGATTGAACAAGCTTGCTGATAGGATGCATCCTTGTCTTACTCCTCTTTTTATGTCCATGGGTGTTGAGTTCTCCTTGTTATATCTTATTATTGCTGTTTGCTCCCAGTACAGATTACATATTAGTCGTATGTCTGTGTCGTCTAGATTTATATCCTTTAGGCAGTCTATGAGTTGGTTATGGTGTATTCTATCGAAAGCTTTGGCGTAGTTTATAAAGCAGGCATATATTGGTTTGTTTACTACTGTGTACTTTTCAATCAATGTTCTCATGCTGAATATGGCTTCTTTTATCCCACTGTTTTTCCTGAATCCAAATTGTTGCTCATCTAATTCAGTATTGATTTTATTCTGAATCCTTCCCTGTATAACTTTTAGTAAAATTTTTGTTACCTGGCTCATTAGGCTTATTGTTCTGAAATCACTGCATTCAACGGCACCATTCTTTTTAGGCAATGCAATGAAAGTTGATGTTTTTAGTTCATTTGGTATGTATCCTGTATGGTATATGTCATTGCATATGTCTGTGATCACTTCGATGTCAAACTCTTCTAGAGCCTGTATCATCTCTATCTGTATATTGTCAGGTCCTACTGCCTTTCCCTTTTTCATTGTTTTTATAGCTTTTTCTACTTCAGATTTCAGGATTTTATAGTTGTATGTATATTTTATATCTGGCTTTTTGTCCCTTTCGTCATGAAATAATTCCGTTATATATTCTTGTCATCTATCTATTATATCTTTGTTGTCTGTTAGCATTCTTCCCTCTTTGTTTGAAATACATCCGTTTCGTACAGCTTTTTTGTCTTTATTCGTCATTCTCTTTATTTCTGTGAGCATCTCTCTTAAGTTTTGTTTACTTTCCAAAATTTCGACTTCTAAACATCTTTGGTTGAGCCAGTCTTCTTTTGCCTTTTTACACATTCTCCGTATTTCATTGTCTATATCTTTGTATCTGGCAGTGTTTTTCGCTTGTCTTCTTTCTTCCAATTTTTCTAACATTTTGTCAGCTATCCATTTTTTGTTTTTTGTTACTTTCCTTTTTGGGCAAGGTGTTGCAGGATTCTTGCATGCTGTATTTATGCATTGCCATTTTGTTGTGACTTTTTCCTCAGGATTTTCTATTCTGTACTGCTCAATCCCCTCTTCTAGTAGCTTCTGATATGTGTTCTTTACTTGTACAGTATGCGTTTCTTGTACATCTTTCTGGTTTAACGCTGTTATATCTATTGGTGTTGCTGAATTAGTTTTTTATTTGTTTCTCTTTAATTTGATTTTCAATTTTATCATTACAGGATTGTGGTCTGAATTTATATCTGCTCCTGGGTAGGTTTTGGCTTTCTTGACGCTGTTCCTGAATCTGTCTTTTATCATTATGTAATCTATTTGATTTCTCTTCTTGTCTCCAGGGCTTTTCCATGTGTATAATTTCCTTTTCTCTTGCTCAAGAAGGTATTGCATATTATCAGTCAGTTTTCTTCACAAAATTGTATTAATCTTTCTCCTCTGTTGTTCCTTTTTCCTAGACCATGATTTCCTATAATGGTCTTATATTTACCTTTTCCTACTTAAGCGTTCATATCACCCATTATAATCAAGATGTCTGATGATTTCACTTGCTTCATAACTGTGTTTAGATCTTCATAGTATGCCTCTATTTGTTCGTCTGTATAGTCTTGAGTAGGTGCGTATGTCTGTATTATTGCTATGTCGAATGGTTTTGCCTTCATTTTTAATAGTATATTCCTATCATAAAAGATAATGGTCATATGTTGGACATGTGATGAGAAGAGATAATAACCGAATAGAAAAGCAAGCCCTCATGTGGGAAACAACAGGTAAGAGAAAAAGAGGTAGACCCAGGGAGACACTGAGAAGAACATTGATGAGAGAGGCAAGAGCAGCAGGATTCGGCTCCCTCAATGTGATAGAGCAGCTTGCACAGAACAGAGACAAATGGCGAGATTTGATAAAATATCTTTAAAAGAAAACTGCTAGAACAAAAATTCAGATTGGAGAAGGAGTATCTTGGTCTACGCCCTATGGGCCGGCTACGGCTCGAAAGGTCAATAGATAGATTCCTATCATTGTATGTCAAGTGAGTATTTATATATTTTTGTAGCTCTCGTTTTATTAGAATGCCCACTCCTCTTTGATGTTCTTTTGTGTTATCTGAATATATAAATGTATATTTATCGTCTTGTATGTATCCACTTTCCTTCCATCTTGTTTCTGATATGCCTAAGATATCTATGTTTAATCGCTCTGCTTCTACCATTAGATTTTCTAATTTTCCTTGTTGGTATAAGGTCATAACATTCCATGTAGCTATTTTTAATTCGTTCTTAATACAGTAGTTAGAATTTCTCTCCATGGCTTTCTTTGGAGTGTTACGTGATGAGGCTCCAATCTCTTTCACGGTGGTCTGCCATATAATATATAGAATAGAATAGCTCTAGGAGCAAGTAACTCGTGGTAGTAGAGCAGTACCTTTCACGTGTCATGGCGGTGTACTGATCCACCTGTATTTCTCTCTCTCTCTCTTTCTTTCTATCTCGTTCACAGTGCTTGGCCTACGTTTATTTCCAATGAAAAGAAAGAAGGAAAATGGATTTTCATGTCATTCAAAATCCACATTCGTGGTTTCACTAGGCGACCCCTATGCAAATTAAGGCGGGGACTAGCACGAACGAGTTTTGTGAGACTTGCAGACACACTTAAGATTTTGGCGGGCTTTTGCTTGCGGTTGTGGAGGTCAGAGGTCAGGCCTAGAGGCTACTGCCGGCCTGAAAGATGTCGTGTAGGAAAATACGCGCGCACGCGCACGTGTGTTACTGCTCTGACAATGCAGCATCAGATCAACATCTTAAGAGCGAGTAGTTTGGTTTTAATGGTGATGTCTGGAAGGTGATTATATATCGTGTCTGTGTGTGTATGTGCTAATGTGGGGTGTATTATGTCAGTGATATACCTAAAAAAAATATCAGCGCGGGAATTCTCAGAGGCCAACACAAAAAGGGAGCTCTTACCAAAAAAAAATCAGACAGAAATAATAATCGACATTTTTTTATATACCTGAAAAGTTGGAGTACTTGTGTACAACTGGCAAAAAACATGGAGAAAGAGATCGCGGACGCCAAAAAGAGAGTAGATACTAGATAGGTTGATGTCATGGGACGGCTATCAGTCAACAACAGAATTGATGCCATGCAAGGCGGATTAAAAATTGTGGAAGGACATAATCGCCTAAGCCAAACGGTACGGCACATGATGATATCGGAGATACCTTGAGGCTGTGACACATTGTACGGTGAATGTGTACCGGTGAGGTATATAAACGGCGGATAGGAGTTTTTGCCTAAAGAGAAGCATGATAATGGTGTGGAAGATGGAGGTTTGGGGGGGGGGTATCTAGAGGTAGACGTCAGGACAGGAATGGTTCAAAACCCACCAGAAGCGGTGCTGATTGTTCGACAACAGGAAAAATTAACCCGTGGTTTAACTATGACGTCACCATCACCTGATCTCTTGGATAGTGAAAACTGATGTCTAGCCCTTTCGGATAACGGCAATACACAGGAAGTCCGTATGCACTCGCGCACGTTAATGAACCCTTGGCAATTACAATAAAAAAGAGTAGACCATAAATATGGCTGCTGCCCGGGTAAAATTGTCAAAAGTAACCTACTCACACCGTGAGTCCCAGGCTGTGCGACGTAGTTCGTGCATGTGAGCCATGATTCTCTTCGGATTTTCTCGTGGGGAATATTGGAGCACCTATAGGTTCGTCCGGTGTGCAGTGATAATGATCTTAACAACAGCATGATATCGTTAAACTAAGTAGTATTATAGGGAGCCGCGATATCTCAGTGGTTAGTGAACTGGACTACAAAGGACAAGAGGTAGGGTTCGATCCCAACCGACGGCTTCCAGGTTCACCCAGCCTTAAATGGGTACCGGATTTTTTTCAGGGAAAGTAAAGCGGCACGGGCGTAATACCGACCACATTACCCCAAAAATCATGTGCTGAAAGTCTGTAAAATGTATGGTCACTAACACCATATTCCCTATACGCCACTTGGCGTGACGGGGGCTCTTTACTTTACTTACTTAAGTAGTATTATCCTTTACAGAACATTGTCACTAGCCCATCATATCTTTGGCTGTGTAATTGTCTAGGTATTATACGTCAGTGGTTTGCCTTCTGACGGCAGGCGCGGTCCTCATGATGGTAATCTAACGAATCGTCTTCTCCTTCTTCTTCTATCCTTCCTCATTTGCCTTTCAGCGTCGAGTGAAGATATAATTTGCTGTCTTTTTCTCTTCTGTTCGCTTCTGCTGCTGTTTTGTTTCCTAGTGTTTCTAATATTCCATCTATCCACCTTTTTCGTGGTCGACCCTTGGGTCTGGTATTTTCGCAACGTTTATTGAGGAATTATTGTGTTGTGTTTTCATTACTCTGCCTTGTCACGTGGTCAAAACCATTTTATCTGTTGTTTCTTTATATATTCTATGTCGGGGGATATTCCTAGTTCTATTTCTCAGTTCTTCATTTCTGATCTTATCTCTCTGACTGTTTTCTGTTTCTCGTCTGAAACATTTCATCAATGGGACTCGTTCCCCGGACTCAGGGTTGTGAGAACCAGTTCAAGACGTTGGGAAAAAAAAACTGGATTGGAGGCGAAGGCAGGCTTCACAACAGCAGAGCTGGAAGTTGTCAGCGACTCATAGCTGATAGTTTGTGCCAGAATCGATGAACCAGAACCATCCAGACCCTGTTCCACCTCTCCGTGGTGCCTCCAGTAACAGATTAACTTGTCTAGTCTGGCTAAGTGAGTGGGGATCGAAGGGGAAGGCAACCCGGTACTCAAAAATGTCGTGCTGAAATCGGATATGTTGGGCCGAAAGGTGCAAATATCAGTTATACTGCAAACCACAACACAATTCAGATACGCCCGCTTAATGTCCTTTTAAGGGCATCCTTGGAGAGACGAATTACAGAGGGGATAGATTGATAGATTGGGCAAAGACACATGAAATGATTGTAGGTAACACCTGGTTCAAACAACACCCTAGGCGACTATGGACATGGCAAAGCCTAGACAAAAAAGTACACAATCAAATTGATTTTATACTGGTACAGAGAAGATTCAGGAATGGGCTAACATCTGTTAAAACAAGGTCAGGAGCAGATTGCAATAGTGACCATGTACCAGTAGTTGGAAAGATAAGAATAAAACTGCGGAAGGCACAGAAATCACAAAGAAATATAAAATTAGAACTAGATATGCTAAGAGTAGATAAACAGATGAGTGATAAGTACAGCACGATAGTACAAAATAGATATAATGCTATTGAGAAAATACAGAACATCCAGGAGCAGTGGGAAATGCTCAAACAATTGATTCAACAAACATCAAAATAAGTAATACCAGTGACTAAAAGAATAAACAAAAAGAAGTGGATGACAGAAGAAATATTACAACTAATGGATGAAGAAGAAAACATAAGAAAGAAGAACGGACATACAAAATATTGCACAAAGAGATCCAAAAATAAATGCAGAGAAGCAAAGAAGGATGGTTAAAACAGAAATGTGAAGAAATGAAAAAAAAAAACAACAAAAGAAAGACTCAAAATTTATGCACAATCATTTAAATGAATTAACAGGAAGAAAAGAAGTCAAAGTTTTAGGATGTGTGAAATCAAAGGAAGGAAATATAATAATGGGACAGAAGAAGGTAATGGAAAGATGGACAGAATATAACAGTCAACTCTATGATGATAAACATTCTAATGAAGACACAGGGCCACCAACAATGCAGAGTGAAGTAGAGGACGCAATTCAACACATGAAAATAGGCAAAGCTCCAGGTCCTGACAATATAACAATCGAAGAGATAAATACCATAGGAGAGCTGGTAGTACAAGTCATAATAATAATTACTAAATGACATATATTACACTGGACACATACCCGAAGATCTACTAAAATCTATCTTTGTAGCCATACCGAAGAAGTCAGGCGCCACTGATTGTGAAGACCATCGCACTATTAGTCTCATGAGATATATGACTAAAATATTACTAAGATAATCATGAGACGTGTAAGGAACAAAATAAAACCAGAAATAAGTGAGGAACAATGTGGATTTGTGGAAGGAAAGGGCACCAATAATGCAATATACATCTTAAGAACATTGATAGAAAGATCTATAGAGGTAAAGAAAGATCTATATATGTGCTTTATAGACTACACGAAAGCATTTGACAAAGTAAAGCATGTGGAAATAATCAATATGCTGGAGAAATTAAACATTGATGGCAATGATCTGCGAATCATAAAAAACATGTACTGGCAACAAACAGCAGCTATACGAATTAACAACCAAACAGGACAATTTCAATTAATAAAACAGGGAGTCAGACGAGGCTGTGTTCTCTCGCCGGATTTGTTTTCACTTTACAGCGAATATATTATGAGATCAATAGTAGACAACAAAAGGAATTGAAGTCAACGGTCACAACATAAATAATTTGCTATATGTGGCTGACACAGTCTTAATTGCAGAGACAGAGAATGAACTACAAGAAATGATAGACATAATAGTACAAGAAAGCAACAAGAAAGGTCTCAGTCTGAATAGTAAGAAAACAGAAGTAATGGTATATCGAAGAAACAATCATCACCATCATGCAGCATAAAAATAAACGAGACAAATCTGAAACAATGCAACGTTTCAAATACTTGGGCACAATAATAACATCAGATGGAAGATGCACCACAGAAATAAAAAGCAGAACAACTCAGGCCAAAATAGCATTTCAGAAAATGAAAAATATCTTATGCAGCAAATCTATGTCAATAAAATGAGAAAGCGAATTCATCGGTGCTATATAGAACCAATTCTGACCTATGGAAGAATCTTGGACTGTAGACAAACAAATGAAAAGACGATTAGAGGCCCTGGAGATGGGATTTCTCAGAAAAATGTTGAAAGTTCCTTGGACATATAAAAAGACCAATGAGGAAGTTCTCAAAGAGACCAACACAAAAACGGAGCTCTTAAAAAACATCAGAAAGAAGCAATCAACATTTTTCGGGCACATCATGAGAAGAGGAAAGTTGGAATACTTGGTTACAACTGGCAAAATAAAAGGAATGAGAGATCGCGGACGACAAAGAGAGAAAATACTGGAACTTGGTGTCATGGCATGGAAAACAGTCAACAACAGAACTGATACGATGCACTGTGGATAGAAGATTGTGGACATGATCACCTACGCCAACCGGTATGGCACATGCTAATGATGATGACGAAGAGGTGCACTCCTGTAGTCATCGGGCGAACGCAAGCAAGTAAAAATAGGAGAATCACAAGATGAGGAATCCTGCCTGCTCCACCAGGTAAATTGGAACCAGGCAAATAATTGCAGTGCTGCGGTAAAGCTGGTAGCAGTAGCAAGTAGTTGGCTGTCACGTATACTCCTACAAAGGTATGGTGACAGCTTCACAAAAAAAAAAAAAAAGAACAAAATACTGACGTTTCGGCCTACATGCGATAGGCCTTCTTCAGAAAACAAGAACTGAACGGACAACGAAGTAAGGATAAACTATTGATTTATCTGCTTCGCTCATCCTAGGCGCAGTAGAGTTTACCCTTATTTCCTTGTCCGTTTGTGTTGTTCTTGTTTTCTGAAGAAGGTCGCATGTTGGCCGAAACGTCAGTATTTTATTGTGTTCATTTTTCGTAAAGATATCACCATACCTTGTAGGAGTGTCCCTCACTTCCAACCACTTGCACCATCTACGTAATTTGTCCAGACTCACAAGTGAAAGATGAGCCAAGGAGCCTGATACCAAGATATTTGGAACCTGTCTGCGACTCATAGCTGATAGCTTACGCCAGGATCGGTGAACCAGAACCATCACAACCATACTCCACCTCTTCGCGGTGCCTCCATAAACAAATTATCCAGCCTGGACAATCGAGTAGCTGTCGAAGAGGGAAGGTAACCCGGTACTCAAAAATGCAGTGCTGAAGTCGGATGTCGTTGTTCAAATACAGCGCCTACTTAACGTTCTTTTAAGGACAGATGACGAAGCGGTCTATCAATTCCATGAGATGTTTTCTGCATCTCTACTCGCCCATAGTATTTAATATCATATACTTGTGCTTATTTGCTTTAGTATTCATCGTATGAACGCCAAGAGAAGGAAAGACGAGTGAAAGATATTTAACAAATGGAGGGGTGTCCTATGCTCTCCCCGCCTCTCTTTCTCACATCAGGTCTTCTCACCAAGGGGACAAATAATAATAAATTAATATTATTATAGAGGGAAACTTCCGATGCGATAATTCAGGGAATCATAGGATGAAGAGGTATGTACTACAGCACTCAGAAAAAAATGACAAATAAACAACAACAGAAAAAACAAAGAACAATATATGGTCCGAAGCAGGATCGAACCCGTACTCCATGGCACTGCGCCTTGCCACGACAAGCCGAACGCTTAGTCACCAAGACTAGCCACAAGACTGCCAACCAGCTACCGACGCTGAGAGAGCACTCTTCTGACTCATCCAGACCCGAGACACAAGCGAGGTTTCTAAACCAGAGTGACCTGTGAGTGACCGCCGCCTCGTTGTGACCCTCCTTCGCAACCTCGGGGGAAAAAAAACATTTACAGAAACATGCAACGATTATCGTATGAACATGAACATAGACAAAACAGAAGTCACCGCTACAAGCATGAATTAATGGTATGAAGGCTGAAAACTCAATATTGAACAAGGACAGATTTCTAATTTGGAATTGTTATATCATCCAATAGGAAAATTCAAGCAGAGATAGGCCACAACCAACTATAGATTTAATAAGGCCCGCTGGCAGAAAATACAACTGGAGAACTTACCAACTAGCATGACGTGCTCAGCTGTATGAGATACAAACAAATGACTTCACTCAATCCATAGCCACCCTTGTCCACAAAGCTAAAATGTCACACTAATTGGTCGTTTTTCGGGAATTTCCTCTCACCCGACAGGCCTAAGTAAATCTGTAGTTGATTGTGGGTAGGCCAACAACACCTGTAACTTTAGTAAGCCTGCTGGCTGAAAGGGAAACCCAAAAACACACAACTAGTGTGACGTTTTCAGTTACAGGGGCTATATATGTCTGACGTTATTCTACTAACAATCGCTCCTGCTCGCAAAGCTGAAAACGTCACGCTGTTTGTGTGCATTCAGGTGTTTTTCTTTCAGTGGTCATCATTACCTCCGCAGATGACGATGGACAGGCAAAAGATGTTTCAGATCAAATCTTCTGACTGTACAACTAACTACAGTATTACAGAACAAATCTTCTGACTGTACAACTAACTACAGTATTACAGAACAAATCTTCTGACTGTACAACTAACTACAGTATTACAGAACAAATCTTTAGACTGTACAACTAACTACAGTATTACAGAACAAATCTTCTGACTGTACAACTAACTACAGTATTACAGAACAAACATGTAACATTAGGTTTTTTTTGTTCTCAATGGGATAGAAGAATCACCTCAACAGCATGGCTGAAGGTTGACAGCGACTCATAGCTGATGATGGCCTGAGCCAAGGTCGGTGAACATAACTATCCAGATCCAAATCTCTCACTTCGTGGTGCCCCAAGTAACAAACTAAGTAATCTAGTCTAGTCTAGTATTACTAGTGATTCATTCTATTCTATTCATGAAATCAATTAATTTGCAACCAGGAAATCCCTGTATCCACTCCACCGACCGTCCCATCATTTTTCTTATAGCTCGCAGACTGATTGTTCCTGTAAAGAGTTGATTGTAGATACATCTGCTTTACCTGCTGAACACTCTGGATCGACCAGATCCTTTTCCACATTTAGACTCCTCATTCTGTCAATATATACATCATTGTCCCACCCATTCCTCTCCTCTTCTCTTAATGAATAAAGCAGGGAATGTGTAGGAATAGAGAGAAAAGGCAATCCGGCACTCAAAAACGCCGTGCTGAAGTCGGATATATTTGGACGAAACTTGGAAATATATACAGCTCAACACATCCCCACCAACGTCATGCTGTTGTCAAGATATATACCATACAACAAAGAACATCCAACCTGTTACAATGCTGTTTAATGGTGCTTGGCGAAAGGGACTATCCATTTCTTTGGTAACCATCAGATGAACACCAGAAAGAATAACGTTTCTTTTTTTTAAAGCGCTAAATGGCACAGTGTGAAAGTATACCTCTCAACCTTCAGCTATAACTGCCATATTTGGATGGACACCAGCCGAAGAATAAGAGAGAGAGAGAGAGAAGAGAGGGGGGGGGGGGAGAGAGAGAGAGAGAGAGAGAGAGAGAGAGAGAGAGAGAGAGACATTAAAATCGTCACAAAGGAAATGAGATGCACAAGAAAAAAAAAACGAACGTGAATATCGATGACGTTCATCATCATCATTGAGTGCCGTCTCCGCAACGAAGGTTGGCTACCATGGAGCGCCATTTTGCTCTATCTCTTGCTCTGATGGTGCAGGCTGTCATAGATTGATTTGTCCATCTTTTGATGTTACTCGTCCATGTTAGTCTTGGTCTGCCTCTGCCTCTTTTACCTTGTATTTTCCCCTCCAGGATCACTTTCAGTAGGCTGTTGTGTCTTTTAACATGGCCTAAGAATCGCATTTGTCTTGTTCTAATTGTGTTCAGAAGTTCTCTTTTCATTTTTAGTTGTTTTAAGACTTTGTCATTTGTTTTCTTTTCCTTCCATCCAATTCTACCTATTCTTCTATATATCCACATTTCAAAGGCTTCAATTCTATGTTCTGTTTTCTTGTCTAATGTCCATGTTTCAGCACCATATAGGAATATTGAGAAGATGTAACATTTTGCTATTCTTAGTTTTAGCTCTGGTGTTATATGTTTTGATGTTAGTATGTCCTTCATGACATTAAAATTACTTTTTGCCATTCCTATTCTTTTGTTTATTTCAGTTGTACATTTTCCATCACTGGTTATAGTATGTCCAAGGTAGTTATAGTTCTGAACTGTCTCAGGTCTATTCCTTCAATTTTGATATCCACTTGTGGGTTTTGAGTATTTTCTTTGTTTATGATCATAGTTTTAGTCTTTTTGATATTCATATCTAGTCCATATTTTTTGCTTGTCGTGTTTATTTCATTAAGTAATTGTTGTAGGTCTTTAGAATTTTCTGCTAGTAGTACAGTATCGTCAGCATATCTTAGGTTATTTGTTATCTTTCCATTAATTTGTAGGCCCGGCATCTCTATGATGTTTTTAAAGATTTGCTCAGTGTATAGATTGAACAAGCTTGGTGATAGGATGCATCCTTGTCTTACTCCTCTTTTTATATCAATGGGTGTAGAGAACTCTTTGTTATATTTTATTATTGCTATTTGCTCCCAGTATAGATTGCATATTAGTCGTATATCCATGTCATCTAGATGTATCTCTTTTAGGCATTCTATAAGTTGTTTGTGGTGTACTCTATCAAAAGCTTTGGTGTAGTCTATGAAGCAGGCATATATTGGTTTGTTTACTTTCTGTGTATTTTTCGATTAATGATTTCATGCAGAATATGGCTTCTTTTGTCCCGCTATTTTTCCTAAATCGAAATTGCTGCTCATCTAATTCAGTATTGATTTTATTCTGAATCCTTCCTTGTATAACTTTTAGCAAGATTTTTTGTAACATGGCTCATTAGGCTTATTGTTCTAAAGTCACTGCATTCAACTGCACCATTCTTTTTAGGCAATGCAATGAAAGTTGATGTTTTTAGTTCATTTGGTATGTATCCTGTGTGGTATATGTCGTTGCATATGTCTGTAATCACTTCAATGCCAAAATCTTCAAGTGCCTGTATCATCTCTATCTGTATGCTTTCAGGTCCTGCCGCTTTTCCCTTTTCATTGTTTTTATAGCTTTTTCCACCTCAGATTTTAAGATTTTATAGCCTGATGTACATTTTATAACTGGTTTCTTGTCCCTTTGATCATGAAATAGTTCTGTTATATATTCCTGCCATCTATCTATGATATCCTTATTGTCTGTTAGCATTTTTCCTTTTTTGTCTGCAATGCATCCACCTTCTGTGGCTTTTTTATTTTATTAGTCATTCTCTTTATTTCTGTGTGCATTCCTCTTAGGTCTTGTTTGCTTTCCATAGTTTCTATTTCTCTACATTTTTGGCTGAGCCAGTCTTCTTTTGCCTTTTTGCACATTTTGCGTATCTCATTATCTATTTTATTGTATTGGGCAGTGTTCTTCGCTTGTCTCCTTTCTTCCATTTTTTCTAAGATGGTGTTAGTTATCCATTTTTGTTTTTTGTTCTTTTCTCTTTTGGGTAAGGTGTCGCAGGCTTTTTGTATGCTTTTCTTTATGCATTGCCATTTGGTTGTTACTTTTTCATCAGGATTTTCTCTTCTGTATTGTTCAATTCCTTCCTCTAGCAGCTTCTGGTATGGTGTTCTTTACTTGTATTGTATAGGTATCTTTAATATCTTTTTGATTTAAAGCTGTTATGTCGAGTGGGTTTGTTGATGAATCAGATTTTTTGCTTGTTTCTCTTTAGTTTGATTTTCATTTTAATCATTACAGGATTGTGATCAGAATTAATATCCTGCTCCTGGGTAGGTTTTGGCTTTCTTTACGCTGTTACGGAACCTTTCTTTTATCATTATGTAATCTATTTGATTCCTCTTCCTATCTCCATGGCTTTTCCATGTGTATAGTTTCCTTTTCTCTTGCTCAAAATAGGTGTTACATATTATCAGCCTGTTTTCTTCACAGAATTGTATTAATCTTTCTCCTCTGTCATTTCTTTTTCCTAAACCATGATTTCCTATAATTGTCTTATATCTACCTTTTCCTACTTTAGCGTTCATGTCACCATCCATTACAATCATTGTCTGAAGATTTCACTTGCTTCATAACTTTATTTAGGTCTTCATAGTATGCCTCTATTTGTTCATCTGTGTAGTCTTGAGTAGGTGCATATGTCTGTATTATTGCTATGTCGAATGGTTTTGCTTTCAACTTGAGTAGTATAATCCTATCACTGTATGTCCAGTGGGTACTTATATATTTTTGTAGCTCTCTTTTTATCAGTATTCCTACCCCCCTTTGATGTTCTGTTGTGTTTCCTGAGTATATAAATGTATATTTTTTGTCTTCAATGTACCCACATTCCTTCCATCTAGTCTCTGATATGCCTAAAATATCTATATTTATTCGTTTCTGCTTCTTGAATTAGATTTTCCAATTTCCCTTGTTCATATAGAGTCCTAACATTCCAAGTACTTATTTTAAGATCTTTCCTCCGACATAAGTTCGAATTTCTCCGACTGTCCATGGCGATGACGTTGGTGTATGCAATTTCTAATGGGCGTTTACCTGAGAAAGAAACAAGAATCGATGAAGTAGAGAGCTGGGTAGACACCGCTGATGGATTATATTAGAAAAATGACTTTATTTTTCTTTCTCTTACAACATGAATATTCTATTTTTCTTTATCATACAATATAAATATTCTATTTTCCTTTCTCTTAGAACATGAATATTCTATATTTCTTTCTCTTGCAACATGAATTTATATTTTTCTTTCTCTTACAACATGAATATTCTATTTTTCTTTCTCTTACAATATAAATATTCTATTTTCCTTTCTCTTAGAACATGAACACTCTATTTTCCTTTCTCTTAGAACATAAACACTCTATTTTCCTTTCTCTTAGAACATGAACACTCTATTTTTATTTTACTTACAACACGAACGCTCTATTTTTATTTTACTTACAACACGAACGCTCTATTTTTATTTTACTTACAACACGAACGCTCTATTTTTATTTTACTTACAACACGAACGCTCTATTTTTATTTTACTTACAACACGAACACCTTATTTTTATATTACTTACAACGCGAACGCCCTATTTTTATTTTACTTACAACATGATCTATCTATCTATCTATCTGCCTGCCTGCCTGCCTGTCTGTCTGTCTGTCTGTCTGTCTGTCTGTCTGTCTGTCTGTCTGTCTGTCTGTCTATCTATCTATCGTCCTTTCGAGCTAAAGACGGCACATAGGGCACAACCACAATATCAAAAATAGAAACCTTGCGTGCCAAAGTGGCACATATTGCAGAGGGACACTGCTTCTAAAATATATGGCGCTGTTTCCATAACAATAATTTTTACAATGACAGCTTGTCAAACCATCGATCAATCTCCTTAGTTGCCTCTTGCGACATGCCTGGAAGGTCACAGTGTCACTATTCTTTATTTCCCTCATAATGAGGCCCCGGTAACACACAGGAATGCACGTGAACGCCCTATTTTTATTTTACACACAACACGGACGCCCCATTTTTATTTGACACACAACACGGACGCCCTATTTCCCCTTTTCAACACCATGGAACTATAGTCCGTTCAGAAATTCATAATCACACCTGAATTAGCTTTGCGTGATAACCGCTTGTTATTTTGGTTTCAAAGTTTGCATGCAATCTTTGAATATTGATGACGCAAAGATTTTGGTATTTTTTATTCCACAAACACAACAGATTTACACATCGGCGAATTCCTTTGATCTTTTATGACGATATCACACAAGTTGATTCAAATTTTAGAGTTTACAGTAATCGTGTTAATTTTCCAGTATACTGGAATTCTTGTCAGAGGCGTATCTACATAGTGCTTAATTGTGGGTGTAGTTCGTTATGTGTATTTGCAAACATGAATTCAATTGGTAACAATTGCTGATATAGTAAAAAAGTAACCTTTGCATAGTTATAAATTTGCATTTCAAACTCATTGTAATTTAGATATAAATGTTGGTATTTAAAGTCAACAAATTGTCTACTGAGTATTCACAAAATTAATAAAAATACGCCTTCCCTTCGGTAATTAATGCCCAGGCCATGGTGCGTCATGTCGTTCAATAACAATTCAGTTTTGTGCACGGGATTTTCCTGAAGTTAGTGTTTCTGCAATAGCCAAACTATTTTACGTCAACGACCGCACCAAATAATGTATATATCCTAAAATGTTGTCAAATTCGAACAGGGTGAATTTATATAGCCTAAAGAAGGAAACTTTTAAACCAGATCAAATTTCTCAGAGCAAAAAATATTTCTATAACGTCATCAATATTCTAAGATTGAATGCAAATTTTGAAACCAAAATAACAAGCGGTTATCACGCAATACTAATTCAGGTGTGATTATGAATTTCAGAACGGTCTATAACAAACGGTTCTTTTCTCCGAACTTCAACTCAGGCTGCCCACTGCTTCTTTCAAACGTTGAAGCCTAACGTCACAAAGTAACACACATACACACACAAATAAACATTTCCCTGTTATTTTCTTCCATAAATTATAAACTAGATATCTTAGGCATATCAGAAACAAGATGGAAGGAAAGTGATACATACAAGACGGATAAAATATACGTTAATATATTCAGGTAACACAAAAGAACATCAAAGAGGAGTAGGCATTCTAATAAAACGAGAGCTACAAAAATATAATAAATACTCAATTGACATATAATGATATGAATATACTAATAAAAATGAAGGCAAAGCCATTCGACATAGCAATATTACAGACATACGCACCCACTCAAGACTATACAGACGAACAAAAAGAGGCATACTAAGAAGATCTAAACACAGTTACGAAGCAAGTAAATCTTCAGACGTCTTGATTATATTGGGTGATATGAACGCTAAAGTAGAAAAAGGTAAATATAAGACCATAATAGGAAATCATGGTCTAGGAAAAAGGAATAACAGAGGAGAAAGATTAATACAATTTTGTGAAGAAAACAGACTGATAATATGCAACACCTTCTTGAGCAAGAGAAAAGGAAATTATACACATGGAAAAGCCCTGGAGACAAGAAGAGAAATCAAATAGATTACATAATGATAAAAGACAGATTCAGGAACAGCGTCAAGAAAGCCAAAACCTACCCAGGAGCAGATATAAATTCAGACCACAATCCGTTAATGATAAAAATGAAAATCAAATTAAAGAGAAAAAACAAAAAAACTAATTCAGCAACACCAATAGATATAACAGCGTTAAACCAGAAAGATGTACAAGAAAACTTACACTGTACAAGTAAAGAACACATATCAGAAGCTACTAGAAGAGGGGATTGAGCAGTACAGAAGAGAAAATCCTGAAGAAAAAGTCACAACAAAATGGCAATGCATAAATACAGCATGCAAGAATCCTGCAACACCTGGCCCAAAAAGGAAGTAACAAAAAACAAAAATGGATAGCTGACAAAATAATAGAAAAAATGGAAGAAAGAAGACAAGCGAAAAACACTGTCAGATACAAAGATATAGACAATGAAATACGGAGAATGTGCAAAAAGGCAAAAGAAGACTGGCTCAACCAAAGATGTCTAGAAGTCGAAACTATGGAAAGTAAACAAAACTTAAGAGAGATGCACACAGAAATAAAGAGGATGACGAATAAAGACAAAAAAAAGCTACAGGAAACGGATGTATTGCAAACAAAGAGGGAAGAATGCTAACAGACAACAAAGATATAATAGATAGATGGCAAGAATATATAACGGAATTATTTAATGACGAAAGGGACAAAAAGCCAGACATAAAATATACATACAACTATAAAATCCTGAAATCTGAAGTAGAAAAAGCTATAAAAACAATGAAAAAGGGAAAGGCAGAAGGGCCTGACAATATATAGATAGAGATAATACAGGCTCTAGAAGAGATTGGCATCGGAGGAGTGATCACAGACATATGCAATGACATATACCATACATGATACATACCAAACGATCTAAAAACATCAACTTTCATTGCATTGCCTACAAAGAATGGTGCAGTGAATGCAGTGACTTCAGAACAATAAGCCTAATGAGCCAGGTAACAAAAAATTTTACTAAAAAGTTATACAGGGAAGGATTCAGAATAAAATCAATACTGAATTAGATGAGCAACAATTTGGATCAGGAAAAAACAGTGGGACAAAAGAAGCCATATTCAGATGAGAACATTGATTGAAAATTACACAGAAGTAAAAAAACCAATATATGCCTGCTTTATAGACTACACCAAAGCTTTCGATAGAATACACCATAACCAACTTATAGACTGCCTAAAGGATATAAATCTAGACGACGCAGACATACGACTATAATATGTAATTGTACTGGGAGCAAAACAGCAATAATAAGATATAACAAGGAGAACTCTACACCATGGACATAAAAAAGAGAGTAAGACAAGGATGCATCCTATCACCAAGCTTGTTCAATCTATACACTGAGCAAAATCTTTAAAAGCATCTCACAGATACCAGGCCTAAACATTAATGGAAAGATAACAAATAACCTAAGATATGCTGATGATACTGTTCTACTAGCAGAAAATTCTAAAGACCTACAACAATTGCTTAATGTGATAAACATAACAAGCAAAAAATATGGACTAGAAATGAATATCAAAAAGACTAAAACTATGATCATAAACAAAGAAAATTATCAAGACCTACAATTAAATATCACAGTTGAGGGAGTAAATCTGGAGACAGTCCAGAGTTACAACTACCTGGGACATACTATAACCAATGATGGAAAATGCAAAACTGAAATAAACAAAAGAAAAGATATGGCAAAAAGTAATTTAATGCCATGAAAAATATACTAACAACAAAACAAATATCAACAGGGCTGAAACTAAGAATGGCAAAATGTTACATCTTTTCAATATTCCTGTATGGTGCAGAAACATGGACATTAGACAAGAAAACAGAACAGAAAATTGAAGCCTTTGAAATGTGGATTTATAGAAGAATAGGTAGTAGAATTGGATGGAAAACAAAAGATATCAAACCATAAAGTTTTAAAACAACTGAAAATAAAAAGAGAACTACTAAATACAATTAAGACAAGACAAATGAAATTTTTGGGGCATGTTTTAAAAGACACAACAGCCTACTAAAAGTAATATTGGAAGGAAAAATATAAGGTAAAAGAGGCATAGGCAGACCAAAACTAACATGGACGAGTAACATCAAAAGATGGTCAAGTCAATCTATGACAGCCTGCACCAACAAAGCAAGAAAACAGAGTAGAATGGCGATCCTGGTAGCCAACCTTCGTTGCGGAGAAGGCACACGATGATAATGATGAAATTATAAACCAGGATTCGCCTGTAAAAGGTATATTACCTAAATGTAGACAAAACTCTCGTTATTTTAATTTTTAAAGAATTGTGTCTGACGTCAAGGGAGAAGTTGGGTCACGTCACATGCTATTACGGCACTAGATAATGTTGATGCCAAGCCAGTTAGTTCTGAGACAGGGAGTAGCGCCACCTTGTGGCGCCCCATCAATCATCCACTTCCCTCCCCAAACCTCCCATAGCATTGACAACATTAATGGGCATTAACTCAATTAACATAAAGGGGAAATGTGTTAACTGTTTATGGCTGGCCTCCCTTCATTAATTATTTTTCGTTCCTATTATAAAACATGAAACAATCGATTCAACAAACATAAAAAAAAAAAAAAAAAGTAATACCCAGTGGACTAAAGAACAACAAAAAAGAAGTAGATTACACAAGAAATATTAGAACTAATGGATGAAAGACGCAAACATAAGAAAGAAGAACGGACATGAACAAATATTGCACAAAGAGATCCAGAGAACAAAAGCAGAGAAGCTAAGGAAGGATGGTTAAAACTGAAATGTGAATAAATGGAAAAACAACAAATGAAAGACTCAAAATTTATGCACAATCATTTAAATGAATGAACAGGAAGAAAAGAAGTCAAGTTTTAGGATAGTGAAATCAAAGGAAGGAAATATAATAATGGGATAGGAGAAGACAATGTAAAGATGGACAGAATATATCAGTCAACTGGGGTTAAGACAAAAACATGGAAATGAATGTCTAAAAATTATTGTGCCTGCCTTCAGCAGGAACAGACAAACAACACACACAGATATGTAAGTAAATATAATTAATCCTACATGACTAATAGCAATGAATAACCAAAACAAAATAATCGAAAAATGTTAAAGAAAAGCAAATGACTTCCCTTGTGCCGTGGACGCTGGTCAGGACTTGAAAAGGGCGCGTAACGCGGGTCTGGCTGTAATATACCCTCTGGACAGGGGTGGAGGGTACTAAAAATACACGAGGGGGGGGGGGGAGCTGTCTAGGTTTACGCCGGCTAGCAAAGACGTCGACAATGCCTGGAAGTATCTAAGGCTCGTAAATACAGGTATACATATACACACACTCACAGATGCGTGTATCGATGCGTGTATAATATGTGCACGTACAAGTAGACGTGCGCATAATAATATGCATCAACACACATATATACATGCATACACAAAACATATATGTGCATACAAGCAAGTACACACATACATGAGTATACACACACACACACATATATATATATATATATATATATAATATAATATATATATATATATATACCAATACCGTACATATGAAACAATACATGCATGTGCACATCCACACGGAGACAATCAAATGTGTATAAATGTGCGCACAATGCACTACTGACCAGAGGAGTACACACCGGAGTAATTGTGCAAGCTAGAAGGAGAAAGAATATAATAACAGATCCTCAAAAGGCGGAAAGAGTAAGAAGTCTGAGAGTGGGGTGCAATAAAAAACATATGAGTGGTACGTGGCCCAGAAAGAAAGGTTTATATGAGAACACCGAAGTGTCTCAATTCCGTCTACTTTTCAGTGATCCCCCGATGATCGCCTTCAAGCGCGACAGGAATTTGGGAGATATTCTGGTTAGGAGCCATCTCCTCGCTCCGACCCTCAACACTTCGGCACGGCCCCCTGTGGTCGGAACGTATAACCTGTGCCTATGTGCTCCCTACTGACTCGGTCTTATTCCCTAATGGACGGTTCGAGATCAAGCATGGCTTCACATGTTATTTATTGGTTATTGGTTATGGAAGGCCTCGGTATCACAGCAAACGAATTAAAACATAATTGCTCAACCGCCCGTGCCAGTGGAATCATCCGAATTACCAACTCATCTCCCAAACAAAGAAAGGTAACTGTAGTCCCATCGTAGCAGTCTCAGCACACGCCAAAAAGACATAAGGCGAAACCGCGCAGAAAGTGAACACAGCCAACTGTTCCCTGTCATACGATATCATCATTCATCGTAAACAAGCGGGATATCGAAGCAGGATCAAAACGATGAGACACACAGCTCACGGTGTGCACAGAGCACTTAACTCAGTAGCTCCTGCAACAAGCCGGACTTGGAATATGAGGAAACTGCAAGAAGGAACACTTTTCAGACATAGCCTCAATGGTTCCTCCCCCTATCCACCATATACATGGGAGTCACGTCCTCCCGAAAATGATGATCGTCATAGCACTTGATGATGTTAGGCCGTCATTGATGACTCCAATTCCAAACATATAGACACACAGTGGTGGTAAATTTGTCATTTCCAATCCAACAGAAGCCACATGACCTGTAGTTAGTAAAACCACAGAGAGAATATGATTTTGTGATCTTCACTGATTCACTGTGATGTGAATGTGTAGTTTACACAAGAGGAGAAGTTTTCAACTACAGTGATTCCATTTAAGGCAATTCTGGATAGCAAGGCAAGTCTCCTTTATAGCAGCAGAACTTGATGTTCTCCGCTCCCTTCTTGTAGCTGCTGCCACACGATTCTGATGTCTCATAACTTGGACATCATTCAAGAACAATGTCAGATTAACATTCCATAGATATGGCTCTGCTGATGAAGTGCTTGGGCAACAATTGTATCAATCATACGGAGGTCCTGGTCTGTGGTCATAATATCACAGACAGCATATGATGTTGTTATATTCAGTATTTCTTTCTGGGGTGTAAATATGTGGCACACACATGGAGATGGTTTGTGGTCACAGTAATCCCATTAAAGGCATTCTAGGGTAGCATGCATAGCTGTTTCAGAACAGCACAATCCTGTGATGTTTTCTGTGTTCGCTATAAAGCTGCTGCTGCTACACAATCCTGACCAATTATAGGTGTGGACATTATTCACTTGCAATGACAAACTGCTTTGTTACATCATAAACCTCTGGAAGCGAATCATTTATGGGACTAATAGTACAATTTATTCTTCCATCGGGGATATCTGCATTGAGTCCCCCCCCAAAAAAAAGGTCTTTGGTTAAAAGCACATATACGTTTGAGTTAAACACACAATGAGCCCACTTCATAGATTCAAAATGATCCTTGCCAATGCCATCCGTTTGCACAAGTTAGGCGTTAGGTCCTTAGCTACCAACGTCCAAAATGTCTGAAACGAAGCCATCCAATTAACGACTTTATCTACAGCGAAGGTTAACGAACTGTGAACAAACATTTATGTCAACCCTTGAAAACATTTTCAAAAATCTGCCAACTCGCAGCAATAACATTTATCGGTTGTTCAATGTAAACATGCTTGGTCCATAGCTGGAATATAAATAATCATTTATGTCATCATATGCCAACGATCCACATGACTTACATTGGTGAGTCTGGTACACGATTAGCGCAAAGGTTTTGTGAACATCTACGAGATGTTCAACAGAATACTGGCACTTCAGTGTCTTCCATTTCAACTCCCCAGACCACAAGGGCAAAGACGACATCCGTATTACTGGTATTGTCCTTTGTCGCTCCGGCGACCGCAGCCGATTTACTTTGGAGATCGCCTCATAGTTAAGTATGGTTCGCTGACCCCAAGAGGCATGAATGTATCACACTCGTACACATAGTTACCTTTCGGCTACCCCTTCCCTTTTACATAGCCTCTCTACTGTCCATGTTTTGGCTCTTTAGTCCATCTACTATGCCATGCTACTCATAGTTCTCCTCCACTAGTCCCCATTGAGACACTTCGGTGTTCTCATATAAATCTTTCTTCTGGGCCACGTACCACTCATACGTTTTTATTGCACCCCACTCTCAGACTTCTTACTCTTTCCGCTTTTGAGGACCTTTTATTATATTCTTTCTCCTTCTAGCTTGCACACTTACTCCGGTGTGTACTCCTCTGGTCAGTAGTGCATTGTGCGCACATTTATACACATTTGATTCTCCCCGTATGAATGTGCACATGCATGTATGTGTTCATATGTACGGGTATTGGATATAATATATATATATGTGTATACTCATGTATGTGTGTTACTTGCTTGTATGCACATATATGTTTGTGTATGCATGTATATATGTGTGTTGATGCATATAGTATGTGCACGTCTACTTGTACGTGCACATATGTATACACGCATCGATACGCGCATCTGTGAGTGTGTGTATACCTGTATTTACGAGCCTTAGATACTTCCAGGCATTGTCGGCGTCTTTGCTAGCCGGCGTAACCTAGACAGCGTTCCACCCACTCGTGTATTTTAGTACCCTCCACCCCTGTCCAGAGGGTATATTACAGCCAGACCCGCGTTACGCGTCCTTTCAAGTCCTGACCAGCGTCCATGGCACAAGGGAAGTCAATTTGCTTTTCTTTAACGTTTTTCGATTATTTGTTTTTGGATATTTCATTACTATAGTCCGTTCAGAAAATCATAATCACACCTGAATTAGCTTTGCGTGATAACCGCTTGTTATTTTGGTTTCAAAGTTTGCATGCAATCTTTGAATATTGATGACGCAAAGATTTTGGTTTTTTTTATTCCACAAACACAATAGATTTTGCACATCAACGAATTCCTTGATCTTTTATGACGATATAACACAAGCTGATTCAAATTTTAGAGTTTACAGTAATCGTGTTAAATTGTCCAGTTTACCGCAATTCTTGTCAGAGGCGTATCTACATAGAGCTTAATTGTGGGTGTGTTCGTTATGTGTATTTGCAAACATGAATTCAATTGGTTACAATTAGTCTTGTCCTTCGGTCACCATTAGACCCAAGGACGTCCTAACTGCAGCTGGAATTGAATTCATCTTAATTTTAATCATTCCTAATTTGACGATTCCAAGAGGTTGATAATCATTACTGGCTGGACAAATAGTAATCTATCTCGTTTCCAGTACTCATCTTCCACCCGAAACACATGTTCAACACACTTCTTTTGCATAGTTTTAAATTTGCATTTCAAACTCATTGTAATCTAGATATAAATGTTGGTATTAAAGTCAACAAATTGTCTACTGAGTCTTCACAAAATTAATAAAGATACGCCTTTCCTTCGGTAATTAATGCCCAGGCCGTGGTGCGTCATGTCGTTCAATAACAATTCAGTTTGTGCACGGGATTTTCCTGAAGTTAGTGTTTCTGCAATAGCCAAACTATTTTACGTCAACGACCGCACCAAATTAATGTATATATCCTAAAATGTTGTCAAATTCGAACAGGGTGAATTTAATATACCCTAAAGAAGAAAACTTAATATACCCTATTTAATATACTCTAAAGAAGAAAAATAAAGTCCGTTCAGATTCGTTTGCCGAGATGTTATGATTTATAATTCAAAAAGTTCTTGATGATTTCACATGATTTTTGGCATACGGTGTTAAAATGTCCATGTCACGAGAACATATGTGTTACTCGATGTCTAGCTATAACGGTTTTCTTAAAGCGGCGAATTCCTTTGATCTTTGCCCATGTAACTATTATTTTGACCCTAATCAAAATGTTTTACAGTAATCTAGTGCAACGATGACCCATAGGCGTGTCCATAAAATTTTACTTGGTGGCAAGTATACAAATTTTAAATTATATATAGAACTTTTGTTCGTAGAGTCAATTTGATATAGTTCCATGCTCTTGGTGTGAGTTTCCCCAAATGTTGTCGCTGCCTTTCAAATACGTACATTTAGTTCCTCATCTAAGGAAAGTGTGGCTGTAATAGTGGATCCAAGATAGCTGAACTTCTGTACTGACTCAAGCAGGCTTCCATTCAAAAGTAATGGTTGTTGGTTTGCTTATAACATATTTTTGATTGCTTGGGTGGTCTGAACAATAAACTGTTTAACAAATCAACTAGGAAATTTTGCAAATCAAAAATTTATCTGTAGACTTAATCAGAGTAATGATCATTCAGAATCAGACGAGTCAAATAGGTCGATTACTGCTTTCGGCTGAACAAACAACAAACCATCCTTTTTCCAATATTCCTCTTCTTGTCGTAACACATGATCCTCACATTTTACCCAGTAGTCTTTATTTATATTTGATAGAGCCCTGATTTGTAAGTGTCTCAACATCGCATAATTTGAAAGTTTTATTTGTATATGCTACGTGTCCTTTAACTTTTGCCCAAACTAGTTCTATAGGATTTAAGTGTGCATGATATGGAGTAGTCTCAAACATCTATGGCCATGTTCTTGAATTAACTTGTCTATTTTAAATATCTTTGTACTTTGTGTCTGTTTTACAAGGCTAAGCAATTCGGGTTTCAAGTAGCTGTCGTTAACTTGTATGTGCTCTTTTATGAGCCACGTTTTGATTGCATCTTTTGTACTTGATGATGTTGGGATTCTATCTTCAACGTTAACTACGTTATGGTATGAAGCATTGTCCATTATCAGACAAGAAGGTCGATCTAATATTGGAAGGATACTTTTCTCGATCCAGTCTTTAAATATGTGCCCATTCATTTCGGAGTGGTAGTCTCTATTGTCTATGGATTTTGAAATGAAAACGAGATGAGCATCTGCAACAACCCATTATGTCTGCTACCTGCATGTGCAACTATCAAACGTTGCCCTTTACTGCTTGGTACTGATCTTTTAATACTTCCATCTGCTAACTGCCATTCCTTTCATTTGTAAAATGAGCGTTGATCCAAGTTTCATCTAAATAAAAAATATCATAATCATTTTCGCGCATTTCCTTCACTTCACGTAAATACTTGCTTCTAAGAGCTACTAGATGTGGCTTCTCACAAATATGTTTTTTCACCAGCATACTTTCTAAAGGTGAAGCCTGCACTTCTTAATATTTTCCATAATGAAGTTTTTGATATTTCAATGTCGTTGTTAGTTTTCAGCCAAAGCTTCAACTTTCTAAGTGTCACTTCTTCGTTTATATCAAACATTCGACAGATTTCTCTTTTTACTAGGTCCTTATCAAAACTGTCTAACGTTTCTTTCCTTCCTTGCTTTCTTGCATTTGTTGGCAATAAATATCCGCTTCCTTTAACTATTCGATCAAATGAACGTTTACACAAACCTAAAATATGCATTGTTCTCTTCTCAGGGTTTGATAAACAACAATAAAGATGTCCCTTTTTACGCTCTCTGCAGAAGTATTGATAAATCTTTATAGCAATGTTATGCTCAGTAAAATATTTTGCCTTTATATTCATTCTCACATAGACTTGCAGAAGATAATATGGATAGTGCCGCCTCCTTTCTGTAAATATTGAGATTTGCCTCTGAATTATGACTCGAACTCGAGTCTACGCCGTGATTTTGACGTCACATAATTTCCGGTTTCGGCCTAAAATGTCATTTTGTGCTAAACGGGAAATTCATATGTAACATTTCTTTATAAAAATTTATAGTGGAAACATAACTATTTTAGGACGGTGCGCATTCAGCCGTGAAGGTCATGCCTATATGTAAAGAATCAGCTGTGAGATGTAAGCATCTACATAATCCGCCGGTGTTTATAATATCGATTAACTTTTTTTTAATATAGGTTAAATAAGGCATCTTTGAAACTGGATCACATTTCTTTGATAAAAAAATATTTTATAGCGACATTAGTATTCTAAACTAACTTCAAAAGATCAATGCAAATGAACAATAAGTTTTTGAAAAAAATAAATTAATGTCTAGGCAAACGAATCTGAACGGACTATAGATCAAATTTCTCAGAGCAAATAATATTTCTATAACGTCATCAATATTCTAAGACTCCATACAAAATGTGAAACCAAAATAACAAGCGGTTATCACGCAAAACTAATTCAGGTGTGATTATGAATTTCTGAACGGACTATACTTAGCCATGTACGATTAGTTATATTTACTTACATATCTATGTGTGTTGTTGTTTGTCTGTTCCTGCTGAAGGCCTATTGAGCCGAAACGTCGTTCAAATCTGTGTCGTCTACTAACTACGTAAAGCTTTTACCATACCTTTTTTTTCTATTTTTTTCAATTTTCCCTCTCCCATATCAGTCAACTCTATGATGATGAAAGACCAGAGCTAAACAATTCAAACAAAGACACAGGACCACCAATAATTCAGAGTGAAGTGGAGGAGGCAATTTAAAACATGAAAAGAGGCAAAGCTCCAGGTCCCGGCAATATAACAATCGAAGAGATAAATGCATTAGGAGAGGTGGGAGTACAAGTAATAACAAAACTACTAAATGACATATATATAACACTGGACACATACCCGAAGATCTACTAAAATCTATCTTTGTAGCCATACCGAAGAAGTCAGGCGCTACTGATGTGGTGAAGACCATCGCACTATTAGTCTCATGAGCCATATGACGAAAATATTACTAGGAATCATCATGAGACGTGCAAGAAACAAAATAAAGCCAGAAATAAGTGAGGAACAATGTGGATTTGTGGAAGGCAAGGGCACCAATAATGCAACATACATCTTTAAAACATTTATAGAAAGTGCTATAGAGATAAAGAAATATCTATATATGTGCTTTATGTACTACACAAAAGCATTTGACAAAGTAAAGCATGTGGAAATAATCAATATGCTGGAGAAATTAAACATTAATGGCAAGGATCTGAGAACCATAAAAAACATGTAAAAGTAAAGTACGAGACCTGAACCGGCGTCTTAGCACACGAGTTTACACCCATATGTGCTCGGCGACATATCCAGAAATGTTCGGAAATTTCTGTATAGTGTAGCCTCAAGCATCGAAACTCAGATGTGAAGCGACATTCCTCACCTTCCCAGGGTAAAACCCTGGTACCCATTTCTGCCAATGTCTGGATCGACCGTGGGGGTATTTTTCCAACCACTAGTATCGTTCACACTGCTCCCAGTGGGAATCGAACACGGGTTGTCCGAACGTCGGTAGTCCAGTCGGGTGGTTTTCCCAACTAGGCTACCGAGGTAGGCAAGGATCTGCGAATCATAAAAAACATGTACTGGCAACAACAGCAGTTATACGAATTAGGAACCAAACAGGACAATTTCAACATATAAAACAAGGATTCAGACAAGGCTGTGTTCTGTCGCCGGATTTGTTTTCACTTTACAGCGAACACATTATGAGATCAATAGTAGACAAAAAAGGAATTGAAGTCAACGGTCACAATATAAATAATTTACGATATGCGGATGGCACAGTCTTAATAGCAGAGACAGAGAATGAACTACAAGAAATTATACATAATAGTAAAAGAAGGCAGCAAAAAAGGTCTCAGTCTGCTCAGTCTGACTGAATAGTAAGAAAACAGAAGTAATGGTCATATCAAAGAAACAATCATCACCAGCATGCAGCATAAAAATAGCCAGGACAAATCTGAAACAAGTGCAATTGTTATAATATATTTATTGTTTCTTGTTTCTGATATTATATTATAACTTGACAGCACATCACATTTATCACACGTTAGTCACAACAGGTAAATCATGACAGAGTTTTCTCATTTATTATAATCATAATCCGTTTATTGATCTTTATTATTAATCTTGGCCTATGGTCGTTGTGTAGTGGATGCACTTATCTTAAATTAATTTTAATAACTCGGGACTTCTCTGAGACAAATAGTCGGTGGATATGATCAGTCCCAAGTGCATATCTTGCACTCAATCTCTCTATCACTTACTTACGTATATCAGAATGTGAAACACAACTTGAAAACTCTCAGACACTTCACAACTAAAGTTTATATGTTCATTGCTATCCCTTACTACTCTCTATCAACTTACTTAATAACTTCTCAACTGACTTGAAACTACAACTGAATATTCTAACTTTCTAACTAACTGGCTCAACTTTCTAATCTTAACTTTTCTAACTGTGTGTCTAATTTCCTAACTGTCTAATTCTCTCACTGTGTCTAATCTCTAACTGTTCTGTCTCTATCTCTAACTGTCTAATTCTCATTCCTGACTAACTCAATCCTATTGTGTTGAAGTTTAAATACTCCGACCTCACACTCTTCGTCTGAAAATCAGCAGCCAATCAAACTGACGCAAAGTAGCAATTTGCACTCTTCTGATCACTTGAGTTGGTCACTCCTCGTCATTCTGTGACCAAAAATTTAACTATTCTCATGGTTTGAGGAAAACACCTTGTGTTCGTGAATCTCTATGCCCTATTTAAAATTAATTATTACTCATGACAATGACCTTCCCTGGTAGTTGGATGACAACTTATTTATCAGACGGCCAAAGTCATGGGTTAATGCATGCTATTGTCATGCATTGCCTAAAAGTTGAAGTGGAAATTTCAATGGACCTAAACTCATCATATTGTCGTCCAGTAATTCTGGACCTTACCTCCTTTCCACTTTCTGCGTATCCATTACCCCTAAGGGAACTTCTATTATCCCTAACTGTTATTCTGGCTGGAAATTGTCCATACTTTAAATTTATGTCCTAACTACTGCTGGTCGCTACCATATGTTACTGCTATTGTCTATTGAGAGGCGGGTAACAACTAAGTTACCTGCCCCATGCTTTCTTTCATTAACTCACTCTATAATACAACGCGTCCAATACTTGGGCACAATAATAACATCGGATGGAAGATGCACCACAGAAATAAAAAGCAGAATAGCTCAGGCCAAAATAGCATTTCAGAAAATGAAAAAATATCTAATGCAACAAATCTATGTCAATAGAAATAAGAAAATAGAGTTTATCGATGCTATGGAGAATCAATTCTGATCTATGGAAGCGAATCATGAACAGTAGACAAACAAATGAAAAGACGATTAGAGGTCACAGATATGGGATTTCATGATGCCTCATTACCAGCTCAAAGATAATAACTCATATATATATATATATATTATATATATATATATATATATATATATAAATACATATATATATATACATATATATATATATCTATATATATATATATACATATATATCAGTGGCGTATTCTCTATGATACCGCAGCTACGCCGGTAGCCAAATTCAAAAAAGGAATTCTAAAGTCTACGAATAGTATATTACTTTAGTCATCGGGCGAACGCAATCAAGCAAGCAGACACAAGAACACTTATCTGGTTTGGCATTAATGTACATTGAGAAATCATTCCATCAGAAACTTAGAAACCAAACCCAACAGTACTTTCAATGACAAAGCCATAACAATATTTTCGTCCCAAACAAGACGGATATAATTAACATATAAATAAGTAAGTAATTTAAAATGTAGTGATGTATATGGTAGAAGCAGAACGACTAAACATAGATATCTAGGAATATCGGAAACAAATGGAAGGAAAGTGGATACCTACAAGACGATAAATATACATTTATATATTGAGGAAACACAAAAGAACATCAAAGAGGAGTAGGCATTCTAATAAAACGAGAGCTACAAAAATATATAAATACTCAATTGACATATAATGATAGGAATATACTAATAAAAATGAAGGCAAAGCCATTCGACATAGCAATATTACAGACATACGCACTCACTCAAGACTATACAGACGAACAAATAGAGGCATACTATGAAGATCTAAACACAGTTATGAAGCAAGTGAAATCATCAGACATCTTGATTATAATGGGTGATATGAACGCCAAAGCAGGAAAAGGTAAATATCAGACCATAATAGGAAAATCATGGTATAGGAAAAAGAAATAACAGAGGAGAAAGATTAATACAATTGTGCGAAGAAAACAGACTGATAATATGCAACACCTTCTTGATCAAGAGAAAAGGATATTATACACATAGAAAAGCCCTTGAGACAAGAAGAGAAACCAAATAGATTACATAATGATAAAGGACAGATTCAGGAAACAGCGTCAAGAAAGCCAAAACTAACAGGAGCAGATATAAATTCAGAGACCACAATCCTGTAATGATAAAAATGAAAATCAAATTAAAGAGAAACAAACAAAAACTAATGCAGCAACACCAATAGATATAAAAGCTCCATCAGCTTCATATAAATCAGACCAAAGTGCTGAAAATTGAACGGGTTAGCTGTATAAACACCATAAAACGCACTGGCCGTAATCAGACCTATCACTATACGGGTCTGGTTTGAGACAAAAATAAATTGTCTTGAGTGTGGGAGAAACATCCCGCTAGCGTGGAAAATGTCTTGATGGTAACCCTCTTGATCGGGTACCGCGCATTCCGCTTAAAAGAGCTTTTCGTGTGCCAGAGAAATCGCGGGGTTTAGCTTAGCTATCTGAACACGAGCGCGCGTAAGGGACGTAACGTAAGTGATAACAATTTATAACCCACAGAGCTATCGTGAGCCGCGAGGCTGAAACACATCCTTGAGGGCGTGAGTTTTATCTTTACATCGACTCTGTTTAACATGTAACGATCCTGCACAAAGACATCAGAGTGCAAACGACCTATCATTTCAACCTCTTTACTACCCGAAGTCAAATCGCGCTGTTTTTAAAACCCTCATTTTCTTTCAAATCGTCATGGTGGCCAGCTGTTTCTTTGTTAGAACAGAGCGGCCGTCAAGTATCCGTTTTCGCATCCTCCCCGTAATTTAGCGTGCCTCAAACACTGCTCTAAATGGATAGGTATTCTCCGACGGTGTAACCAACGTGTCGTTTAGCGATACGTCGACTTGTAAAAATAGATGTGTGAAGATAAATGTGACTAGTCCTGAAGAAGAGTGATAGGTGGGAGATGTGGTCAAGGGGGAGGTAATGATGAAAATAAGGAGATGTTGAGAGGGAATAATGGGAAACATTAGATGTAATTAGAAGCGACAGACCACGGGGACATCAGGCAAGGGGAGACAGGTAAGGGGGGACGCAGGAGATTTAGTCGGAAAGCGTGCAAGGCGAGGTACATGAGGAACGAAATTGAAGAGAAGAACTGGGGAGAATTATAATCATTTCGAGCTGGAGTCGAGGCGAGATGCAGACGTGGTGTCCGACAGGACACAAACGAGACTGTGGGAAGGAAACAGTATGAAACAGATTCTGGGTTACAGGTTAGTGTGGGCAGTAGTCGAACTAGATAGTTGAGTCACTAAGTTACGGTAGAGATAGATTACAACAACTAGTGATCTGATGATCGTAGTAACAGGCTAGTCATCAAGTGAGAGAATAGCTAATTAGTTAACTGCAACTAGGTCTAAAGTAGACAAAGCATATCAAATTGAAACTGTCAGCTGTGTGCCATTAGGACAGAATTTAGAACTCTGCATCAGAGAACAATGCATATCAAGTTGAAACTGTCGGCTGTTGTGCCATTAGGACAGAATTTAGAATTCTTCATCAGTAGACCAATGCATATCAAGTTGAACTGTCGGCTGTGTGCCATTAGGACAGAATTTAGAAATCTGCAACAGTAGACAATGCATATCAAGTTGAACTGTCGGCTGTGTGCCATTAGGACAGAATTTAGAATTCTTCATCAGTAGACAATGCATATCAAGTTGAATGTCGGCTGTGTGCCATTAGGACAGAATTTAGAGGCCTTCATCAGTGTAAAAGGTTTCAAGATGAACTATCGGCTGTGTGCCGTGATTATCAATATAGGACTCTTCATTATTAGCAAGAGGTTCAATGTGACTGTTCGGCTGAGTGCCGTTATAAATAAAACTAGAGGCCTTCATCAGTATTTAAGGTTTCAAGATGACCTATCGCTGTGTGCCGTGATTATCAATATAGGAATCTTCATTATAGCAAGAGTTCAATGTGACTGTCGGCTGAGTGCCGTTATCAAATAACTAGAGGCCTTCATCAGTGTTAAGGTTTCAAGATGAAACTATCGGCTGGTGCCGTGATTATCAATATAGGACTCTTAATAATTAGCAAGAGTTCAAATGTGACTGCGGCTGAGTGCCGTCATCAAATAAATAGAGGCCTTAATCAGTGTTAAGGTTTCAAGATGAACTATCGGCTGTGGTGCCGTGATTATCGATTCGAATCTTTCAGTAGGAGTAAAGTGTTCATATGCCACTGTGAGGCTGTGTGCCA
The DNA here is from genome assembly GCA_032433765.1 of Megaustenia siamemsis. Classification (NCBI taxonomy): domain Eukaryota; kingdom Metazoa; phylum Mollusca; class Gastropoda; order Stylommatophora; family Ariophantidae; genus Megaustenia; species Megaustenia siamemsis. The sequence goes on along the minus strand of JAVIAB010000082.1, from coordinate 67,524 downwards.
GGTGCCCTTGTAGAAATCGTCAACAGCAGTTAGCTGTGAGGTGTGAACATGGGGTGTGAATCATATCATTGTGAAGATTTATGATGCACCAGTATGTCTGTCCAGAGAAGTTCGTTGTTTACAATTGTTTATCATACATGACTTAGTGGCGGACGCATGGCAGTATGTGCAAGTGTTAATGTATTAAACTGTTGTTTTATTATTCCTGGTGTTGTTACTTGCTGTGTTGGAAGGGTGACTGATCCTGCGATGAACGAGTCTGGAGTGTTGAGTACAGAACACAACGCGAAGTAGTCCACGAGAAGGCGTGAAGCCTGATATTGAGTGTACAAAAACAAGTATCTAGAGGCCCAGACAGTCCATGCCCAGATGAAGTGTTTAGAGAAATGGAAATAGCTAGAGGGGCTATTTCGCGTTTACAGTCCTACCTCAGCATCGGGTGGTACACTATCACCATTCGGGAGGTTGATCTTGACCCGCAGATGTAAAAACGTGTTGAAAAGATCTAGATACTCCTCGCTGTTTCCAGAAATGAAAAACTCTATCGGTGCGCTATGCGACAAGGCTGCGATCGGACGAATTTCAATAAACTGGCCAGAGTCTAAAGATGTTTGTGTGGGTGGAACGCTAAATAAATCCAAACCAGAGTGAGGACATTCGCACGATTTGGGGTGAATGAGGGACATTATTAGTCGAAAATATCCTTTGCCACCCTCGTCTTCGTCTTCCTGCTGTTGTGCACCGAATGAAGGGGAAACCGTCTAGCTGTCGGTTTTATCCTCTTCGTAACGGGTTCTCCTGGTAGAGGTAACTTCATAACTTGCTTTCTGCTTTGTCGTAAACCACTTCCTGATTGGTTGTTATCACTCAGGTGGTCTACGGCCCCGTGTACCAACCGCTGACCGGCCTCCGTAGCTCGTTCTTTGAAAGCTTCACCGACATTTTTCCCGGCTAATGCGTCCTGTGCCACCTGCAGACCGGTCCCCAAGCCTTCTCTGAGCAAGGCCTTACCGCCGGTTTTTAACCAGGGTAAAATAGCCCTCCCGATTCCACCAAAGAAACTACCGATTCCTCGACCGCTCTGACTTCGACCTCCTATAAACACGGGCATTCCATCACCCGCCTGACAACAGTAAAAGTCTTCGTATAACTCAACATCTCTATGAAGGGGAGTGTGTCTCACCATTATACCAGCTCGAGATGTTTCTTTACTCGAAAGTGTACCGTTAGCACCGACGTCCCGCTGGTGAATGGGATGGTTTTTCCGTGTTCGTTGACTAAAAGGATTTCCACGGTATCGAAGGAAAATCGACTCAGGGGGACGTTGTGAGGCTTATCGTAGATCTTAAACACCGCGGTGTGATTTCTATGAGAACAGACACGCTCCTGAGGAGAGGTACCATCACATCCCCGACGGATCTGGGTGAAACGAGATCGCAGTAGACGTAGACATTCTTCGCAACACTTTCCAAGTCCATTACGCCCACGCTGAAGATATCGGGAGCCGTGTCTGATATAGAGGTCGTGGGGAAGGCTAACATGTTTTTCAAAGTGTCGCTTATGGTAACACTGACTCCTTTTTCTAAAGATTCAAGATGGCTTTATCACCTCTTTTGCGTAAATGAATTTCATGTTTTTCCCCTTTCACACCCCCGTTCGACTCATCCTCCGCTTTTATGATCGCCGCATTCAACGCGCCGATGAACGCATCGTGTTTCATGTATAACCCAGGCTCCAAGGTCACGTTGAGATGAAATCTAGCGTCGTAAATATCGTCGTTAGCGAGAGATTCGTACCGAATCCAGACATCACCCTCTATTACATTGAAATAATTTAGCGGACACTGTATCTCCACCAGTGCGATCTCATACTGCGTCGAAATGTCAATGGTCTGAGGGAGTTTAACGAAAAAGTGCCCGGGGTTATTATCCTTAAAAAGTTCCATAGATGCATTGCTGGGCAGGGTGATATAAAATCTCATTTTTTTACTCGTTTCACCGTCGCCTCTCCAGGTTTGGATTCGGTAGCATGTTACCCAAACAGCTGCTCAGTATCCACAGTTTTCCCTCCTTTGCGTCTGACTTTTCGGTGGTCAGATTGAACAGCGAGACCGCTACAACTGTATATATAACTACCACTTGACAAATAAAGACAAGTTCTAAATAGGGGGATAGTTTCCTAAACACCGACCCCCAGCAGCGTGGTTCGCTCTCTCTTCTCACTCTCGAGTTTACGGCTCGCAAATCGGGCTCTCCACCAAAAGTTACCACTTCTTCTTCTTCTTCTCGCATCTCTAGTTTTTGTATCTGACAATGTCCTTGGACGGTATCCAACTGTTAAATGAGGAATCGTACCCAAACCATTTGACTAAACTCTCTTTTCGCCCAAAGGATGTGCGACGCTCGGTTATGATACTCTCGATTCTGTACTCGTGAGAGAAAAGATGATGAACACGAGGGAGATTTACAACCTTTTGATGTCGGATTTTTTCGTTCGACGTTGTTCCCTTGTTAGTTTCATTCCACGAAACCGCTTACCGCCCAGCATCGACCCAACGGCGACCGCGGCCTTTGTCATAAACACCGACTCTGCCCACGAAACTGATGACCATTGGGTGGCCCTATTTTACAACGGTCTCGGCGAATGTGAGTATTTCGATTCCTACAGTTTGCCTCCCAGACACGTGGATATTTTAAACTTTATATAGCAAAACTCACACGTTCCATTCGTCTACAACCCGCGGGTGTTGCAAGATTTGTTTAGTAACACGAGCGGTCTATATTGTGTTTATTATATACTTCTTAAGTGTCGTGGCGCGAAACTTAACAGAATTCTCATGCCTTTTTCATCGAGGCAACACATAAACGACCGTATCATTTATCGTTTGCTCGCCCCGTGGATACTTCGGCTTCGAGGGGCCCATGGATGCGCCAATGTCAACAACCGGACAGTAATATATATTTTCAAAATATGTGTTGCATATTTGTTGTATTAATAATAAAGCTGTGAAATATAGAACCAATTTTGTTTTGCTTTACCATGAATGTGAAAGAGAGAGAGAGAGAATTTCGCTGGTTGATACTTTGTGTGGGCATGATGATGATTGATGATAGGACATGAAGGGTACATGTTGATGATGCTGTTGAGGGTGGCACATGATGATGTTGGTAGCGATAACACACACGACCATTCAAGGCACATCGCCCCAAGTTTTAGAACCGCTGTTGTCCCGCAAGAGACCCGCGCGAGATAGCCGCGACGACCCGCCATCCGACGACCCCACAAGTTTTAGAGCCGCTGTTGTCCCCGCCCGCGAGCGACCCCCGCGAGAGCCGACCGCACGCCGTCACGCACCACCGCACACACGAGATAAGCCGATGACGTCATGCACCACCGCACGCCACGACGACCACCGAGATAAGCCGATTACCACCGATTATCGGACTTTTGCACGGATTTGGTGCCAGTTTCGTGCGGTATCGGTGCAAAATCCATTGTCTTTGGTGCAGTTTCGGTGCATGTGCTTCCACTTTAGGTATGAGTATACAGCCACCAATACTACTTACATATTTTTGACTTCTACAATGACTCTACCCATTGCATACGTACAGATCCCGCCTCCACTTTTTTTATCATGCTCATCGAATCACTCAGTTTATAGGCGTGGTGTAGTCTTGTGACTCTAACCAGATGAATGCCCTGGTCACTGCCATCACCTCTATTGTCATGCTACTCGTGGTAATAACGTATGCACCACTGTCTTCCTTGACTATTCTGCTTGCCGAGCGTGCTGTAAATACGCATGTACTCCTTTGGTGTCGTATGACGGATCCGTCTGTATAAATGGATTGATGCCACATTACAAGTCGCCAAGACGTCCATCCAGCAACTGATCTGAGTCTCCAGCTGACTGTACGCGTCAGAACGACGAACAGCAGAGCTGATTAAGGTCAAGCTCCAAGCGGTGCTCCTGGAAAAAAAGACGAACCAGTCTGGACAAGCGAGTAGGGATCGAGAGGAAAGGCAACCTTGTACTCAAAAATGCCATGCTAAAGTCGGATGTGTTGCGCCGTGAGGCCCAAATATCACAATTCTATTGCAAAACCACAACACAACAAATTACGCCCACTTTCATCATCATCATCAAGTACCGGGACTGCTGGAGTAGGTTAATCATGTCTCTCCAAAACTTTCGATCTCGACAGTTCCTTTCTGTTGTTGACCTTCTGCCAAGTCATTCTCTTAAACTGTCTGGTATCTTCTCTTTGCTTCACTCTATCTCTTCGTCCCTCAATTTTCCCAGTTGTTACAATATATTCCAGTTGTTCTCTTCTCATTACATGGCCAAAAAATGATGATTGTTTCTTTTTGCTTTGGCCTCTTTCAGAACGTTCTCATTACTCTTCTTAGCTGTCCATGATATTCTCAACATTCTTCTGTAAAACCACATTTCTACAGACTCCAGTGATTTTCTTGTCTGTTGTCCTATTGTACGCCCACTTTAATGTCATTTAAAGGGCGGGTGACAAAGAGGTATTATTACTCGTTTGTCATAAAAGCAAGAGACAGTGTGAAACGGCGATTTATGGTGAGTAACATTCGATGTGGAGACAGTAGAAAGTGATGATGATGCTGTGTAATGTTGACTCATAAGCGAAATAAAAAATGTTGATAGCTCTACATAACAACGGAAGTGTACAAGCTGTTTGTACATAGAAACGTGAACATGGCGGACACGGTCAATACATTAACTGTTGTCACGGACACAGACGTTTTTCTTCTACGGGGCAGGCCATGTGAGCTCTCAGCTTTTTCCTTCATTCCAGCAAAAGTGAGGAATGTTCCTAAAGAGAGAACCTATTTTAATGTAGCAAAAAAGGTATGATGTTGATAGTGTGTGGACTTAAGGTTGATTCCAAACAAGGCTTGTTTCTGTTGCAAGACATTTCTCCTTACCTTCTGTTTGTTTTTTAACCACTAAATCAGCCTCTTGGTTATTTTGAATGAATAATGTGAATGTGTGATAATCACTGAGTGTGATACCTATTTTATTATAACGGCTGTTATAACTGTTATAGATTGTTCAAGAGAGCTGCAGCTATTTATCATATCTCTGGTGTTGAACATTAGCCAATGGTGAATTTGAACCTGTGTAATATGACATAATGACATATGCGCACTGTTTCTATAATGTAACTCTTAATGTTGTGTTAATAATTTGACTATTGGTCCCTCTTGAGACAATGGACATGAGATGAAGTATGAAGACGGGTAGTCGGCAGTAGCAGTTAATCGTTATATAGATGCGTAGCACGCAATCTAATGGCATTAGTAGTAGTATTTGTTAGTCGAACGCCCAGTATCAATGTAAATGAATTGAAATCCATAATTGCTCAACCGCCCGTGCCAGTGGAATCATTCGTTAACATCTTATCTCATTGATGGATCCAGACAAAGAAAGGTAGCTGCAGTCCCCATCATAGCAGCCAAAGCACATGCCAAAAGACATAAGGCGAAGCCGCACTGGAAGTGAACACAGCTGAACTGTCCTTCTTTATACGATATCATCATTCATCATGAGCAATCAGAACATGATCCGGATGAAAAAACACAGCTCAAGGAGTGCACAGATCACTAAACTCAGTAGCTCCAGCAGCAAGCTGGACTTGAATCTTGTTTGTATGGTCTCCAGTAATGGTTACTGCGTGCACTAGACTAAAGTAAGGACACACGAACGTTGTGAAACTTCTGGGCATAATGTCATTGAAATTCTAGATTTAATAGCTAACACAAGTTAGGATGCAATAGTTTATCATTTCTTATTAACTAACTGATCTTCTCTACAACAATTTAAAAGAAGAGATGGAATCAGAATTTTCAAAAAGAAGAGAGGCGCATACTCTCCAAAACTTCTTGTTTAAGTGGAGACTGAAGAAGTTGCTGCTGTCTTTAAGTGGGTTTTAAATACACAATTGAATGGGGTAATTATCATGGCTGGTTTTAGTCATTACTTTAGAAGATTCAGAACCAATATCTCCAGCATGAGGGGATGACGTAATAAAAACCTCAAACTAAAACACTCACATGGATGTAATATTGGTACAGTACAGTTTCAGGTTATGATTTGTGGTAACAAAAAACATAAACAGACAGACTGACCTCATGATTGTATGTGATGGAGATGATGGACAGGCATAAGAGCAAAGCCAAATGTGATGGCCTTCACTGATTTAATGCTGGATACTTATACTACTGGTGAGGATGCAAACCTGAAGCATTAACGTTTTGGTTTACAATATCAAACACTGAAATAGGAAGAACAAAAGACCAGGGTGAATTAGATGAGAGCACAGCCTGCAAGCCACAGGAACCATCAATGTCCACACTTCATCTACAATAAACATAAAACAATAAGGAGCAGCTAAACTAATAGAATAACAAGAAAAAACTATGTTTCCACTAAAGCCTTCATCAATTATTTAATGTTATGCTGGACTGCTATACATGTGGCCCAGGGGTAGTATTTTATATTGGCTTGTGTTTGCCCAAGAGCTCAAGGAATATACCTCTTTGACATTCACCCTTAAAAGGACATTAAGTGGCATGCATATGTAATTTTGTGGTTTGCAGCAAAATTGTGATATTTGCACCTTTCAGCATGTTATTTTTTAGTACGAGGCTGTCTTCCCTCTTCGATCCCTACTCGTTTGACCAGACTATTTAGGTTAGTCTGTTTCTAGAGGTACAGTGAAGAGATGGAGTAGGGTCTGGATGGTTCAGGTTCACCGATCTTGGCTCAAGTCAGCAGCTGTGGATCGCTGACAGCTTTCAGCTCTGCTGCTGTGAGGCACCGTTGCTTCCTATTTTATATATTTGATATGTGTGTCTTTCTGCACACCTGATCCTTTGATAAAAGTGAATGTGCCACTCATTGATTTATCCAGATTATTGTGATATCAACAACAACAAAGAACGAGTAGCCTAGCTAGTCAAGCTCCATTCTTCTGAGATAGCTGACCTACTTTCTTTTCTGTAGAAATGATTTTTTAAGTTTAGACAAATGTTAAGAAATCATCTTTGCTCAGTCTTTAGAAGACTAGTGTTACAGTTTAAAGTGTAGCTGTGATATTTTAACCATTTATTTGAGACAATCGATCAGACTTTGTGATTGTACATTTTAGGTTCTGTCTTGGTCATGCCATTTTTATTTGTATACTTATTACCATGCAGTGACTATGATGACTGTACTAAGTTAGCTGTCTATAACTGTCATCAACTGATTCAACACATCCTAAAGAATCAAATATAATAGGGATTTTAGATCCAGCATGTTAGTGTTGGAAAGTTCTATACCCAGTGTGTGATAGAAAATTCTTTATATGTGACAGGAAACTCAATTTCAAATGTGTGGGTGACTGGTTAATCTCGAGGCAAGATGCTGGTCTTGAGACAGAGAGGTTGTGAGTTCAAATCTTGGCTGCACCAGTGGGATTTTTATTTGTGATTTCTCTCTGTAGGAACCACCCCTGGTCTCAGTAGCAAGACTCTACTTGAAATGTCAATTACTCATCAACAGAAAAAACATGAGTACTTCCAAAGACAGAATTATCTATCTGTGCAGAAATGGACCCCTGTGCACACGGCTGCCAGGGAAAACTATATTATCATGCAAGATTGTTCTTAGTCTTTAGGGACTTCACTAGATGTGAAAGCTGCAAATGCAAAAAATAAATATATATCAAATGAGTGATTATGTTTGTTTCCTTCCCTCCTAGCAACATTACCCAGAGTCAAGGTATGACCGACTGTTTTCACAAGCTGAGGGCTACAACAACAAGATTCACAGAGACGATAGGGATCATGCTCACTCACGAGGGTTGACAGTTCATGAGGAAGTATGAATATTGCCTGTCATTACTATGATTTTTTTTCTTCTTTGCCTTTCTCGGAATTTATGAGTTTCTTGTTACTGCCAATTTTTTTGTCTATCTATCATCCGTTCTCTGTTTGATGTTATTGACTGCAACATGAAGCAAACAACTGGTCAGTTCCCAGAGTAATATGATGAGTAATGCATTCAGTTTTGGATGCTTGGAAAACACTGATGATAATGAATTATTATCTAATTCCTTAGTCTGAGAGATAGGATCAGAAGTGAGGAACTAAGAAAAAAAGTAGGAAAAATTCCTGCCATTGAATACGTAAACAAACAACAGATAAAATGGTTTGGTCACCTAAAATGACAGAAAGGATCAAAATACAACACAACGAGCCTTCAATAAAAGCTGTGAGAACACCAGACTCAAGGACCATCCATAAAAAAGATTGATTAAAATAATATTAGAAACACTAGAAAACATTCTTTCTTTCTCTCATTCACTGATGACTACTAAAGGAATTGATTCTCAGCTTCATCATCCATCTTTAGAAGGACATTATGAGGGCTTAAATACATTGTGTTGTATTTTGCAGCAGAATGTGACATTTGAGCCTTTCGGCCCAACACATTTGACTTCAGCAATCATTTTTAAGTACTGGGTTATTTTCCCTCTTCGATCCCTACTCGCTTGGCCAGACTAGACAGGCTAATCTGTTTCTAAAGACACAGCAGAGAGTTGGAGGTGAGTCTGTACGGTTCTGGTTCACCAATTCTGACAAAAATGATTGGCTATGAGTCAGTGACAACTTCCAGCAATGCTGCTGTCATTATTTTCTCCCTAGCAAACATAACAACGGGAGACCCCTGCAGAAGAGGAAAAAAACCACAAAACATGTCTCCCCTCAATGCTGAAAGGCAAATGAGGAAGGAAAAAAGTGGTGTCAATTCTTACTAACACATAAAAGAGAAAGCAGACAGGCTGCACAAATACAGTAAACTAGTTGAATTAAATATACAAGAATGATATGAGTCACAGCCTAAATTTCATTCATTCAATACCAAATAAAAGCGAAAAAACCCAGTAACATGCAGCTATGAACACATTTACATGTTTGGGAAACAGAGTAGCAATATATGAGTGAGCCAAGAAAGGATAAATCAAGTCAGATTAGCTCTCACAGGTTTAAGCAATGTCTTAGATTAGCTGTCACAGGTTTAAGCAATGTCTGAGATTAGCTCTCACAGGTTTAAGCAATGTCTGAGATTAGCTGTCACATGTTTAAGCAATGTCTGAGATTAGCTCTGACAGGTTTAATCAATGTCTGAGATTAGCTCTCACAGGTTTAAGCAATGTCTGAGATTAGCTCTCACAGTTTAAGCAATGTCTGAGATTAGCTCTCACAGGTATAAGCAATGACTGAGATTAGCTCTCACATGTTTAAGCAATGTCTGAGATTAGCTCTCATGGGTCTAAGCAATGTCTGAGATTAGCTCTCACAGGTTTAAGCAATGTCTTAGATTAGTTCTCACAAGTCTAAACAATGTCTTAGATTAACTCTCACATGTCTAAGTAATATCTGAAATTAGCTCCCACAAGTCTAAGCAATATCTTAGATTAGCTCTCACAGGTTTAAGCAATGTCTGAGATTAACTCTCACAAGTCTAAACAATGTTTTAGATTAGCTCTCACAACCTATCTTTCCCAGGAAATTGAGGATGCGTTTCAAGAAAAGGAACTGGTACTAGCAGCATGGATAGACCTAAAGAAAGCATTTGATAAGGTATGGAAGGAAGGGCTTTTGAAGAAACTGAGAAATTATGGAGTAAATGACAGGATGTACAAATGGGTCAAAGCATACCTGCATAACAGGAGAGCCAGAGTGCAACTGGATGGTCTTAAGAGTAAGAAGGTCTTACTGCGCCAGGGCGTTCCACAGGGAGGGGTACTATCTTCAACACTTTTTCTGGCTACATCAATGACCTAGTTACTGAACTACACATCGCATCAAAGTGGCAATGTATGCAGATGACTTGGTAATGTGGTGCACAGAGGAGTATGCAACAGTGGCATCCAAATTGCTACAAAGAGCTATGAATGCACTGAATTCATGGACAAATAGATCAGCATCAATACAGACTAATGCAGTACTACACTTTTCACTCTCTCCCCAAAACAAAAAGCAGGAGCCATCTACATAACAATGAGCCTATGAAAGAAGACATACAAACTACATATCTCGGAGTTACATTTGATAACAAACTATCTTGGAAACAGCAGATAAATAAGGCAACCCAAAAAGCAAGGTGGAAATTGGCTATTCTAAGAAAGCTGTGTGGAACCACATGGGGTACAAGTAGGAAAATACTCAGCAAAGTTTACCAACAGAGTATACGCCCACAATTAGAATATGGATCATCTGCATGGTGCTCAGCATCAAACACCACACTGCAAGAACTGGATAAAGTACAAAACAAGGCACTTAGGATCATCACAGGAGCAATGAAATTAACACCAATATTGGAAATGGAGAAATTGTGGAGGATACCAGCACTGAGAGAACGGAGGGACACAAAGGTGCTGATACAGGCAGAAAAATATGCTTGCATGCCGAGACACCCAATGAAGGACCAATTCCAAAATCTTGCATTGCGACTTATGAGAAGCAGTTTTATCCACCAAGCCAAGTGTATTAGTAGATAAACACCAGACATGCCAAGTGTTGTTAACCCCCTACTGCCCATACCAGAACAGACTCCATGGACAGAGGAATCAGGATTATCAATACAAATACGGACAGAAGTGAAAGGAATAGTTGACAAAGAAGAACAGTATAGTCTACAGCGAAAAACAATAACTCAGTTTCCTGGATGAAGAATACCCACAAGACCTATGGATTCGTGTGTACACAGATGGATCAGCACAGAATGCAGTAAAGAATGGGGGAGCAGGTGCATATATAGAGCACCCAAATAACACTAGGGATATGAATAAAATAGCAACAGGGAAATATTGTCACAATTATGATGCAGAAAACCAAGCAATAAAGTTGGTAATAGAAAAACTGCTGAACAGTAATCTTAGCCCACAGCCTGTAGTATTTTTGACAGATGCAAGATCAGTACTCCAGGCACTACAATCCAGAAAATTACATCTGCAGACCTTATTGACTGAACTCTGCAAGCACCACAGGGTTGCCCTGCAGTGGATCCCATCTCACTGTGGAATTCCAGGAAATGAGACAGCAGATCAGTTGGCAAAGGAAGGGTCAACAGGCACAACAACTAGATACACCGGTTACATACCATCATAAGAAACAGATAATCAAATCAATCAGAGGACCACAAGCCCCAAATCAAGCCTTTCATAATATGAATAGATATGAACAAGTTATAATTATACGCCTCAGAACAGGACACAATCGACTCCATAGTCACATGTATACAAAATTCAAGATTGGCGCCTCAACTACTTGTACATGTGGACAGGCGCCCCAGACTGCTGAACACATACTTCAAGACTGCACTGAATATAGTAAAAAAAAAAAAAAAAAAGTAAAGTACCCCCGTCACGCCAAGTGAAATATGGTGTTAGTGACCCTATATTTTACAGACCTTCAGCACATGATTTTTGGGGTAATGTGGTCAGTATTACGCCCGTGCCGCTTTACTTTCCCAGAAAAAAATCCGGTACCCATTTAAGGCTGGGTGAACCCGGAAGCCGTCGGTGGGATCAAACCCTACCCCTTGTCCGTGGTAGTCCAGTTCACTAACCACTGAGCTATCGCGGCTCCCACTGAATATAGTAGACTGAGGAAAATCCATTGGCCCATAGATACAACACTACTGACAAAACTATATGGGCCACTGCAAGAATTACAAAAAACAATAAAATTTATACAGGAAACGACATTGCAGATATAGAAAATATTTCGGGCGAACGAAAGAATAGATAGATAGATAGATAGATAGATAGATAGATAGATAGATAGATAGATAGATAGATAGATAGATAGATAGATAGATAGATAGATAGATAGATAGATAGATAGATAGATAGATAGATATAGATAGATATAGATAGATAGATAGATAGATAGATAGATAGATAGATAGATAGAGATAGGATAGGATAGGGATAGGATAGGATAGGATAGGATAGGATAGGATAGGATAGGATAGGATAGGATAGTATAGGGGAATTATTCTACTATCAGTACCAGGAAAAATATTAAGCAGAATCATTCTGGAGAGACTAAAAGAGGCCATAGAGAAACATTTGAGAGATAAACAAGCAGGTTTTAGGAAGAACAGATCAAGTGCTGATCAAATAACTACTCTACGTATAATAGTTGAACAAAGTTTAGAACTAAAATCCCCACTTTATATTGGATTCATAGATTGCGAAAAGGCATTTGATAGTTTAGACAGAGGAATGCTTTGGAAGTTGCCGAGTCATTACGGAATCCCCATAAAGTTTATTAACCTGATAAAAACAATGTATGAAGGAACGAAATGTGTGGAGCATGAAGGACAGCTTACAGAAGCATTTTAAATAAGAACAGGAGTAAGGCAGGGATGCCTTCTGTCTCCATTTCTCTTTCTACTGGACATAGATTGGATTATGAAAATAACTCAAAACAACAGAAATGGGATCCAGTGGTCACTGACCAAACAACTTGATTATTTAGACTTTGCTGATGACATAGCTCTCCTATCACACAGCCATCAACAGATGCAGGATAAAATGAGCATACTTGATGAGAGATCACAACAGCTACGACTGAAAATGAATAGAGATAAGACCAACATTATAAGAATTAATGCAGTTGGCGATAACCAAACAAAATTAGGAGAAATACCTCTACTAGACTTACAATCTTACATATATCTGGGCAGTAATTTAGATAAAGAGGGAGGAACAGAAAATGATACCAAAATAAGGATATCAAAAGCAAGAGGAGCTTTTGTTGCACTGGGAAACATATGGAAATCCAAAGAAATTAGGTTAAATACAAAGATAAACATTTTCAACTCAAATGTTAAGTCGGTCCTATTATATGGCTGTGAAAAATGGAGAACAAAATTGACAATCATGAAGATACAGACTTTCATTAATGGATGCTTACGCAGAATAAAAGGATGGAAATGGCAGGACAAAATCACTAACATAGAATTATGGAAATGTACCAGTCAAATACCAGTGGATAAAGAGATACAGCGAAGACGATGGCGCTGGATAGGACACACACTACAGAAGCCAACTGAGAGTATTACACAACAGGCCTTTTTGGAATCCCCAAGGGAAAAGACAAAGAGGAAGACCAAGGAATTCTTGGACAAGACAGATAGAAGCAGAGATGAAGATGATGGGGAAGACATGGAATGATCTTAAAAGAATGGCAAAAAACAGAACGACTTGGAAAGTGTTTGTTGAAGACCTATGCTCCACTGGGAGCTAAAAAGGTAGAAGAAGAAGAAGAATGATAGTAAGATAGCACTAGCCACCATGCTGAGGTCGGAAGTGTTGGGCCAAAAGGCGCAAATATCACAGTTATACTGCAAACCACAACACAACACATACACGCCAACTTATTGTCCTTATAAGTGCAAATGATGAAGTGATGAAGAGGTGTACTCCTTTAGTCATCGGGTGAATGCAAGCAAGCACTGGTCACCTCACACCCAAAATGTGGAAACTTTAACACTGTAAAGTTTAACACACATTTCACATCCATGAAATGAAAATGTTATATGACAGATATCTCTACAGATAACAGACTCCTGATACTTTTTTTTTGCATTCTCAGCATACAAAGTGTACGCTACATTATATATTTTTATCTCTGCCTTTTGGTGCCAATCAACATATTAGTTGTACTCATTATCACCCACCTCCATGAGGATATTAAGTAGTTGGGTACAGAAGTGTTGTAGTTTGCAGCACAACTGTATGTTTTTGCACCTTTGACCCAACCCTTCAGTATAACATTTTTGAGTACTGGGTTGTTTTGCTTGGCCTGTGAGGATGTTCTGTTTCAAGAAGTAAAAGTAAAGGTAAAGTACAAAACTTGAATCGGCGTCTTAGCAGGCGAGTTTTCACCCATATGTGATTGACCGCCTATCCAAAAGTGCTCGGAGACTTCGGGATAGTGTTGCTTCAAGCATCGAAACTCACGATGCGAGGTGGCATTCCTCACCTTCCCAGAGTACTATTCTGGTACCCATTCCTGCCAGTGGCTGGGTGGACGGGGATGGGGGGTTTCAAACCACGAATACAACTCACACTCCTTCCAGTGGCAATTGAACACGGGTTGTCCGAACGTAGATAGTCTAGTCAGGTGGTTTTCAGAACTAGGCTACTGAGGCGCCCACAAGAAGTACCACTTGAAAGTAGCGTATGTTCTTGACTGACCCTGTTTCTCACTAACCCTGACAGAGCTCTGGGGCACCAACCACTCTCAGCTCATTTGTTGTTTGTGCACAAATGTTTGCCATTGTTTAAACATGTATATCCTACCCACCCATCAACCAAGCCATCTATCTATCTGTATGTCTGGTCTGTCTGTCTGGTCGGTTTGTCTGTCTACCTTTCAAGCCATAATCAGCCCAGAGGGCATATACTCTTTCCATGTTTCAAAATTTACTTTCTAGCAGTCTCAATATCCTTGCAAAGATCTTTTGTCAAACCTCATCATTTGTCTCTGTTTTGTGCAAGCATCTTGATCTCATTGAGGGAGCTGATTCCTGCTGCCTTTGCTTTCTCTGATCATTGTTCTTCTCAGTATTTCTCTGGGTTGGCCTCTTTTCCTCTTACCTGTTGTTTCCCACTTGAGGGCTTGCTTTGCTATTCGGTTATTCTCTCTCCATAGATATTGTAGTAGCAACCACCTGGCCATTCAAAATGTGCATTTCAGGATTCTTTTAATAAAATCCTGAATGAGCTTGCGTGTAATATTCTCAATTTTTGACGCGTTTAAATATGTTCTGTAAAACTCATAAATAGTAACCAGGATAATATTTTTATATCTTGAAGAAAAAACACATCTTTCCTAATTACCTGACAGGAAGGAAAAGATTATCACATAGGATTGACGATGATATAAATATGTGTTTTCAACAATTTTTACTTTACCAATGCTGAGATTAACATTTTTAAGCAATGGCAAAACTTGTGAGCAACCTATAAAGGATGTCTTGGCTGCCAGCAAACAGATATAAAACAAAACAGTAAACACTACCTTATTGTCCCATCTTCTTTCTCTTTCTGGCGTTCACATGATGGCTACATAAGGAATGAATAGTCCTCTTCGCCCTTAACTCTTTCTGGCGTTCACACGATGGCTACATAAGGAATGAATAGTCCTTTTCGCCCTTAACTCTTTCTGTGCTTTTCGCTGCAGTGTGTGCAATGCCGATTTTGGCTGCGTATGTTTCACTGCATAGTGCGCCACTCTCAGTTTGATTAGTGTGAACTGTCAACAAACCATTATTCTTTTTACATGTCTTGTATCATCTTGGTATTGGTGAAATCTAATACCTTGTTCAGTTATCTAAAAATTCATATATAATATGTTAGATAAATATAAATATGTAGGTTTATTTTTAAAACCATGAAAAATTTTGTCTAAAAAATCTCTTCCGTTGCATTGATAAAAAGCTTGCGTACATGCATGTTATGAATGGAATGAGTTAAAAAAACATAAAGTTGGCGTAGATGCAATATATTGTGTTCAATCTCATGCTTCAGCCCAACACATCACAGTTCAGCACAGCACTTTTGAGTACACGGTTGTCTTTCCTTTTCGATCCCTACTTATTGGTCAGACTGGATAGTTTGCTTCCAGAAGCACAGCTGGGAGGTGGAGCAGGACCTTCATCAGCTGTTGTTCACCAGTGCATGCAGTCAATTGTAGGTGACCTTACTCAGCTCAGTTGCTGGATTGTTGTCTTGGCTCCCACCTTAAATGTTGCATAAAATTATGTGATTTTCTCCCTTACTTTGCACTAGCACAACTGTAGTCCTGCATACTATTTTCCCCCATATTTTAACTAGCTCTAACGCAGCCCTGTATGTTTATTTCTCCCTTACTTTAACTAGCACTACTGCATCCCTGTATGTTTATTTCTCCCTTACTTTAATAGCTCTACTGCATCCCTGTATGTTTATTTCTCCCTTACTTTAACTAGCTCTAATGCAGCCCTGTATGTTTATTTCTCCCTTACTTTAACTAGCTCTACTGCAGCCCTGTATGTTTATTTTTCCCTACTTTAGCTAGCGCTACCACAGCACTGAACGTTTATGTCTCCCTTACTTTAACTAGCTCTACAACAACCCTGTATATTTATTTCTCCCTTACTTTACTACCTCTACCACAGACCTGTATGTTTATTTCTCCTTTACTTTAACTAGCTCTACCACATCCCTGTATGTTTATTTCTTCCATGCTTTAACTAGCACTACCACAGCCCTGTATGCTTATTTCTCCCTTACTTTAACTAGCTCTACCACAGACCTGTATGTTATTTCTTCCTTACTTTAACTAGCTCTACCACAGCCCTGTATGTTTATTTCTCCTTATTTTAGCTAGCTCCACCACAGCCCTTTGTGTTGATTTCTCCCTTACTTTAACTAGCTCTTCTGCAGCCCTGTATGTTTATTTCTCCCATATTTTAACTAGCTCTACTACAGCCCTGTATGTTTATTTCTCCCTTACTTTAACTAGCTCTACCACAGCCCTGTATGTTTATTTCCCCCTTACTTTAACTAGCTCTACTGCAGCCCTGTATGTTTATTTCCCCTTACTTTAATTAGCTCTACTGCAGCCCTGTATGTTTATTTCTCCCATATTTTAACTAGCTCTACCACAGCACTGTATGCTTATTTCTCCCTTACTTTAGCTAGCTCTACCACAGCCCTGAATGTTTATTTCTCCCTTACTTTAACTAGTTCTACCACAGCCCTGTATGTTTATTTCTCCCTTCCTTTAACTAGCTATACTGCACCCCTGTATGTTTATTTCCCCCTTACTTTAACTTGCTCTACTGCACCCCTGTATGTTTATTTCCCCTTTACTTTAACTAGCTCTAACACAGCCCTATTTGTTTATTTCCCCTTACTTTAACTAGCTCTACCACAGCCTGTATGTTTTAACTACTCTACCACAGCCCTTTGTGATTTATTCTCCCTTACTTTAACTAGCTCTAACACAGCCTGTATGTTTTAACTAGCTCTACCACAGCCCTTGTGTTTATTTCTCCCATATTTTAACTAGCTCTACCGCAGCCCTGTATGTTATTTTTCCCTGTCTTAAACTAGCTCTACCGCAGCCCTGTATGTTTATTTTTCCCTTACTTAAACTAGCTCTACCACAGCCCTGTATGTTTATTTTTCCCTTACTTAAACTAGTTCTACCGCAGCCCAGTATGTTTATTTCTCCCTTACTTTATCTGGTTCTGCCACAGCCCTATATGTTTATTTCTCTCTTACTTTAGTTGGTTCTACCACAGCCCTGCAAGATTTATTTTTAGCTAGAGAGCGTGATAGCTCAGTAGTTAGTGAACTGGACTACAAAGGACAAGAGGTAGAGTTCAATCCCAACCGACGGCTTCCGGTTCACCCAGCCTTAAATGGGTACTGGATTTTTTTAATGGGAAATTAAAGCGGCACGGGCGTAATACTGACCACATTGACCAAAAAATCATGTGCTGAAGGTCTGCCAAAATTATGGTCACTAACACCATATTCCCTATACGCCATTAGGCGTTACGGGGGGTACTTTACTTTTTTCACTTAGTCTAGCTAGTTCTACAACAAACCTGTATGTTTATTTCTCCCTTACTTTAACTAGCGCTACAACAGCCCTATAAATTTATTTTCTCCCTCACTTTAACTAGCACTACCGCAGCCCTGTAAGTTATTTCTCCATTACTTTAAATAGCTTACCACAGCCCTTTGTGTTTATTTCTCCCTTACTTTAACTAGCTCTACCACAGCCTTTTTGTTTATTCTCCATTACTTTAACTAGCTCTATCACAGCCCTTTGTGTTTATTTCTCCCTTATTTTAACTAGCTCTACCACAGCCCTTTGTGTTTATTTCTCCCTTACTTTAACTAGCTCTAATGCCGGCATGTATGTTTATTTCTCTCATATTTTAACTAGCTCTACCACAGCCCTGTATGTTTATTTCTTCCTTATTTTAGCTAGCTCTACCACAGCCCTTTGTGTTTATTTCTCCCTTATTTTAGCTAGCTCTACCACAGCCCTTTGTTTATTTCTCCATTACTTTAATTAGCTCTACCACAGCCCTATGTTTTATTTCTCCCTTATTTTAGCTAGCTCTACCACAGCCCTTTGTGTTTATTTCTCCATTACTTTAATTAGCTCTACCACAGCCCTTTTTGTTTATTTCTCCATTACTTTAACTAGCTCTATCACAGCCCTTTGTGTTTATTTCTCCCTTATTTTAACTAGCTCTACCACAGCCCTTTGTGTTTATTTCTCCCTTATTTTAACTAGCTCTACCACAGCCCTTTGTGTTTATTTCTCCATTACTTTAGCTCTACCACAGCCCTTTGTGTTTATTTCTCCCTTATTTTAACTAGCTCTACCACGACCCTGTATGTTTATTTCTCCTTTACTTTAGCTAGCTCTACCATAGCCCTGTATATTTATTTCTCCCTTACTTTAACTAGCTCTACTGCCGCCATGTATGTTTATTTCTCCCTTACTTTATCTGGTTCTACTGCCACCCTATATGTTTATTTCTCTCTTACCTTAACTAGATCTACCACAGCCCTTTGTGTTTAATTCTTCCTTACTTTAACTAGCTCTACCGCAGCCATGTATGTTTATTTCTCCCTTACTTTAGCTAGGTCTACAACAGCCCTGTATGTTTATTTCTCCCTTACTTTAACTAGCGCTACAACAGCCCTATAAATTTATTTCTCCCTCACTTTAACTAGCTCCAACACAGCCCTGTATTTTTATTTCTCCCTACTTTAGCTAGCTCTACCACAGCCCTGTCTGTTTATTTTTCCATTACTTTATCTGGTTCTACACAGCCGTGTATGTTATTTCTCCCTTACTTTAGTTGGTTCTACTACAGCCCTGCAAGATTATTTTTTAGCTAGAGAGCTGTGATAGCTCAGTGGTTAATGAACTGGACTACAAAGGACGAGAGGTAGAGTTCAATCCCAACCGATGACTTCCGGTCACCCAGCCTTAAATGGGTACCGGATTTTTTTTCCTGGAAAATTAAAGCAGCACGAACGTAATACCAACCACATTGCCACAAAAATCATGTGCTGAAGGTCTGACAAAATTATGGTCAATAACACCATATTCCCTATACGCCACTAGGCGTGACGGAGGTACTTTACTTTTTTTTACTTAGTCTAGCTAGTTCTACAACAGCCCTGTATGTTTATTTCTCCCTTACTTTAACTAGCTCTACAACAGGGAACAGGCAAATAATTGCGATGCTGCGGTGAAGCTGGTAGCAAGGGGCCAGTGGTGAGGAGTGTAGAACACTCCAAGGTATGAAGACAGCTTCACAAGGGAGGAACACAACACAATACTGACGTATGAAGCTGTCTTCATACCTTGGAGTGTTCTACACTCCTCACCACTGGCCCCTAGCTCTACAACAGCCCTGTATATTTATTTCTACATTACTCTAGCTCTCCCTTATTATATATATTAGCATTTCTCCCTTACTTTAACTAGGTCTACCACAGCCCTTTGTGTTTAATTCTTCCTTACTTTAACTAGCTCTACCACAGACCTGTATGTTTATTTCTCCCGTTTTTTAACTAGCTCTGCCGCAGCCCTTTTTGTTTAATTCGCCCTTACTTTAACTAGCACTACCACAGCCCTGTATAATATTTCTCCTTACTTTAACTAGCTCTACCACAGCCCTGTATGTTTATTTCTCCATTACTCTAGCTAGCTCTTCCACAGCCTGTATGTTTATTTCTCCTTACTCTAGCTAGCTCTACCACAGCCATGTTTATTTGTCCCTTACTTTAACTAGCTCTAACACAGCCTGAATGTTTATTTCTCCCTTACTTTAACTAGCACTATATGTTTATTTCTCCCTTACTTTAACTAGCACTATATGTTTATTTCACCCTACTTTAACTAGCTCTACCGCAGCCCTGTATGTTTATTTCTCCCTTACTTTAACTAGCTCTAACGGAGCCCTGTATGTTTATTTCTCCATTACTTAATCTGGTTCTACCACAGCCCTGTATGTTTATTACTCCCTTACTTTAGTTGGTTCTACCACAGTGATGGAAGATTATTTTTCCCTTGCTTTAGTTGGTTCTACCACAGCCCTCCAAGATTATTTACAAGATGTCATTTTATGCCAATTCTCATTGTGTTACTCTCACAGGAAGGTCAGAAAAATGTTCCAGCACTGTCATCCTCAATATATGGCCACAAACTCAACCTTCATTATGACCACCCAGACCGGAAGCATGTGAGGATTGGTCTTGTCAAGTCTGAGTTCTACAGACGTAATGGAGTCTCTCCTACCACAGATATCAAGTTGTGACATGACTAGCTGCAGTTTGAACATTGATGTATCCAAACAATATTCTTGGGGAATGTTCCTTATTGTTGTTACCTACCTAATTGTTAAAAAAAATATATGGTTTGTGTTAATACTGGAGTGTAACATTGTCACAGTTTAACAGACATATTCTTATAGATTACATTAAGTTGTACACCCCCATACATATAACATAACTTGTTCTTATCTTTTTCATTTGTTCAGCTCCCTGTGGAGCTTAGGTCTTCAGCAAACACTTTCCAAGTTTTCATGTTTCGTGTTATTTGCTTAAAATCGTCCATGTTTTCCCCATCCCTGCTTCTACCGGTCATCTCCAAGTATATATTGGCCATCCTCTTTGTCTCCTACCTGTGGGATTCCAAAAGAAAAAGACTTGTTGTGTAGTAAAGATATGTTCTTATAAATCTTGTATAACATATCCAAAAAGATCTTGTAATCAGATACTGCAGTGATTAATGAATTGAGGATGAGAGAATCGAGGATGAGAGAATCCCAAAGACTCCTAGGTCCACCCAGCCTCTTAAATGTCCACAAGATTTTCAGGGAAAGAAAGACAGCACTGGAACTGATCAGTTGCCCAAAAATGTGCTGATATTGAAAACAATCTGGGCATGAATGCAGCAATCCTGATGCATGAGATTAAAACAAAAATAGAGATCTTGTAACATAACTCTTTCATAATTTTTTAAGATATCTAGCTGATCAGTAATTAATTTTCTCAGATATAACTATGTTAACTGACATTCCTGTCACACTTATCTAAGGATGTGAAGATTTATGACAACTCTTTGTTTTTGTTAATTATTGAATGTAGATTTTTGCCTCCATACATTGCATTTTGTTTTTTTTTGCGTACATCAGCTTTGTTTCTCTAGCAAAGTATTGAATTTTATGTGAAGATAACTTTTCCCCCTATTTTTCACACTGGCGGCTGTGTGCTCAGGTGTCCCTTGCCATACAGGCAGATAGTCAACTTCAAAGATACCCTAAATTTTAAAATATTATATATTGTCGAGGTTTCTTCATATAAACTTTACTTTTAACATGTGTATAATGCACAGAGAACCTCCTGTTTGTTGCCATTTCCTGAGAGGGCTAGAACATCAGATCTCACTAACCAGAGACCAAGGGAGGGCAGAGCCATGAAGGAATCAGATATGATGTGAAAAATGCCCACTACTTGTAGCAGAACAGCTGACTTATGATCTCCCTGTGGCCTATCTGGCCAAGCTCAACAAATATTTACTGGTCTGTTATTAGCTGTCTGCCAAGAGGGCAAGTCACCAGTACTCACAAATGTCATCATATGGACAGACATATTGAGATGAGAAGAGCAGATGTCACAGCTTGCTGTAGATCATAACACAGTACATGGCCCACATGTTATTTAAAAAGTGGATGGTTGATGAAGAGGAGTCATCATTGGGTGAATACAGCATAACTGTGGAAAACTGAACTAGTTATCATTGGGTAAATACAGCTTAACTGTGGAAAACTGACCTAGTTATCATTGGGTAAATACAGCTTAACTGTGGAAAACTGAACTAGTATCATTGAATAAATACAGCATAACTGTGGAAAACTGAACTAGTTATCATTGGGTAAATACAGCTTAACTTTGGAAAACTGACCTAGTTATCATTGGGTGAATACAGCATAACTGTGGAAAACTGAACTATAGCTCATTTCAAATCACTTGCCCAACTTCAAAACGCTATTGCTCAGTAACCGTTTGTTAAAAACTGTTGAAATTTTCCAAATGTTATTAGAATGCAAAAGACCCTTTAAATGTATATTTAACAAATATCTTGCAACTGCAGTTTTTCTAAAGCGGCGAATTTCTTTGATGTTTGTCAAAATTGTGAACCCCTAAATAATAGAAATTACCGTAGTTGCTGGTCTATGATTAATTTTCACTAGGTAAAGGCGTGGCCGTAATGGGGAAATAACTGAATAAGACAAAACACCAGGAGAATTATTGTCTTCTCAGTTCGAGGACGGACGATAATATCAAGGTATACCTGTATGTCCAATTTTCATAGTTGTGTGGTCCTGAAAAGGGACCGTTTGTTGAACTAATTTAAGGTAATATAGGGGCCAACATTGTGGGGGCTATATACTTTCATTCTGAATCAGACGAGTCTAAAAGATTAATAACTGTTTGGGTTGAACATTCCACAAACCATCATTTTTCCAATATTCCTCTTCCTGTTTTTAAGACGTGGTCTTCACATTTAGCCCAATAATCTTTGTCTATATTTAATAAAGCGAGATTAGCAAGAGTCTTTACATCGCATATTTTGAATGTTGTATTTTCATCTGCCACTTGTCCTTTTAATTTTGCCCAGATTAGTTCTATTGGATTTAAATGAGCATGGTAAGGTGGCAGCCTCAAACTTATATGACCGTGCTCTTGGATAATCTTATCTATTTGAAAAATCTTTGTCCTTTGTTTTTGCTTTACTAGAGATAGTAATTCAGGTTTTAAGTACATGTTATTAAATTGTATGTGCTCCTTTGTGAGCCATATCTTAATAGCATCTTTTGTACTGGATGACGTCGGGACTTTATCTTCAAGTGCAACAATGTTGTGGTACGCTGCATTGTCCATTATTAGGCAAGATGGTCGATCTAGTGATGGGAGAACAGAATTTTCAATCCAATGTCTAAATATGTGACCATTCATCTCAGAGTGATAATCCCGATTGTCTATGGATTTTGAAAGAAAAATGAGCTCTGCATTCTGTATTAGTCCATGTTGTCGACTACCTGCATGAGCAATTATCAAGCGCTGTCCTTTGCTGCTAGGTATTAATCTCTTAATCTTTCCATCTGATGACTGCCATTCCCTTTGGTTAGTGGGTGAGCATTGATCCATGTTTCATCCAAGTACACAATATCATAACCTTGCTTGCGCACCTCTTTTACTTCACGTAAGTACTTGCTTCTCATGACTACTATATGTGGCTTCTCACAGATGATGTTTCGTCCATTGGAATACTTTCTGAATGTAAAGCCTGCAGCTCTCACATTCCTCCATAATGTAGACTTTGATATTTCAATACTGTTGTTCTTTTTCAGCTTTTTCTTATTGTAATAGTTTCATTCATACCCAACATTTTGCGAATTTCACTTCTAATAAGTTCACTGTCGAAATTATCCAACATTTTTGCTCTTCCTTGTGATTTTGTATATTTTGAACATTGACGGTCACGTGCTTGAATCCAGCGATTAAATGACCGTTTAGATAAATCCAAAATGTGTCTTGTCCTATTCTCAGGGTTTTCTAAAGAATGAAATAATCTTCCTCGTTTAGCCTCTTTGCAAAAATAATCATACATTTTTATTGCGATGTTTTGTAAACTGCAGAATTTCATTTTAAGACTCATGATAAATGTTATCGTTCCACGTCTACACCTATGAATGAACGGAAATGGAACACACAATTTCTCAAGTGTCTAATTGTGTCAAAAAAACCACGGCGAAAGCGTGCAAACACGTCAATTTTACAGTGTATGGATTTTTACTCGCTATTTTTAACTTAAAATACTGTAAACATTAAGTTTTGACTACATCAATGGGTCGTTATAAATTTATATAAATCAAATAAGCAACAATAATAACCAAATGTTTTTTTTAAATGAAATTAATTCCCTGTTGAGTTCTAATCATTATAACTTTACATGCAATTTTCAACAACTTACAACAAGCGGTTAAAAAGCTATCGATTTTCAAAGTTGGGCACGAGTTATGAAACAAGCTATAGTTATCATTGGGTAAATACAGCTTAACTTTGGGAAACTGACCTAGTTATCATTGGGTGAATACAGCATAACTATGGAAAACTTACCTAGTTATGGGTGAATACAGCATAACTGTGGAAAACTGCCCTAGTCATCATTGGGTGAGTACAGCAGAACTGTGGAAAAACTGACCTAGTCATCATTGGGTGAATAAGCAGAACTGTGAAAAACTGACCTAGTCATCATTGGGTGAATAAGCAGAACTGTGGAAAAACTGACCTAGTCATCATTGGGTGAATACAGCATAACTGTGAAAGAACTGACCTAGTCATCATTTTGTGAATACAGCTTAACTTTGGAAAACTGACCTAGTCATCATTGGGTGAATACAGCAGAACTTTGGAAAACTGAACTAGTTATCATTGGGTAAAAAGCTTAACTTTGGAAAAACTGAACTACTTATCATTGGGTAAATACAGCTTAACTTTGGAAAACTGACCTAGTTATCATTGGGTAAATACAGCATAACTGTGGAAAACTGACCTAGTATCATTGGGTAAATACAGCATAACTGTGGAAAACTAAACTAGTTATCATTGGTGAATACAGCTTAACTGTGGAAAACTGACCTAGTTATCATTGGGTGAATACAGCTTAACTTTGGAAAACTGAACTAGTTATCATTGGGTAAATACAGCTTAACTTTGGAAAATGACCTAGTTATCATTGGGTAAATACAGCATAACTTTGGAAAACTGACCTAGTTATCATTGGGTAAATACAGCTTAACTGTGGAAAATTGACCTAGTTATCATTGGGTAAATACAGCAGAACTGTGGAAAACTGACCTAGTTATCATTGGGTAAATACAGCATAACTGTGGAAAACTGACCTAGTTATCATTGGGTAAATACAGCAGAACTGTGGAAAACTGAACTAGTTATCATTGGGTGAATACAGCTTAACTTAGGAAAACTGACCTAGTTATCATTGGATGAATACAGCATAACTGTGGAAAACTGACCTAGTTATCATTGGGTAAATACAGCATAACTTTGGAAAACTGACCTAGTTATCATTGGGTAAATACAGCTTAACTGTGGAAAACTGACCTAGTTATCATTGGGTAAATACAGCAGAACTGTGGAAAACTGACCTAGTTATCATTGGGTAAATACAGCATAACTGTGGAAAACTGACCTAGTTATCATTGGGTAAATACAGCAGAACTGTGGAAAACTGAATAGTATCTTGGGTGAATACAGCTTAACTTAGGAAAACTGACCTAGTATCATTGGGTGAATACAGCAGAACTGTGGAAAACTGACCTAGTTATCATTGTGTAAATACAGTATAACTATGGAAAACTTATCTAGTTATTGGGTGAATACAGCAGAACTGTGGAAAACTGACCTAGTCATCATTGGGTGAATACAGCAGAACTGTGGAAAACTGAACTTAGTCATCATTGGGTAAATACAGCATAAACTATGAAAAACTTATCTAGTTATTGGGTGAATAAGCAGAACTGTGGAAAACTGACCTAGTCATCATTGGGTGAATAAGCAGAACTGTGGAAAAAACTGACCTAGTCATCATTGGATAAATACAGCAGAACTGTGGAAAACTGACCTAGTCATCATTGGGTGAATAAGCAGAACTGTGGAAAAACTGACCTAGTCATCATTGGATAAATAAGCAGAACTGTGGAAAAACTGACCTAGTCATCATTGGGTGAATACAGCAGAACTGTGGAAAACTGACCTAGTCATCATGGGTGAATAAGCAGAACTGTGGAAAAACTGACCTAGTCATCATTGGATAAATACAGCAGAACTGTGGAAAAACGGAACTAGTACAGCAGAACTGTGGAAAAACTGACCTAGACATTATTGGGTGAATAAGCAGAACTGTGGAAAAACTGACCTAGTCATCATTGGGTGAATACAGCTTAACTTTGGAAAACTGACCTAGTCATCATTGGGTGAATACAGCAGAACTGTGTAAAACGACCTAGTCATCATTGGGTGAATACAGCTTAACTTTGGAAAACTGAACTAGTTATCATTGGGTAAATACAGCTTAACTTTGGAAAACTGAACTAGTTATCATTGGGTAAATACAGCTTAACTTTGGAAAACTGACCTAGTTATCATTGGGTAAATACAGCATAACTGTGGAAAACTGACCTAGTTATCATTGGGTAAATACAGCATAACTGTGGAAAACTAAACTAGTTATCATTGGGTGAATACAGCTTAACTGTTGAAAACTGACCTAGTTATCATTGGGTGAATACAGCTTAACTTTGGAAAACTGAACTAGTTATCATTGGGTAAATACAGCTTAACTGTGGAAAACTGACCTAGTTATCATTGGGTAAATACAGCATAACTTTGGAAAACTGACCTAGTTATCATTGGGTAAATACAGAACTTTGGAAAACTGACCTAGTTATCATTGGGTAAATACAGCAGAACTGTGGAAAACTGACCTAGTTATCATTGGGTAAATACAGCATAACTGTGGAAAACTGACCTAGTTATCATTGGGTAAATACAGCAGAACTGTGGAAAACTGAACTAGTTATCATTAGGTGAATACAGCTTAACTTAGGAAAAACTGACCTAGTTATCATTGGGTGAATACAGCAGAACTGTGGAAAACTGACCTAGTCATCATTGGGTGAATACAGCAGAACTGTGGAAAACTGACTTAGTCATCATTGGGTGAATACAGTAGAACTGTGCAAAAACTGACCTTGTCATTATTGGGTGAATACTGCAGAACTGTGAAAAACTGACCTAATCATTATTGGGTGAATAAGCAGAACTGTGGAAAACTGACATAGTCATCATTGGGTGAATAAGCAGAACTGTGGAAAAACTGACCTAGTCATCATTGGATGAATACAGCAGAACTGTGGAAAAACTGAACTAGTCATCATTGGGTGAATACAGCAGAACTGTGGAAAACTGACCTAGTCATCATTGGATAAATACAGCAGAAACTGTGGAAAAACTGACCTAGTCATCATTGGATAAATACAGCAGAACTGTGGAAAAACTGAACTAGTCATCATTGGGTGAATACAGCAGAACTGTGGAAAACTGACTTAGACATTATTGGGTGAGTAAGCAGAACTGTGGAAAAACTGATCTAGACATTATTGGGTGAATAAGCAGAATTGTGAAAGACTGACCTAGTCATCATGGGTGAATACAGCATAACTGCGAAAGACTGACCTAGTCATCATTTGGTGAATACAGCAGAATTGTGGAAAACTGACCTAGTCATCATTGGGTGAATACAGTAGAACTGTGGAAAACTGACCTAGTTATTCATTGGGTGAATAAGCAGAACCATGGAAAACTGACTTAGTCATCATTGGCTGAATACAGCAGAATTGTGGAAAACTGACCTAATCATCATTGGGTGAATACAGCAGAACTGTGGAAAATTGACCTAGTCATCATTGGGTGAATACAGCAGAACTGTGAAAAAATGACCTAGTCATCATTGGGTGAATACAGCAGAACTGTGAAAAGTTGACCTAGTCATCATCTTCTTCTTAAACAGGGTTAAACTAGTGGTTGTAGTAGTGTCATGCCTTACAACAAACCATCATACAACTGACAAAGTATGTTGTAATCCACTTAACTCATATAACTACTGGTCTGATCCAGAGTTTATGCCCAATGCGTTTCATAAAAAGGAGGATTCAGGAATATTTTAAAAAGCCAGTAAACAGCAAAATAGGCTAGCAAAAGACAGCAGATTGTATCCTCCCTGGACGCTGAAAGGCATTTGAGAAAGAAAAAAAAAAAAACACATTCAATAAAACATTCATTAAAAAAGATAAGAACAAACGACATATGGCTCAGATCAGATAAATAACACCACACAAGCCATGTTTTATGCTGGCATCACAAGGTTAGGGCTGTTTCTTGCTGAAATCATTTTCTACATTTCAGGCTAAAACTACCAATGATGAAGTGAAGCTAGATCTTTTATATCATCAATGATGAAGTGAAGCTAGGTCTTTTATCTCATCAATGATGAAGCGAAGCTAGGTCTTTTATCTCATCAATGATGAAGCGAAGCTAGGTCTTTTATCTCATCAATGATGAAGCGAAGCTAGGTCTTTTATCTCATCAATGATGAAGTGAGGAAAGGTCTTTTATCTCATCAATGATGAAGTGAGGCAAGTGTCTTTTATCTCATCAATGATCAAGTGAGGCAAGGTCTTTTTTCTCATCAATGATGAGTGAAGCTAGGTCTTTTATCTCATCAATGATGAAGTGAAGCTAGATCTTTTATCTCATCACGATGAAGTGAAGCTAGGTCTTTTATCTCATCAATGATGAAGTGGAACTAGGTCTTTTATAATGAAATCTCTAAGAGAAAACAGCAGTAGCAGCATGGCTGTCAGAATTGGTCACAAGATTTGTCACTAAGCTAAACCCTCATGTGTGATTGTGACTTCCATACAAATAGTGGAGCACATACCACAGTTCATTACACATCACAAACATGCAGGAAACAGGCTTTAATGTCAACTGTTTTTCAGTAAACCAACTCACAAACCAGGTTTAATTCAACTGTTTGTCAGTAAACCAACTCACAACGGGTTTTTAATTCAACTGTTTTCAGTAAACCAACTCACAAACCGGGTTTAATTCAACTGTTTTCAGTAAACCAACTCACAAACCGGGTTAATTCAACTGTTTTTCAGTAAACCAACTCACAGACAGGCTTAAATGTCAATATTTTTCAATGAAATGACACACAGACAGGTATTAAAGTAACAGTTTTTTGTGTGGTATGTTTGGGACATCAGAGTTGTGGTCAATCAAATAATAAGACAGGACACAAGGCATATCCTGCAGACAGTTAATGGTGTGTCCTGACCTGGGCATCCACTTAATAGTAAACCTGCAGATTTTCTAGCAACTGCTCAGCAGCTGTAACCAAGAGAAAATAGTGGGAATGGACAATTTATTCTGTAAATATCCAGAAGCCATCACAACAGGAGCATGTAGTGAATCCTGACGGAGGGAATGATAAACAAGTAAGTAAAGTAAGAAAAGTAAAAGAGCCCCCGTCACGCAAATGGCGTATAGGGAATATGGTGTTAGTGACCATAATTTTTGGGGTAATGTGGTTAGTATACGCCCATGCCGCTTTACTTTCCCAGAAAAATCCGGTACCCATTTAAGCTGGGTGAAACCGGAAAACCGTCGGTTGGGATCGAACCCTACCGCTTGTCCTTTGTAGTCCAGTTCACTCACCACTGAGCTATCGCGGCTCCCTAGGACAAGTAAGGCCTGATGGTAAAAGATTGATCAGGATATATCACATCTTTCTATTGTGCTGAAGAGGCACACAGGGCAGAAACTGTAGACTCTTGTTTTGACGATCTTTTAACTGTCAGATCTTGCACAGGACCTGCATATGTCTCATCACACTGCTCTGTTCTGGATGAGTTGCTTAATCTCGGCGATGGAGCTGATGCCTGCTGTTGTTATTCTTGCATTAATGTTCTTTTTAGTGTATCTCAACCTATTTTTTTTACCTTCTGTTCTGATTTGAGGCCTGCTTTAAGATTCTTTTGTTGTCTTATCATCATATGGCCAACATATGACAATCTTTTCTCTCTGATTGTAGTTGATTTTTTAAAAACGCTTTATTTCCATAATGTAGTATGGGAAACCTTTAGTCACCTTACATGAATGCCATAGACATAGAATGATCAAGATGAGTGGACTTTTGCTCAACAAGATGTCATATGAACATTGAAAAGTCTCTAGAATATTTCTCACACAATATTACTGCTCATAAAAAGTCCAGCCAGTATTGACTCTGACCACCCATAACCATTTCTTCAAGGTGTGTGGGGAATATGGTGCTAAAGTTGATATCTTTGAGTGATCAACAGTACATTTTGTAGCTGATGTGGTCACTATCATACCTGGCAGCTCTAATTTAAAAAAAAAAAGAAAGAAACTGCACATTTTCTGATGAACACCGAAGCTGTATGGGTCCAAACAAAATTTGCCACATGGGAACTGAACTATGACCTGTCTCATTAGTAGGAAGAGCCCTAACCATTCAGTTAATGATTTTAAATTATTTGTTTCTGAAAGAAACTTCTCATTTGACATTTCCATTATGATTATGACCGCTGGATATATTTGACCTCCAACATGACTTATTGCATGATGTAGTTTCATTCATTCAATTTTCCTCTTGGGCTGAAAACAGCACATAGAGCAGAAGTTATAGTTCTCCATGACTGATGATTTGCTGCTAGTTCTTGGTTATTTCTTAGTCCCATGGTTGAGCCTTCCCTAGTAGTTGTTCTGTGAAGCGATTCTCTGGATCAGCCTTGTTTCTTTTACTAGAAGGGTTTTCAAATGAACACCTGGTGGGAAAGTCTTTCTCCATTCATTCTTAATATATGACTAAAGTATTTCCAATGTCTTCTCATAAGCAAGTAAAAAAGTAAAGAGCCCTGTCACGCCAAGTGGCGTATAAGGAATATGTGGAGTATGGTGTGTGACCATGATTTTGGGGTAATAGGGTCTGTATCACGCTTGTGCCGCTTTTGCTTTCCCAGAAAAATCCGGCACCTATTTAAGGCTGGGTGAACCCGGAAGCCGTCGATCAGGATCGAACCCGCCCTCGTCCTTTGTAGTCCAGTTCACTAACCACTGAGCTATCATGGGCTCCCTCTTCTCATAAGGCTTAACACATATTCTTATTTAGATTCACCTCTTATTTGTTCATTTGAAATGTACTCTTTCCAGTTGAGATCCTATGAAAGCATTTGTTTTCAAAGACATTTAACTTTCTATCCAAAGTCTTTGTAGATTTCCAACTTTCACATCCAAATGTTAGCACTGGTGTCACATTAGGAGTTGAACAATCCAAGCTTTGTTCATTTACTGAGAATTATGGATCTCAAGAGGTTCGTCAGTCTGTTGAAGACATTTGATGTTAGATTCATGTCATGATTAACAAGTTATTTCTCCATCTCTGGACATTTTAATGCTTATGTGGGTAAAATTTGTAACCTTTTGTAAAATGCATGATATATCAGAGGCTTTGTTGGTGATGTCCACAACTTTCGTTTGGTCGTGTGATCTGGAGGCCCATTTGTCCAACACTAGTGTGGAGTATTTCTATCTGTTCTTGAGCACCAAAAGTCATCTGTAGAGTCAAGATCTTCCAAGAATTTATTATCAATCCACTTAATGCCTAACTGTCTGTCTTCCAGGGATTTTCACATGAACCAATCAATTACATTTCAAAATTAAAGTAGGACATGACACATCTTTGTTTCACACCTGTTTCTACTGAAACTAGTTAATGTTGTCAGTTTCTGTTTTCACACAGCAAACTGTAACTGAATGAAAGGCTGTTATAATGTTCACATATTTTGGCAGAAACCCACAGATGTTTGGGAGCCGCGATAGCTCAGTGGTTAGTGAACTGGACTACCACGGACAAGGGGTAGGGTTCGATCCCAACCGACGGCTTCCGGGTTCACCCAGCCTTAAATGGGTACCGGATTTTTTTCTGGGAAAGTAAAGCAGCACGGGCGTAATACTGACCACTTTACCCCAAAAATCATGTGCTGAAGGTCTGTAAAATATAGGGTCACTAACACCATATTTCCCTATATGCCACTTAGCGTGACGGGGGTACTTACTTACCACAGATGTTTGGTGTGTTCCATAGTGTAGGTCAGTGAAAACTGTGCCAATCTCTAAAGATGTGGCGGTACAGAAATAACAACTCATCAAATCAAAGAGGTGCTGTTCAAGAGATAGCACTATAGCATCAAGCACGCTACAACAAATGATGATAAAAAAGACAACAATCAACATGTAGTTGTCCCTATGAGGTGAGGTACAAAAAGGTGTTCCGTGTTTTGAAGTGTCTGATGGCACATTTCTCCCATCAGGTAGCAGCAGAACAAGTTTAGAATTAATAGTTTTAGCTACAGGTATATGCCTGTACATATGGTCAGATGTACGGATACAACCATAATCATACCTCACATATAAGTGCAACATCAAACATTATTGAGAAAATATCAACCCTATAGTTGTGCAGCACAAAGGCATACTTCCAGAAGAACAAGTGGTGAACACCACTTTGGCATATGCAGCATCCAAGTTCAACAGGTTTGGTTTGGTTTATGCTCAACATGAAGACTAAGGACTTCTTCTTTCCTTCCTCATTTACATATCAGCATCAAGGGGAGATATAATCTGTGGTATTTTGCTCTTCTGTTCGCCTCTGCTGCTGATATGTTTCCTAGTGTTTCTAATATTCCGTCAATCCATTTTTTTCGTGGTCGGTCCTTGGGTCTGGTCTTCTTTCAACGTTTATTCTGGTCTTATTGCTCGCTGTGTTGTGTTTTGATTTTTCTGCCTTGTCACGTGGTCAAACTATTTTATCTGTTGGTTGTTTATATATTCTATGGCGGTATTCTATGGCGGGCATTATTTCTAGTTTTTTCTCAGTTCATTTCTGATCTTATCTCTCAGGTTTCCTGTCATTTATCTAACACATTTAATCTCAGTAGTGAAGGCGAAGGAAAGCCATCAAACTATAAAAATGGTACAGCCATAGGACCAGATGAAATTCCTTCGGAAGCCATCAAAGCAGATATTAACACCTCTACCAAGATGTTACATAATCTATTAGATACAATTTGGGAGAGGGAAGAAATACCTAAAGACTGGAAAGAAGGTTATATGATCAAACTACCAAAGAAAGGAAGTTTACAGGAGTGCACAAATTATAGGGGAATTATGCTACTATCAGTGCCAGGAAAAATATTAAGCAGAGTCATTCTAGAGAGACTAAATGAGGCCATAGAGAAACATTTGAAAGATCAACAAGCAAGTTTTAGGAAGAACAGATCATGTGCTGATCAAATAACTACTCTATATATAATAGTTGAACAAAGTTTAGAACTAAAATCCCCACTTTATATTGGATTCATAGATTACGAAAAGGTATTTGATAGTTTAGACAGAAGAATGCTTTGGAAGTTGCTTAGTGATTACGGAATCCCATAAAGTTATTAACCTGATAAAAACATTGTATGAAGGAACGAAATGTAGTGTGGTGCATAAAGGACAGCTTACAGAAGCATTTGAAATAAGAACAGGTAAGGCAGGGAAGCCATCTGTCTCCATTTCTCTCTCTACTGGCCATAGATTGGATTATGAAAATAACTCAAAACAACAGAAATGGAATCCAGTGGTCACTGACCAAACAACTTGATGATTTAGACTTTGCTGATGACATAGCTCTCCTATCACACAGCCAACATCAGATGCAAGATAAAATGAGAATACTTGATGAGAGATCACAACAGCTAAGACTGAAGATTAATAGAGATAAGACCAACATTATGAGAATTAATGCAGTTGGCAATAACCAAATAAAATTAGGAGAAATACCTCTACCAGACGTACAATCCTACATATAATCTGGGTAGTAATATAGATAAAGAGGGAGGAGCAGAAAATGATACCAAAATAAGGATATCAAAAGCAAGAGGAGCTTTTGTTGCACTGGGAAACATATGGAAATCCAAAGAAATTAGGTTAAATACAAAAATAAAAATTTTCAACTCAAATGTTAAGTCGGTCCTATATATGACTGTGAAACATGGAGAACAACAAAATTGACAATCATGAAGATACAGACTTTCATTAATGATGCTTACGCAGAATAAAAGGATGGAAATGGCAGGACAAAATCAACTAACATAGAATTATGGAAATGTACCAGTCAAATACCAGTGGATAAAGAGATACAGCGAAGACGATGGCGCTGGATAGGACACACACTACGGAAGCCAACTGAGAGTATTACATAACAGGCCCTTTTTTGGAAACCCCAGGGAAAGACAAAGAGGAAGACCAAGGAATTCTTGGACAAGACAGATAGAAGCAGAGATGAAGATGATGGGGAAGACATGCAATGATCTTAAAAGAATGGCAAAAAACAGAACGACTTGGAGTGTTTGTTGAAGACCAATGCTCCACTGGGAGCTAAAAATGTAGAAGTGAAGGCAAAAGCGCACCTCACAGCACCAGAGCTGGAGTGTCAGCGACCGACAATGATGGCTTGCGCCAAGATAGGTGAACCAGAACCATCCAGACCTGCTCCATCTCTCCGTGGTGCCTCTAGTAACAGACTAACCTGTCTAGTCTGGCCAAGCGAGTATGGATCGAAGAGGGAAGACAACTGGTACTCAAACATGTTGTGCTGAAGTCGGATGTGTTGGGCAGAAGGGCGCAAATATCACAGTTATACTGTAAACCACAACATAGACACCGCCCACTTAACATCCTTTTAAGGGTGGATGATGAAGAGGTACACTCCTTTAGTCATCGGGCGAACGCAAGCAAGCAATCTCAGTAGTGGTTATTTTTCTTTTACTCTTGCATCTAGGATCCAGGACTGGCATTGGCAGCACAACGTTGGGATGAAGATTAAGGACTAAGGACAGGAGTCAACAAATTGATCATGCAGACTAAAGACAAACTATAGATAACAGATAAAGATCCCTTATACTCAATCCTGTTTGTGGTCCATGTCAGTCAAGAAATAGAAAAGCATGGCAAAAACTGATCACTGAAGAAGACGATCGTTGACTAAAGCTGTCAGAGAAAAAGACTTCCTGGATCAAATTGTCAGTTGTGCTGTCACATAGATCCAGCATTTTATTTCTAGAGAAACTCAGCCCAGTCACAATATGTCCACAAGGAAACATGAAGATAACCTATTTTGTATATTACTGATACTAGAATGCTGATAACATCACATTATTTTTACTGAATTTTTAATAATAGGTTTACCAATTACAAACTAGGACTTGACTTTAACAATATTCAAATTGTTGACTTATAGTTGCAAACACTAACAGTCAAGTCATAATTATACCAAACTAGGACTGAATGTTTCACAATACACCCCCCAATACCCAAACAACAGTATGTTGGTGCCACACAAATATATGAATTGTATCAAACAAAGAGTCACAAATAAAAAAAAAGCGTTGCTTCAACTAGGAAATTATGTTCATTCAATTATGCACAAATAAAAGGTCACTGTGGAATGAATAAGAAGTCGGCTCCTATTCAGCTTTTCTCAAGCTCAATGTGTGGTTTCAAAGATGCCAAATGACACAAAGTACAAGGCAGCTAGGAAGACTTGTGTCTTTGGATGGTTCCTCACATTCGGCTGATGCAGACACTAATTGTCTTTTTTCTCCTCGATGAGAGTCGACATCAGAATTGTTGCCCTCTATCTCCATCAACTTCTTATCATCACCTTCTATCATCTCCTTACTGTCACCTTCTATCATCTCCTTATCAACTTTTATCTCCTTACCATCACTTTCTATCATCTTCTCATCAACTTTCATCTCCTTACCATCACTTTCTACCATCTCCTTACCATCACCATCTATCACCTCCTCATCCTTATGCTCCTGGCCCTCTGTCTCAATTTCCCCTGCCACCGTTGTTGGGCTGACATTGCTTCTGCCAGTCTTGCAAGCAGGCCCAATCTTTGGCCGCTTTCTTGATGTAATCTCAACAGATGATGACTTTCTCTGACTAACAGCAACAATATCACCTAAACCTGACACCTCCAACATCATCACTCCTGGTCTTTGTTCATTTGGACCAGAATGTTGTGTCCAGTAATCAATGGTCTGACTGCTCAGCTTATCAAGATTAATGGAGAACTTTTTGAGGTGTTTGTCCCGTAAATGTTTGACATAGTAGGCAGGGTGGAAGCCAATTTCTCCACATAAGCTGCAGTTACGGGTACCACTGGGTGAAGATAGACACGCGTGTTTCATAAGGGAGGCCTTGTCAATGACAACCATGCCACACTTCATGCAAGTGTGGTGCATGCGCATGCAGTGACGCGTCAAGTCAACATTGCGGCCAAAATTCAGGTTGCACAAGACACAGACACTGCCCTTTACCAAGCTATTGTTTGCTGTCTTTTTCTGGTTTGATGGTGCCTTTTGAGTTTGCTGCTGAGTAGGGACAGATGACTTCAATGTTCCAGTGACTGGATCCACATGTCCATGAACTTTGGGTATATGTCGCTCACACTCCTGTCGAGATCCGAAGTGACTCCCACAAAACATACACACAAGAGCATTGACATAATGCTGCAGCTCACGATTGTGAACAACACGCATGTGAAGTAATAAGTTCAGTACATGATGACCGCACGATATGCATTTTCCTACGACACCTCTGGTCTGATTTTCTTCCTTGTGAGAATCAATATGTTTCCGAAGGCCTTGTGCTGTCCAGAAGCGGACATAACATGTGGCACAGTAAAGTGGAGCTTGGGCACGCTCAAACAAATTAAATGGTAAATCGATACGATGGGCATAAAAGAAATGTATGCGTAGTGCCTTCCTGTCTTTAACATAACCACCACATATTTCACAAACCTCAAAGCCACCAGCAGGTGCAGCTTTATTGGATGTGGCAGTTGGAAGAGCTAACGGACTTTGTTTATTGTTCAACATGCTGGCTACGGTCTGACGAGGGCCCTTTGCATTTGCATTGTAACGAACAGGCTGTGGGAGTACTTCCCCGCTTGGTGGGGCACTGAAACGAGCAGTGGCAGCTGCGGGCATTCGTCTGGCCACTAGCTGCTGTTGTTGTTCCTTGGCTGAAACAACTGGTGACTTTTTTGCAGATGCTAATGCTTGCATCTCTGTTTGCTGTCTCTTGGCATCTGCGAGTGCTGCTTGTTGTTGAGCATGCCTCTGCTGCAGAAGCTTCAAATTCTTTGGAATAACCGGCTTGTAGAAAATATTTTCTAAACACAAATTAATCTCAGCACCTGAAAGACAGCTTGGATGAAGATTGAACAAAGGCCTAAACTGCTTAATGCATCTCTGTTTATGAAGAGTGAGCTTCTGTTCCTGATTGTTCTCATAAGGGCAGAGGTCACACTCGTGAGTGCCTTTCTTGTCATGGAGTTTAGGCTGTATGCCGTGCTCAGATTCCATGTGTAACTTGAAGGCCATTGCCTGCTTGGTGACAAAAGAGCAATGAGCACATCTCATAAATTTATTATCTTCATGTGGGTATTGCTTGTGGTAAAACATAACATTGTTAGATTCAGTCTGAAAGTGGCACACTTTACATTTCTTTTTCAGCTTCAATTTGAGGTGACCAACAGTAGCATAAGGTCCATTTCTATCTGCTTCAGTTTACCAAGATCTTCCTTCTCTTTGTCATTGAGTTTATCATTGCTGTTCTTCTTGGACTGTATCTTCACCAGGTCATGGTAGACTGCCTCTTTGATCAAATCAGAACCAATGTCAAACAAAAATTTAGACAAAGGTCCAAGCTCCGAGCTAGGACAGGGCTTAAAGTATTTGGGCCGAGTGTTAATTCTGTTCTGTATCTCCCAGCGAATCAGTTCATTTGGTCCAGACTGGACTTTGGTTTGGTGGTGCTACTGGAGGAACAAACAACGGAACACCATGAGGGGGAGATGACCTGGAGCACCACCAGATCCAACAAACCCTGGTGCTAGTGGAATAATTCCACGACCCCCACGGCCTGCTGGTATGAAGCCTTGCGAGGATGCTGGAAATGAAGGCATACCCTGAACTGGTAGAGAAGTGGGTACATTGCTAGCTGCGGTGGTCAAGCCTTGACCAACTTTAGAGTTGACCACATGTGGTGAACTGTGGCGTGAAGAAGATCTGTCCACCTTGTTTGCTTGGACCAGCCGTGCCACCCCAATTATTTCTATGTCTTTACTTGAAGGCTCTGATTGTTGTTCTTTTTTCACTACAACTGGACCATTCTTCAGCAAATTTAAGTTCTGATATTTCTTCTTGTCAATTTCATTTTATCGACATCAACTGCTGTATCTACACTGTTTTTTATACCACTCCCCATACCTTTGACTCTAAGTTTTCTTTTGCCGTCAACATGTGAACTCTCAACATAATTATTTTTCATGTCTTCTTCTTTTATCACGACCTCATTGCCACTTCCTGTAGTTTCCTTCACTTCATCCAAACTCATGACATTCTCTGCTTCTTCTTTAATAGGGGCTCTGTGACCTTCACTTGCAGACTCCACTGCATGCGAGCTACTGCCTAGCTTTCTTCTAGATCTAGTCCTCTCGCGGCCCACCTCACATTCAGCTGCTGCATTATTCTGGCTACTAGGTTCATTTCTGTTAGCAGAATAGGCATTTGTATCTGTGCCCAGGGAACTATCATTTTGATTATCTTCACCACCACTAACTTTCTCATCAGATCTGTTGTCACTGAGCAATATGTCTTTGCCAGAAACTGAGACGATATCAGAAGCATCTTTGGTTGGGCTTGACTTTATTTTCTGCTTAACAGAAACCTCTATACATTCTGGATTGTGTAATATCTGTGGGTCTTCAACATCAGGGAATACACTCTGAGTGGAATCACCCTTGTAGTCAGATGAAGCTCTCATATCTTCAACTTCCACAGCTCCATTGCAAGTCAAGCCATTTTCTGGTATAACTATCAATGGTGACTTCTGTTCTGTAGTCTCCACCAGTTCTTGGTCACCTGTTCCATTGCTAAAGCAGGTCTTCTTCTTCAAACTCATGCTGGAACTGTCACTTCCATTTACAGCACTATCTTGACTGGTATTGTCTGCTTCCATCTGAAACAGACAAAATTGTTTCACAATCAAAATAACTTTAGCAACATTTTCATGTAATGCTGACCACACTACACCACAATCAGCTCCATGTTAAAATCAAACCACAATCAGCTCCATATTAAAATCATGTCACAGTCTCTCTCCATAATGTAACACAGAAAAGGTAGTTATATGTACAGCAGCAGTTATGGAGTTCTTACAACAAAAGTTTAAATGTTTCATGTCTCTAGTAAGGTTGAAATGTCTGCTCCATACTTGCTGTTTACTTAAACAAAAAAAATCAATAAAAAAATCTCTAGTTAGTGTGGATCTTTTTATGTTTTCACCATTTTTTTTTTTGCAGATGAAATAAAACTCTGGCCATCTTGTGGTGACTGTACTGGGACATGGAGTCTTTATTCTCTAACCCCTCTACATCTCCCCTGCTGAAGTCAGATGTGTTGGGCTGAAAGGCACAAATATCACAGTTTACTGCAAAGCTCAGTGCGACACAGACACACCCACTTAACATCATTTTAATGGGATGACAAAGAGGTGTATTCCTGTAGTCATCAAGTGAATGCCACCAAGCAAGCACAGATATCCCCTTGTTGGACCCAACAAATTGGGATAAATGAAGAGAATACAGTATCTCCTCCCCCTCCAACAAGCATTACATCATTATATAAATATATATATCAAATACGGCCAAAGATTAATATGGTCAAAAATTAGGAAAAATTACATAAATGCAGCAAGCAAGACAGTTTTTCTTTCTTTTTTTTTAACCCTAGATTATAACACCTTAAAAAATTTAAACAGAATTAGATGAACAGCAATTTTGATTCAGGAAAAACAGTGGACAAAAGAAGCCATATTCAGCATCAGGACATTGATTGAAAAGAACATAGAAGTAAACAAACCAATATATGCCTGCTTCATAGGCTACACCAAAGCATTTACACCATAATCAAGTTATAGACAGTCTAAAAGATATAAATCTGGACAACACAGACATACGACTAATATGTAATTTGTACTGGAAGCAAACAGCAATAATAAAATATAACAAGAAGAACTCTACAACCATTGATATAAAAAGAGGAGTAAGACAAGGATGCTTCCTATCACCAAGCTTGTTCAATCTATACACTATAAGCAAATCTTTAAAAACATCAGAGATGCCAGCCTAAACATTAATGAAAAGATAATCAATAACCTAAGATATGCTGATGATACTGTTCTACTAGCAGAAAATCCTAAAGATCTACAATTACTTAATGAAATAAACATGACAAAAAATATGGACTAGAATTGAATGTCAAAAAGACAAACTATGATCATAAACAAAGTAATTTCTCAAGACCTACAATTAAATATCAAAGTTGAAGGAATACATCTGGAGACAGTTCAGAACTACAACAACCTGGGACACATTATAACCAGTGATGGAAAATGTACAACTAAAATAAACAAAAGAATAGGTATGGCAAAAAGTAATTTTAATGCCATGAAAAATATACTAACATTAAAACAAATAACACCAGGGCTAAAACTAAGAATAGCAAAATGTTACATCGTCTCAATATTCCTGTATGGTGCAGAAAAATGGACATTAGACAATAAAACAGAACAGAAAATTGAAGCCTTTGAAATGTGAATTTATAGAAGAATAGGTAGAATTGGATGGAAAGAAAAGAAAACAAACGAGGAAGTTTTAAAACAACTAAAAATGAAAAGAGAACTACTAAACACAATTAGAACAAGACAAATGAAATTTTTGGGGCATGTTAAAAGACACAACAGCCTAATAAAAGTAATATTGGAAGGGAAAATACAAGGTAAAAGAGGCAGACCAAGACTAACATGGACGAGTAACATCAAAAAATGGACAAGTCAACCTATGACAGTCTGCACCATCAAAGCAAGAGACAGAGTGGAATGGCGCTCCATGGTAGCCAACCTTGATGCAGAGATGGCACTCAATGATGATGATGATTACAACACCTTCAATAAATTTACAAACTCAAAATACAAATTCTTAAAATTCAACAGTTTGCTGCGGCCAAAAATTTCTCCCCTCCTTATAAGGAGAAATTATATATATATATATATATCTGTGCATTTCATCCGTTCTGATCATGTTTCTATATTCCGATGGTTTACGATGAATGATGATATCATATGATGAAGAACAGATGGCTGTGTTCACTTTCTGTGTGGTTTTGCCTTATGTCTTTTGGCGTGTGCTGAGACAGCTATAATGGGGAATACAGCTACCTTTCTTTGTTTGAAAGATGGGATAGTAATTCGGATGATTCCACTGGTACAAGCGGTTGAAAAATTATGGATTTTAATTCATTTGCAGTGATACCGGGACCTTCCATAACCATATTATATACATATAAATGTATGTATGTGTGTGTGTGTATATATATATATATAAAATGAAAAAAACAGTATGGTTAAAGCTTTACGCAATAAGTGGAAGACACAAATTAGAACGTTTCGATTCAACAGGCCTCCAGCAGGAACAAACATACAACACACACACAGATATGTATTTTAAAAAATAATAATTTTGAACTAGAATGAGAAATAAAATATAGAATGTGTCCTCTGTATACTGCGCTGTGGCCAGAAGGAAAATGAGCGGTAGTGAGCACAGGATACGAGTATGTGCACCAAAGTAAAAGTATGCGCACAAAGCACGCATCATCAGAAGTTCCCACACACAGGTTCATGTGCAAACACAAAGAACAAACCAAAATAATACAGGGTACCCGAGAGGAGGAAAGATTGAGATAAGTAACAGCGCAGTATACAGGGAAGATATTTTTTTTTTTTTTTTCTCATTCTAGTTCAAAATTATTTTTAAATTTTAAATACATATCTGTATGTGTGTGTGTTTGTTCTTGTTGAAGGCCTATTGAGCCGAAACATTGTTCTAATTTGTGTCGTCCACTTATTACCTAAAGCTTTAACCATACCGTTTCTTCTATATTTAAACAAAATTTCCCCTTACAATTAGCTTTACTGAAGCTTCACATTTGTATGCATTTCTTTGCCTTGACCCCCCTCCTTATACTCTCTTAATTACTGCTTCTGGTAACTCCTCAAGTGTTGGTCTTGTTTCTGTTGATGAAGGATTTAGAAAAAATAAAACAACAAAAAAAAAAAGAACAATTTAATAAATTTTCAAGAATTGTTTTCTTGGCTGTCGGTGAGAAATCAAACGTTTGTAACATGGGATAGGCAGTGAATTATACCAAGAGGAAGCTGAACATAAGACTAAGATCACAGACTGACAGCCGACATGTGAACAGACAACATAACACCTCCAGTTGCAACAGTGCCATATTGTTGAATTTCAGGCCATAAATCAGGAAATATTACATCCTATTCCTGTGTCTCTCCTAGTGTAAACACACAGCTGTGTAGCAAAAGTTCAAAGAAAATACTATTTATGGAATTCCAAAAGTAACATCTAGTGTTCATAAATTTTATGAGGTGTTGTGAAAACATGGCTCGCAGATAAGTGTCTCTGTTCTGTGCAAGCATCTCGATCTCACTGAGGGAGCTGATTCCTGCTGCTTTTGCTTCTTTAATCAATGTTCTTCTCAGTGTTTCTCTGGTTTGGCCTCTTTTCCTCCTACCTTTTGTTTCCCACAGTTTTGTCAGTTACTCATAGGTGATGGCTTGCACCAGAATCGATGAACCAGAACCATCCAGATCCTACTCCACCTTGTCGCAATGTCTCTTGAAACAGACTAACCAGACTGGCCAAGCAAGAAGGGATGAATGAGGGAAGGCAACCCTAGACTCAAAAATACTGTGTTGAAGTCAGATGTTATAAGACGAAAGGCACAAATGAACCACAATGCATCTATGCCCACTTAGCTCCCTTTTAAGGATGGTTGATGAAGAGGACAAATAACTCCGTTAGTAGTCATGAGGTGAATGCAAGAAAGAAAGATGTTTCTCAGTAAATCATATTACAAAAATCTGGCAGCAGTATTCATTCATTAATTTTTCTCTTGGGCCGAAGACGGTAGTTCTTAGTTCCATGGTTGATCCTTCCCTAGAAATTATTCTGTGTAGCTATTCTATTGGCCTGCCTTGTCTTCTTTTGTCAGATGGTTTCCACATAATACTTGACAGGGAAGACTTTCTTCATTCAATCTGAGCACATGACTGATGTATTTTCAACGTCTTTTTCTCATAAACTTCACATGTTAACAGTATTGGCCAGCAGAAAACACTGTTCCAGTACAAATAACTTCAGCTGGCACACCAGTTTACATCTGTATGTGTGTAGAGGACATGAAGGTATCTTTGGTCAACACGGC
Source organism: Megaustenia siamemsis (assembly GCA_032433765.1). Lineage (NCBI taxonomy): Eukaryota > Metazoa > Mollusca > Gastropoda > Stylommatophora > Ariophantidae > Megaustenia > Megaustenia siamemsis. The sequence goes on along the minus strand of JAVIAB010000082.1, from coordinate 24,263 downwards.
ACCAACAGAGGCCTGATTCTATACAATATTATCATCACCTTGCGCTGTCTCTGCATCACCGATTGGCTATCATGAAGCACCTTTATCTCTTGATTTGTTGGTACATACTGTCATTGGTCCACCTATCTATGCTTGATATTGTCAGTTCAATTTAGTCTTTGTTTGCCTACACCTTGATTTTCCCTTCCAAAATACTCATCATCATTTAGTGCTGTCTCCGCATCGAAGGTTGGCTACCATGGAGCGCCATTCCACTCTGTCTCTTGCTTTGATGGTGCAGATTGTCATAGGCTGACTTGTCCATCTTTTGATGTTACTCGTCCATGTTAGTCTTGGTCTGCCTCTTTTACCTTGTATTTTACCTTCCAATATTACTTTAATTAGGCTGTTATATCTTTTAACATGACACAAAAATTTCATTTGTCTTGTTCTAATTGTGTTCAGTAGTTCTCTTTTCATTTTTAGTTGTTTTAAAACTTCCTCATTTGTTTTATTTTCTCTCCATCCAATTCTACAAATCCACATTTCAAAGGCTTCAATTTTCTGGTCTAATGTCCATGTTTCTGCACCATACAGGAATATTGAGAAGATGTAACATTTTGCTATTCTTAGTTTAGCCCTGGTGTTATTTGTTTTGATGTTAGTATATTTTTCATGGCATTGAAATTACTTTTTGCCATACCTATTCTTTTATTTATTTCAGTTGTACATTTTCCATCACTGGTTATAGTATGTCCCAGATAGTTGTAGTTCTGAACTGTCTCTAGATATATTCCTTCCACTTTGATATTTAATTGTAGGTCTTGAGAATTTTCTTTGTTTATGATCATAGTTTTAGTCTTTTTGATATTCATATCTAGTCCATATTTTTTGCTTGTCATGTTTATTACATTAAGTAACTGTTGTAGATCTTTAGTATTTTCTGATAGTAGAGTATCATCAGTATATCTTAGGTTATTGATTATCTTCCCATTAATGTTTAGGCCTGGCATCTAAGTGATGTTTTTACAGATTTGCTCAGTGTATAAATTGAACAGCTTGGTGATAGTATGCATCCTTGTCTTACTCCTCTTTTTATATCAATGGGTGTAGAGTTCTTGTTATATCTTATTATTGCTGTTTGCTCCCAGTACAAATTACATATCAGTCTATGTCTGTGTCATCCAGATTTATATCTTTTAGGCAGTCTATAAGTTGATTATGGTGTATTCTATCGAAAGCTTTGGTGTAGCCTATGAAGCAGGCATATATTGGTTTGTTTACTTCTATGTACTTTTCAATCAATGTCCTCATGCTGAATATGGCTTCTTTTGTCCCACTGTTTTTTCCTGAATCCGAATTGCTGCTTATTTAATTCAGTATTAATTTTATTCTGAATCCTTCCTTGTATAATTTTTAGTAAACTTTTGGTTACCTGGCTCATTAGGCTTATTGTTTTAAAATCACTGCATTCAACTGCACCATTCTTTTTAGGCAATGCAATGAAAGTTGATGTTTTTAGTTCATTTGGTATGTATCCTGTATGGTATATGTCATTGCATATGTCTGTGATACTTCAGTGCCAAAATCTTCTAGTACCTGTATCATCTCTATCTGTATATTGTCAGGTCCTGCTGCATTTCCCTTTATCATTGTTTTTATAGCTTTTTCTACTTCAGATTTTAGGATTTTATAGCTGGATGTACATTTTATAAATGGTTTTTTGTCCCTTTCGTCATGAAATAATTCTGTTATGTATTCCTGCCATCTATCGATTATATCTTTGTTGTCTGTTAGCATTCTTCCCTCTTTGTTTGCAATACATCCGCTTCCTGCAGTTTTTTTGTCTTTATTAGTCATTCTTTTTATTTCTGTGTGCATACCTCTTAAATTTTGTTTACTTTCCATAGTTTCAACTTCTAGACATCTTTGGCTGAGCCAGTCTTCTTTTTCCTTTTGCACATTTTCGTATTTCATTATCAATTTCCTTGTATCTGGCAGTATTCTTAGCTTGTCTTCTCTCTTCCATTTTTTCTAAAATGTTGTCAGTTATCCATTTTTGTTTTTTGTTACTTTCCTTTTTGGGTAAGGTGATGCAGGATTCTTGTATGCTGTTTTTTATGCATTGCCATTTGGTTGTGACTTTTTCTTCAGGATTTTCTCTTCTGTACTGTTCAATCCCTTCTTCTAGCAGCTTCTGATATGTGTTCTTTACTTGTACAGTATAAGTTTCTTTTACATCTTTCTGATTTAAAGCTGTTGTATCTATTGATATAGCTGAATTAGTATTTTGTTTCTTTTTCTTTAAATTGATTTTCATTTTAATCATTACAAGATTGTGATCTGAATTAATATCTGCTCCTGTATAGGTTTTGGCTTTCTTGACGCTGTTCCAGAATCTATCGTTTATCCTTACATAATCTATTTGATTCCTCTTTCTATCTCCAGGGCTTTTCCATGTGTATAATTTACTTTTCTCTTGCTCAAAGTAGGTGTTACATATTATCAGCCTGTTTTCTTCACAGAATTGAATTAATCTTTCTCCTCTGTAATTTCTTTTTCCTAAACCATGATTTCCTATAATGGTCTTATATCTGCCTTTTCCAAAATACCATCAGCAAGTTATTGTATCTCTTTTTATGTCCAATAATTTCAAAAATGTTTGTCTTGTTTGAACTCACCACTCACTGAGTGGTCTACTGTGTTAGTGTCCATGTTTCTTCACCAAGGAATGTTGAGTAAATAAAACACTTTAATACTCTCAATTTTACTCCTGATTTGGCAAAGTAGAGTTGGCTCAATAAACTCAAATATTTTGGTAAACATTTTATTTGACAAACAACTTCAACAATTAAATTTTCATTTTGATTGAGTAGAACTGTTACAGAACATTAAGTCTGATTTAAACAGGACAGATGAGATGTGGTTCACCTACTCCTAGCAACCAAGTTGGAAACATGATTGACTTTTGACAAAATATTAAAAGGGATGGCCTGCTTCAACACTCAAAAAAATAAAAACTGGATTTATTAATTTTATTTCTTGGCATAATCAAATTCAAACAAATAAATCAATTAATAAAAGATGAAATAAATGAGTCTTGTCTAAAACGACTTTAGGATGGTATGACAGAGTTGGCATAAGTTATGATAGTTCTTTATTGTGACTGTATTTTTGGATTTACTGCCCGATTGTGGCTGCAACCATGCAGTTTGAAGTTCAACAATTTTGCTTTGTCCCAATGTCAATCAATGTGGGGTGGTAACTCTAGTAAATGTAACAGAATTATACAATAAAATAACAAACACATAACATCATATCATATTGTTTTGTTGCCCCAGTCTTGAATTGAAGTTTGAAGTTAATACCTTCACAACAAATTAATGAATGATGTGAGTTGGTTCGAAAGCAAAGAAAAAAACAACTTCCCCACAAAACTATAGAACAATAGCTGTACATAAAATCAATGTAGCAATGAATTAACAAGCAAAGCCTGCATCACTACAAGCCTACGGGCAGCAACAGGACCTCCCTCCCCACCAACAAAACGTCCCGGCTTTCCGCCATTTTTACCCCCTCCTCCCAGTGCCCCCACCACCCACGTTCATCCTCGCCCAAACACTGCATCAAAGTCTCATACAGGTCGTCAGTTGACGTTTAGACAAACAACATATATTAACGCAGGTAATATTACCATAAAGTCTGGAAAATCTGAGAGATTTGTTGAGAATCAGTTCACGCAAATTTGGCGTCGTCCATGAAAAGGTAGATCAGCCAACATGGCGGACTGTGGTCACGTGACAGCGGAGACGGCCACTCGCAGGATTTGCATAATTAACGGCCTGAACCAATCAAAAGTTTTAATGTTTGCGCATGCGTTAGAATCTGTCCCCCTCTCTCTCCCCCCTCCCCCATTTTTTCATTTTAAAAAATATATGGAACCTCTTCATTGTCCAACCGTGGGCGTACTAGTATACAAGATATTGAGGGAGAGTGGGTAAGACACACACATGGCTGTAGTCAGAAAAGTGGTACAACTGACAGAATGTTGGGATTGGATGGGAGGAGATAGAGTTACAGAGAGAGGGGAAAAATGGAGGAGGCAGAAAGAATTCGTTAAAAGAAAGTGATGTCATATCAGGGACAGGTGCCGTGTTGATTCGGGTTTAGATTCGCCCGAGGGCGCAATTCATCTCCAAAGCTAAGAGCAACAACTCATAGCTAACTATATGCGCACGATCAGTGAACTCTTAAGATGTGGCACTTCTGGTTGATACGGCAGGCCAAGATGGCTGCAAGGACAAATTCAGGATTAGGACTGGTGGCATTATGTTGCAGTGTGTTTTTAGACAAATCATTTTTCTTTCCTTCCTCATTTGCCTTTCATCGTCGAGGGGAGATATAGTTTGCGGTCTTTTGCTCTTCTGTTAGCCTCTACTGCTGTTATGTTTCCTAGTGTTTCTAATATTCCGTCATTCATCTTTTCCGTGGTCGACCCTTGGGTCTGCTATTCTCGCAACGTTTATTGAGGGCTCGTTGTGTTGTGTTTTGATCTTTCTGCCGTGTCACGTGGCCAAACCGTTTTATCTATTGTTTCTTTATATATTCTATGGCGGGGGGCTATTCCTAGCTTTTTTCTCAGTTCTTCATTTCTGATCTTATCTCACAGACTGTTTCCTGTCATTCATCTGACACATTTAATCTCAGTAAATGGTATTTTTCTTATTTTACTTGCATCTGGAGTCCAGGACTGGCATTGGTAGCACAACGTTGGGATGAAGATTGTATTGTATAATGCTCGTTTTGCCTCTAGAGTTATTTCCTTGTTGGACAATAGTGGTCATAACTGTCAAATGATTTGACAAGCTTTATTGCATCGTGATTCTGTCTCTGCTGTTTGAGAATTGTCGTTTTTCACTAAACTTCCTAGGTATTTGAATTCCTCTACTCGGTTTAGTTGCATGCCTTCTATAGTTATGTTGATGTTCTATTTATTTTTGGCGACATTCATGACTTCTGTTTTGTTTATGTTGATTTTCATGTTGTATTTTGTGCCTGAGATGTTGAGTTTGTTTAAGTGTTCTTGTAGGTCTTCTATTTTTTCATGTATTAGTGCCTGATCGTCTGCAAATAAAAGCTCGTTGATCTCCTCTGTTGGTTTGGCTAACTTGCATATATAATCCATGTATGTAATAAACAGTAGGGGATAGTACGCACCCGTCTTACACCTGATCTAACTTCAAAGTGATCCGTGTAGCTGCTGCTGTTCTGACTGTGCAGCTGCTGTTGATGCAGATACATTTAATTTGGTTAGTTAGATGTTGGCTTACTCCGTATGTTGTTAGTATCTCCCACAGTTGTTCTCTGTTTACTCTGTCGAATGCTTTTTCCTAGTCAATGAAAGCTATATACACATTTTGATGATTCATTCTGGTCTGGATTTTCGTTTGTGGAGACAGCGTTGGGACGGTTGCATTCACATGACCACAAAGTCAACATGGTTGTGGCGCCGGCCCGCAGATAATGCTGCAGAGGACTGACCTTAAATTGAAGTGGAAAGGTACCAGGGCCCTGATTTGCCCTGAATACAGATCACTCTGAATACAAGATTTACAGAATAACCTAGGAGCGGTGAACAAAAAGAAAGAAATATTCACAAACGTGACCTCAGAATATTCCAACATGGATCGGGCTCAATAATTTTAGAGGCTTAAAGTTTCAAACATAATAAACAGGATCTACGAACAAACATCAGAAAGAAACAATCAACGTTTTTCGGGCACATCATGAGAAGAGGAAAGTTGGAATACTTGGTTACAACTGACAAAATAAAAGGAAAAAGATATCGCGGACGACAAAGAGAGAAAATACTGGATAGCTTAGTATCATGGAAAACAGTCAACAATAGAACTGATGCGATGCACTGTGGATAGAAGATTGTGGAAGGATATGATTACCTACGCCAACCGGTATGGCACATGGTGATGATGATGAAAGTTTTTAAAAAGTAGTAATAATTAGTTTAAATATAGCAGGCTTGGGACGTAATGGTTACCTGGGCCCGCGCTCTGGCGACATACATACTTGCCTTGCTCCTGGGGGGGAATTTTTTTTTTAAATAGAAAAAATGGTATGTTAGAAGCTTTACGTGATTAGTAGACGACACAGATTTTAACGACGTTTTGGTTCAATAGGCCTTCAGCAGGAATAAACAAAAACCACGCACACGCATATATGTTATTAAATAAAGCTGATCCTACATAGCTAACTAGTAACGAAACATCCAAAACAAAAATAATCGAAATTGGTTAAAGAAAATAAAAATGACTTCCTTGTGTCGTGGACCGTGGTCAGAATGAAAAAGGGATGGTCCCACGAGTGTATCTGTAATTATACCCTCAGGTCAGGTGAAGGGTTCTAAAAATACACGAGTGAGGGGAATGCTGTCTAGGTTACCTCGACTGCAAAGACACTGACAATGTCTGAAAGTATCTAAGAGCCCATAAATACATGTATACACACACACACACACACATGCGTGTATACATATATACACGTACAAACAGACATGCACATACCTATACATATCAACACACTCCTATACATACATACACATACGTATATATGCATACCAACAAGCACAAATACATGCATATATGCATGTATATATATCAATGCCAATACATATGAACACATACATGCATGTGCACATCCATACGGGGACAATCATATATGTGCAGAAATGTGCGCATAACGCACACATAACCAGAGGAGTTCACGCCGGGGTCAGTGTGCAAACACAAAGGAGAAAGAATAGAACAGTAGACTAAGAGGTACTCAAAAGGGGGAAAGAGTGAGATGTCTGAGAGTGGGGTACAATAAAAACATATGAGGGTAAGTAGCACAGATAAAGGTGTATAGGAGAACACCGAAGTGTCTCAATGGGGACTAGTGGAGGAGAACTATGAATAGCATGGCATAGTAGATAGACTAGAGAGCACAAACATGAGCAGTAGAAAAGGCTATGCAAAAGGGAAGGAGTAACCGAAAGGAAACTATGTGTACGAGTGTGATATATTCATGCCTCGTGGGGTCAGCGAACCATACTGGACTATGAGGCGATTCTCCAAAGTAAATCGGCTGCGGTCGCCAGAGTGACAAAGGACAATACCAGTGACACGGATGTCGTCTTTGCCCTTGTGGTCTGCGGAGTTGAAATGGGAAGACACTGGAGTACCAGTATTCTGTTGAACATCTTGTAGATGTTCACACAATCTCTCCGCTAATCGTCTTCCAGACTCGCCAATATAGGTCATGTATCATCGTTGTCATATGATGGCATAAATGATGTTACGGGACACACATGTGAAGCCGTGCTTGATCTCGAACCGTCCATTAGGGAATAAGATCGAGTCAGTAGGGAGCACATAGGCACAGGTGATACAGTTCCGACCACAAGGGGCCGTACCGAAGTGTTGAGGATCGGAGCGAGGGAGATGGCTCCTAACCAGAATATCTCCAAAATTCCTGTGGAGGAAAAAAAGGAGGAAATATTGGTCATCCTGGCAGATGCGACGGAGACGCAATAACTGTGAGAATGAGAGATGACCAAGATTTCCTCCTGCAGGCTCACCTCATGTTAGGTTTCTTCAGCCGCCGGCTTTATCCAGACTCGATCCTCCAGTCTGCCCTCAAGCGGGTCCTCCTTATCTCCCGTCCCGAGGCACTCACTCCTTCCAACCGCCCCCCCCATGAGAGAACTATACTCACCCTCACGTGTCATCCTCACAACTTAGCTGCCGTGAAGGTACTCAACTACCGTTCTATTCTCCTCTCTGATCCCACTACCCGTCTACTTTTTAGTGATCCCCCGATGATCGCCTTCAAGTGAGACACGTGTACATAAGTACACGTACGTGTATATATGTATACACGCATATGTGTGTGTGTGTGTATACATGTATTTATGGGCCCTTAGATACTTTCAGACATTGTCAGTGTCTTTGCAGTCGAGGTAACCTAGACAGGGGGAGCCGCGATAGCTCAGTGGTTATTGAACTGGACTACAAAGGACAAGGGGTAGGGTTCGATCCCAACCGACGGCAGGGTTCACCCAGCCTTAAATGGGTACCGGATTTTTTTTCTGGGAAAGTAAAGCAGCACGGGCGTAATACCAACCACATTACCCAAAAATCATGTGCTGAAGGTCTGTAAAATATAGGGTCACTAACACCATATTTCTCTATACGCCACTTGGCGTGACGGGGGGGGTACTTTACTACTTTTTTTAAAAAACTAGACAGCGTTCCCCTCACTCGTGTATTTTTAGAACCCTTCACCTGACCTGAGGGTATAATTACAGCTACACTCGTGGGACCATCCCTTTTTAATTCTGACTACGATCCACGACACAGGGAAGTCAGGGAAGTCATTTTTATTTTATTTTATTAACCAATTTCGATTATTTTTGTTTTGGATGTTTCGTTACTAGTTAGCTATGTAGGATCAGTTTTATTTACTTACATATCTGTGTGTGCGTGTTTTTATTTGTTCCTGCTGAAGGCCTATTGAGCCGAAACGTCGTTCAAATCTATGTCGTCTACTAATCACATAAAGCTTCTAACATACCCTTTTTTCTAATCTTATTCAATTTTCCCTCACATTCAGCTTTACTGCAACTTCGCATTTTTATGCATTCATTTGCATTTCTTTGCCTTAACCCCTTGCTTATGGGCTCTGACAACAAACGCTACGCCATTGATGCCACATCTACCTTGTTATGACGTGTTTTTTTTTCATTTTAGATCCTCAAAACCGGTCTCAGATAGAGATGGCTGTGATCCCAGCATGCAACATCCTACGTGGTTGTTCAGAAACTTCTGGAAATGTGGAATCGTCATAACTGCAACCGGGAAAAAAGAAACAAAATTTTAAAAAAACATAGCCTTTGAAAAACTATTTCACTGTCATCTTTGTAACCCTTGTCTTTTTTTTTACTGGGCTGGGGGCCTGGTTGGCCTCGAGACAGAGAAGGTTGTGGATTAAAATCTCGGCTGCACCATTTGGGATTTTTATTTATGATTTCTCTCTGCGGTAAACACCCCTGGTCTCTGCAGCGTGGCCTGGCTTGAAACGGAGACAACTAATAATAAATGAATATTATTATAGAGGGACCTCCGAGGCGATAATCAGCGAATCAATTCAGAGGAAGAGGTATGTTTACAACACTTGGAAAAAATGACAAATAATCAAAAGAAAAAAATATGGACCAAAGCAGGATCGAACCCGTACTCAGTGGCACAGCGCCTTGCCACGAAAAGCCAAAAGCTAGGGAACATAGCCATTCAGCTAACTAAAAAATTAGCGATCGTGAACAATGTCTTTTCGCGCAGGTCTTCTCATGACTATAGCATAAGGCTGCGATCACAGCTCGGAAATACATAGTGTATCTGTATTTTTTCGTGCTAAGACAAGTATCTCCAGCATAGGGTAGGGCTGAAATACTTGCGTTGCAGACAAACGTTTAGGACGAAACAGCACAGACACTGTTCACGATAGCTAATTTTTTAGTTAGCTGAGTGGCAGTGTTCCTAGCGTTTGACTTTTCGTGGCAAGGCGCTGTGCCACTGAGTACGGGTTCGATCCTGCTTTGGTCCATATTTGTTTCTGTTGTTGATTATTTGTCATTTTTTCCGAGTGTTGTAAACATACCTCTTCCTCTGAATTGATTCCCTGGCTTGAAACGTCAGTTACTCATTGACGGAAAAAATATGAGTATCTCCGAAGTCGGAGTTATCTGCCTGTGCGGCGAGGGTCCCCTGTGCATACGGCTGCCGGGGAAAAATGGATTCACACGCAAAATTCACTTCCTAGTCTCTAGGGACTTCGTCAGAGGTAAAAAGCTGGCGAACGAAAAAAAAAATTACTGGGCTTACTATAGTATTATATATTTTCTATAGCGCTACTCGCGCCCCCGAATGCATCTCTCTTTGTTTCTTTCGTTCACCTGATGACTACTAAAATAATTGTCCTTCTCGGCATCCGTCCTTAGAAGGGCGTTAAGTGGACGTAGATACGCTGTGTTGTAGTTTGTAGAAGAACTGTGGCATTTTTGCGTCTTTGGGCATCCGACTTCAGCATGTCGTTTATAAGTACCGGAATGTCTTCGATCCTTGCTTGCTTGTCCAGACTAGACAGTCTGTTTCTGGAGGCACCGCGAAGAGGTAGAGTTGGTTCTGGATGGTTCTAGTTCACCAAGGTATCAGTTGTGGGTCGCTGACATCTTCAGATCTGCTGCAGGAAGACGCATAATATGCAATATATATATAATATAATACTCCATAATATGCAATATATATATAATATATATATTATAATATTGCCTCCATAAAAAAAAGTAAAGTACCCCCGTCACGCCAAGTGGCCTATAGGGAATATGGTGTTAGTGACCATAACTTTTACAGACCTTCGGCACATGAATTTTGGGGTAATGTCGTCGGTATTACGGCCGTGCCGGTTTTCATTTCCCAGAAAAAAAAATCCGGTACCCATTAAGGCTGGGTGAACCGGATCCCGTCGGTTGGGATCGAACCCTACCTCTTGTCCTTTGTAGTCCAGTTCACTAACCACTGAGTATTGCCTCCATACTATAAATAAAATAATGGTATATTTGTGCATATCTCCAAGTCATTCTGACCAGTAACTTTCAGGAAAGCGAAGTTCGATATATTCAATGGATTGATTGGAAATAGATTAATCATCCGCGCGCCATCCCTTATCTGGACGTCCGATGCACAAGACAAACCATTTTGCGTTAATGGTTCTATTTACTTTCCCACAAAATATTCTCACTGTCGTTCCATCTCGCTCTCTCTCTCTCTCTCTCTCTCTCTCTCTCTCTCTCTCTCCCTCTCTCTCTAATATTCTTATATAATTCGTATTTCATCGCTTCTCACTACATGTTAACAGATGAGCGATTCTTCTTCCTTTCTTTCTTTCCTCTTTCACCCGACGACTACTTCTCTTCATTGTGCGCCCTTAGAAAGGACTTTAATTGAGCGCAGATGCGCTGTGTTGTAGTTTTGCAACGTAACAGTATTAAATGCGTATTTCAGCCCAACACACCCGACTTCCACAATCCATTTTAATGCAGGAGTTGCCTTTCCTCTATGATCCCTGCTCGGTTGTGCAGACTGGTTAATCCGTTTCCAGGAGCACTCTTGGAAGGTGTAGTAAAACAAAGAAATGCATAAAAATGCGAAGCTGCCGTTACGGTAATTGTAAGGAGAAATAAAACAAATATATAGAAAAACATATTTAAAAATATATATAGAATTATATAAGAAAAGAGGAGTAAGACAAGGATGCATCCTATCACCAAGCTTGTTCAATCTATACACTGAGCAAATCTTTAAAAACATCTCAGAGATACCAGGCCTAAACATTAATGGAAGGTAATCAATAACCTGAGATATGCTGATGATACTGTTCTACTATAACTATAGTCCGTTCAGAAATTCATAATCACACCTGAATTAGTTTTGCGTGATACCCGTTTGTTATTTTGCTTTTAAATTTTGTATGCAATCTTAGAATATTGATGACGTTATAGAAATATTTTTTGCTCTGAGAAATTTGATCTAGTTTAAAAGTTTTCTTCTTTAGGCTATATTAAATTCACCCTGTTCGAATTTGACACAATTGTAGGATATATACATTAATTTGGTGCGGTCGTTCACGTAAAATAGTTTGGCTATTGCAGAAACACTAACTTCAGGAAAATCCCGTGCACAAAACTGAATTGTTATTGAACGACATGACGCACCACGACCTTGGCATTAATTACCGAAGGGAAGGCGTATCTTTATTAATTTTGTGAAGACTCAGTAGACAATTTGTTGACTTTAAATACCAACATTTATATCTATGAGTTTGAAATGCAAATTTATAACTATGCAAAAGGTTACTGTTTTATACATGTGGTATATTAACGCATGCTGGAAGCACTGAAAACGGCCTTGTCCATGACGCGGGACTTATTTTCCAATCAAAAAGTACCGACGGTAGGGGCTACCATAATGAAATGAATGGAAACATTTTCAGGCACTGGTTGGAGAACGATTTTTACCAATCCTGGAGAGACCTTCATGCATAGTCATGGATTCATACCACAATGTCGTATCAGAGGAAGACAAAGTGCCTACTGCATCAAATACAAAAGAGCAAATTAGGACATGGCTTGAGAATGAAAATGTCAAATTTGACGACACATATTTAAAATATGAATTGTTACAACTTGTGAAGAATACGAATAAGAAAAAGGTGTACCATGTTGACAAAATCATTGAGAAATACGGCCACACTTCTCTTCGACTCCCTGCATATCATGCGCACCTTAATCCAATCGAACTTGTCTGGGCTCACGTCAAAGGACAAGTTGCAGAACAGAACAGGACGTTTAAAATGTGTGATGTTGAAGTTCTGACACGCGAGTCTCTCTCAAAAATAGACATTCCGTTCTGGAAGAAGTGTGTTGAACATGTGCTGCGGGTGGAAGATGAGTACTGGAAACGAGATGGATTACTATTTGTCCAGCCAGTAATGATTATCATCCTCTTGGAATCGTCAGATTCGGAATGCTTAAAATTAAGATGAATTCAATTCCAGCTGCAGTTAGGACGTCCTGGGGTCTAATGGTGACCGAAGGACAAGGCTAATTGTAACCAATTGAATTCATGTTTGCAAATACACATAACGAACAACACCCACAATTAAGCACTATGTAGATACGCCTCTGATAAGAATTCCAGTAAACTGGAAAATTTAACACGATTACTGTAAACTCTAAAATTTGAATCAACTTGTGTGATATCGTCATAAAATATCAAAGGAATTCGCTGATGTGCAAAATCTGTTGTGTTTGTGGAATAAAAAATACCAAAATCTTTGCGTCATCAATATTCTAAGATTGCATGCAAACTTTGAAACCAAAATAACAAGCGGTTATCCCGCAAAACTAATTTAGGTGTGATTATGAATTTCTGAACGGACTATAGCAGAAAATCCTAAAGACCTACAACAATTGCTTAATGTGATAAACATAACAAGCAAAAAATATGGACTAGAAATGAATATCAAAAAGACTAAAACTATGATCATAAACAAAGAAAATTCTCAAGACCTACAATTAAATATCACAGTTGAGGGAATACATCTGGAGACAGTCCAGAGTTACAACTACCTGGGACATACTATAACCAATGATGGAAAACGCAAAACTGAAATAAACAAAAGAATAGGTATGGCAAAAAGTAATTTAAGACAAAACAAATATCAGCAGGGCTGAAACTAAGAATGGCAAAATGTACATCTTTTCAATATTCCTGTATGGTGCAGAAACATGGACATTAGACAAGAAAACAGAACAGAAAATTGAAGCCTTTGAAATGTGGATTTATAGAAGAATAGGTAGAATTGGATGGAAACAAAAGATAACAAACGATGAAGTTTTAAAACAAATGAAAATAAAAGAGAACTACTAAATACAATTAAGACAAGACAAATGAAATTTTGGGGCATGTTAAAAGACACAACAGCCTACTAAAAGTAATAATGGAAGGAAAAATACAAGGTAAAAGAGGCAGAGGCAGACCAAGACTAACATGGACGAGTAACATCAAAAGATGGACAAGTCAATCTATGACAGCCTGCACCATCAAAGCAAGAAACATACCTTAATCATACAAGAGTAGAATGGCGATCTATGGTAGCCAACCTTCGTTGCGGAGAAGGCACACGATGATGATGATGATAGAAAACAGTATGGTTATTGCTTTATGTAATATTTCGACAACACAAATTCAACGTTGTGGCCCAATAGGTCTTCAGCAGGAACAAACATACAACACACACATAGATATGTATTTAAAATAAATATTATTTTGTAATATTTGTATATTTTAACAATTATTTATAATGTTTTGTTTTAAATACATATCTGTGTGTGTGTGTGTGTGTGTGTGTGTGTGTGTGTATTGAGTGTTTGTTCCTGTGGATCCTCGGTGGCTGAGTGGTTAGTGTGCTCGCTTCCTGACCAGAGGGTCCGGGTTCGATCCCAGCAGTGGTGGATTTTTTCGAACTGACATGGCTCCGGGGTGCACCCAGCCTCTAATAATGGGTACCGAGATTACTCTGGGAAGTAAAGGTAGCCTGGCGTGATACTGACCACATCACCCAAAAATGTGCCGTGGTTATAGAAAAATATGGTCACTCACACCATATTCCTCATACGACTAGCAAGGCGTGGAGGGAACTTTTACTTTTACTTACTTTATTTATTACGTCAAGTTTTCACCACACCGCTTTTTTTCTATAAATAATTTTTTTTTCATTTCTCCCAACTGTAAGTCGCTGACTGCTCCAGCTCAGATGTTGCTGAGTGTATTATATTTTGTATAGCTTTCTCGACTATATTCTTCTTACACAAGCAGAGATCAGACCTGGTCATGTATAGATAGATAGCAGTGAATGAGCGATCTAATGATAAATTTATATTTCTATCGAAAAGATTACAATAATAATAATATAATACAATAATAGTAAATAATAAGGTTGTGTGCTGTCACCAGATTTGTTTAATATTTATAGTGAGATTATTTTAAGATCCATAAGGTGCATGCCTGGAATAACAATTGGGGGTCATAATATAAATAACCTAAGGTATGCTGATATACAGTATTAAAAAAGGACAGCCTTTTCATAAAAAAATGAGTATTTTCGTAAAAGTTTGACATTTTAATTTTTTTACACCAAATGAAAGTATAATCAATTTTGCATAGAATAAATCATTTCTTGTTGCAAAAAATAGTTTGAAAGTATTTTAAAATAATATTTTTAATTGGCATGGTAACTCCTTCTTTTACCTCATTAAATATGCAAAATTTTCAAATTGTCACAACTTCTTTATTTATCAACGTATTTGAATAATTTTTTCACTAAATCTCTTATAATTCCATAAACAATAACGTCTAAACCATGTTAACAACAACATGTAACTAAATTTTCATTAGTTAAAAACTTGAAGTCCATACTATAACTTGTAGCTTATATAATACATACTATAAAACATACTATAACTTGTATACTTGTGGCCATACTATAAATTTCATCATCATCATCATGTGCCATACCGGTTGACGTAGGCGATCATGTCCCTCCACAATCTTCTATCGACAGTGCATCGTATCAGTTCTGTTGTTGACTGTTTTCCATGCCATGACACCAAGCTATCCAGTATTTTCTCTCTTTGTCGTCCGCGATCTCTCTTTCCTTCTATTTTGCCAGTTGTAACCAAGTATTCCAACTTTCCTCTTCTCATGATGTGCCCGAAAAATGTTGATTGCTTCTTTCTGATGTTTTTTAAGAGCTCCTTTTTGTATTGACCTCTTTGAGAACTTTCATTGATCTTTTTTAGCTGTCCAGGGAACTTTCAACATTCTTCTGAGAAATCCCATCTCTGTGGCCTTAATCGTCTTTTCATTTGTTTGTCTACTTCCATGATTCGCTTCCATAGGTCAGAATTGGTTCTATATAGCACCGATGAACTTTCTTTCTCATTTTTATTGACATAGATTTGTTGCATAAGATATTTTTCATTTTCTGAAATGCTATTTTGGCCTGAGCTATTCTGCTTTTTATTTCTGTGGTGCATCTCCCATCTGATGTATTATTGTGCCCAAGTATTTGAGATGCACTTGTTTCAGATTTGTCTCGTTTATTTTTATGTTGCATGATGGTGGTGATTGTTTCTTCGATATAACCATTACTTCTGTTTTCTTACTATTCAGACTGAGACCTTTCTTGTTGCTTTCTTCTACTATTATGTCTATGATTTCTTGTAGTTCGTTCTCTGTCTCTGCTATTAAGACTGTGTCATCCGCATATCGCAAATTATTTATGTTGTGACCGTTGACTTCAATTCCTTTTTTGTCTACTATTGATCTCATAAAATATTCGCTGTAAAGTGAAAACAAATCCGGTGACAGAACACAGCCTTGTCCGACTCCTTGTTTTATATATTGGAGTGTCCTGTTTGGTTGTTTATTCGTATAGCGGCTGTTTATTGCCAGTACATGTTTTCATAATTCTATAAATTTCAGCCAATCATAAATCGTCTTGCATCAGTTACAAAATACGGTTGTAAACAAACCAAGTATTCCGGTAATCAGAATTAAGAATTTCACGTGTTTTGCACATTCTTGTTTACATATTTAAATACATTATTAATAAGTACTTGGGTTTAAACCATATAAATTCATAAATATGGATAATTATAGACGTAAAGATCATCCTAAGAAAAGAAGTTTCACGGCAGTAGATTTTTACTAATTAAGAAAGTTAGTGAGTGTCAGTCACTTAGCGTCCAGCGACGACACTAACACTACTAACAGTCACTTGAGTCACAACACCACTCATCACATTTCAGATACTATTGACAGCAGTGACAGTGTCACAATCGATTCAGGCACTAGCAATATATCTACAGTCACTATAAAGTCATCAGCATTTGAGAACCTTGCAGGCAGCTCTACTAATTATACAGACATATCTACTGGTTCAACAGACAATGAAGCTACTACAGTTTTAAGTACTAGTGGGCTAAGAATTGTTTATTTATATTCAGCAACTTATTGATTTCATTCAACGATTCCATGTCCACAATGCTGTTCCCACAGAGATAATGTGTTTTCTGTGTCTGAGCATTTATCTGGTATTAGTTCACAACTACAATTCCAATGTAAAAATGTGCAAACATACACTCATTTGACAAAATCAGGAAAATATTAATTTGAGGTTCCAGTTTGCAATGTATGGCATTGGCTGTCATGACCAGAGAGGTCGACGCTTTCTGGCAGATTGACTATGCCCCCGCCAGTTTCAAGTGTACGATCATCAGTTTTCAAGAATAATATTCTTCATGCAACTAAGGCAGTTGCAGCATCTAGCATGAGAAAAGCAGCAGCTGAACTGAAAAATGCAGAGCAGTCAGATGATGTGACAGTTTCCTGTGATGGTACATGGCAGAGAAGGGGATTTTCAAGCAGAAATGGAATTTCAACATGTCTCTTTAAGTAAGAGAGCACCAGCAAAAGTCCTTGATGTGGAGGTCCTGTGTAATTACTGTGATGCATGTGCAAAGATGAATAAGAAAATTTCTGGTGACAAATTACTGAATGGAAGGAACAACACATGAGCACTTGCAAGAAAAATCATGATAGTTGTGCAGGAAAAATGGAACCTGTAGGTCTGAAAAGAATTTTTCTAAGATTAGTCAGTCAGTATGGCCTCAAATACACTGGTTACCTAGGAGATGGAGATTCAAAAAGCTACCAAGAAATTGCTGAGCTGAAACCTCCCATTTATACAGGTAAAACAATGACAAAACTAGAATGTTGCGGCCATGTTCAGAAGAGGATGGGAAAGAGACTCCTAGATAAAGTTACTGCCAACAAAAGCAAACTATTGAAGAAAATGGTAAAAAATATAAAGGAATTGGAGGTGTAGAAGACTGATAAAAATAGCAATAAAAGAATTCAGGGTCACTACAGAGGGGCGATTCGATCAAAACGGGAAATTTAGATGAAATGAAAAAGGCAATATGGTCAATCTGGGAACATAGTAAAGGAATACATTTAAACTGTGGAAAATGGTGCCATGGTTAAATAAACAATAAGCTGCCAGATTTTGCGATGCAAATAATAAAACCTGTGTTTGAAGACCTTTCAAATGATGAGTTATTGAATAATGTTGGCCGGTAGAACGCAAAATGCTAATGAAGCATTCCTCCATCATATGATCTGGGAAAGGTGCCCTAAAACTACTTTTGTTGGTAGAGATAGACTAGAAATAGCTGTGAATGATGGTATTGTTGTCTATAAAGAAGGAGAACTGGGCAGACTTGAAATATTAAAGAATTTAGGACTAAGCTGTGGGTACTACAACATGTCGTCATTTCGAAATTTTGATCTGGCACGTATAAGAGCAGCTGAAAAAAAGGATTAAAATAAATAATAAGATAAAAAGAGATACAAAAGGTGTTCAGAGAGCTGAGGGATATCCTGAAGATGACTCATATGCAGCAGGATCTCATTAAACCAAGTTTATGTTTTAAAAACAGCATGATAAGTTACATTTTTTCAGTTTTCTCTCAATTCAATTTTTACTACATTTTTAGTGACATTGACACAATATCCCAAAACGTTATTAATATTTTGTCTCCAAATTTGACAGACAGGTAGGGATATACCACTGTACCAAACTGTACTAATGTTAATGCTGTAGATCAATAACTTAATGATTTTTAGTGATATTTTATAACACTTACCCATAATTTTTAAAAAATTGTTTTTGTTCCCCATAAATGAGGATATTTTATCAAACATAGATCTAATCCAAAAGTTCTTAGTTCAGAAATGATATAACTTAATGTTCTATATGCATACCAAATTATATGAAGCTATCTTTATTAGTTTCTGAGATATCATAACAAACGTCAGTCTAAATTTAGAGATTTTCAGCACAAAATACTACATTTTCAGCAAATGAGCATACAATATGTTATTTTTCAGGCACAAAACTTAATTTTTCTGAAATCTTAAATTATTATGTTTTGACATAAAAGCATTGTTTACAGTAGTATAGTCAAAATCAATTTGCTAGTTTAAGCAGTCGCTAAGAGTGAAAATGAGTTTACAAAAATGTTGGACATTATAGTGAAAGAAAGCAAAAATAATGGACTCAGCCTTAATAGCAAAAAGACAGAAGTAATGGTAACAACAAAGAAAAAGACACCACCTCAGTGCAGAATAAAGACAAGTGGAACAATATTAAAACAGTTAAATGAATTAAAATTTGTGGGGACTTTGTTAACCTCAGACGGAAGATGTACAAAAGAGGTGAGATGCAGAATGGCTCAGGCAAAAGCAGCTTTCCAAAAAATGAGGAAGATACTATGCAATCTATTTTTGAAAATAGAAACAAGAAAAAGAGTTCTTAAATGTTATGTAGAACCAGTCTTAACATATGGATATGAATCATGGACAATAGGACAACAGACAAGAAAATCACTCGAGTGTAGAAATGTGGTTTAACAGAAGAATGTTGAGAATACCATGGGCAGCTAAGAGAAGTAATGAAAATGTTCTGAAAGAGGTCAAAGCAAAAAGAGAGCTAATTTCCAATATTAGGAAGAAACAACAATAATTTTTGGCCATGTAATGAGAAGAGAACAATGGAATATATTGTAACAACTGGAAAAATTGAGGGATGAAGAGATAGAGGGAAGCAAAGAGAAAAAATACCAGACAGCTTAAAAGAATGGCTTGGCAGAAAGTCAACAATAGAAATGATAAAGAACTGTAGAGATCGGAAGTTGTGGAGAGACATGATCACCTACGCCAGTAGGCCCGGTACTTGATGAAGATGAATCGTAAAGATTTTTGCCACTTTTCGAGTTATTTATAGGATTTTATCATCATTATGTGTCATACTGGCTGGCATGGGCAATCATGTCCTTTCACAATTTTCTATTCACAGTGAATTTGACCCTTTTCAATGCCATAACACCAAGCTATCCGGTATCTTCTCTCTTTGTCGTCCGCGATACATCTTTCCCTCTATTTTGCCAGTTGTAAGCACTTTCAACTTTCCTCTTCTCATGACTGTGTGTCCAAAAAAAATGTCGGTTGTTTCTTCTGATGTTTCTTAGGAGCTCCCTTTTTCCATTTTGCATACCTGAAGATTAGTACAGATAAAGAGCATCCATTGCAATACGTGCTCAACACAGGGAAAGGTGCCAGGCTAAAAAGAGGCAAATCATGTTTGGGCCGAGCAGAAGATGTCATCAAACAGGTCTGTGGGCTTACCAATATCAGCGTTGGTGAGGAGTGGATACCGGTGCCTACGTCATTCAAGGGGACTTTCTCGTGTATAGTCACACTCGACAAGAAAAGTAGGCAACAGAACCCGGTCGTGGTTAATGCTGAGGTCAACGTTCTCATCTGCGATAACACTGATGAGAAAGATGCAGTCATCTATACAGACGGATCTGTAAGACGACACCAAAGAAGTGCATGGGCATTTACAGCACGCTCGGCACGCAGAATTAGTCAAAGAAGACTGTGGTGCATACGTCATAACCATGAGCAGCATGACTATGGAGGTGATGGCAGTGACCAAGGCTTTCAAATGGTTAGAGTCACAAGACTACACCCACGCATGTATACCGAGTGATTCGATGAGCATGATTTAAAAAAAGTGGAGGCGGGCTCTGTACGCATGCAATGGGTAGAGTCATTGAAGAAGTCCAAAATACGTAAGGTCCCCTTTGTCTATGTCCCTGGACATGAAGGATTCCGTGGAAATGAAAGAGCGGACAGGTTGGCTAGCTGCGCTGTCATTGAGGACGGGCAACCAATGGATCAGGCGGACATCATCAATACCCTCCGAGATGTGGGAATAGCACATGACTTCAACAAACACAGATCCACGTCACTTCTTCGGATGATGGAAATGGGAGTTAAGATGGGCACAGCCAGAACTGAGAAACTTAGTGGCCGTGTAAGAAGACTTATCAACCAACATAGAACTGGAGTCATCAGTCGCTGGAAATTGTGGGACTTTCTGAGGAGGGGATCTGAGCACCTATGGACATGTTCGGAGTGCAATGGTGATGACCCGCAAATAACTCAATAACTCCCTTTTTGTGTTGTCCTCTTTGAACATTTCCTCGTTGGTTTTTTAGCTGTCCAGGGAACTTTCACATTCTTCTGAGAAATCCCATCTCTGTGGCCTCTAATTGTCTTTTCATTTGTTTGTCTACTGCCAATGATTCGCTTCTATATGTCAGAATTGGCTCTGTATAGCACCTCTTTGTTACTTCTTTTGACATAGATTTGTTGCACAAGACATTTTTTTCACTTTCTGAAATGCTATTTTGGCCTGAGCTATTCAGCTTTTTTCTTTCAGTGGTGCATCTTCCATCTGATGTTATTATTGTGACGAAGTATTTAACGCTTTGTACTTGTTTCAGATTTGTCTGTATATTTTTATAAATTGATTTGTATGCAGCATGATGGTTTCTTCGATATGACTATTATTTCTATTTTCTTACTTTTCAACCTTAGACTGATTCTTGCCTTTTTGAGCTGCATATAGGGCTTGAGAGTAACTCAATGCTAAAACTGATCTCTCTTCATCATTCCCTAAATCTGCCTAGGGATAACTCTTGTTGACAGTAAACTCGTTAAAAACACTTAGAGTCTTGATTCTAGCCCAGCCATGGCCAGTTCTTTGTCAATAATGTCTAAACCTTGACCTTCATGCACTAACAATGTACTTGCTTCAAGATCGTTTTGGCACGGCCTTGCTCCCAACTTTAGTAATTTACAAGTTAGCTACATAAATTCTTTCTGTTCAGAGTGACGTCGCCTTGCACTTTTTTCTGTCGTTCTCTGTCATTAGAAGACCCCTGGGTTAGGGTTACCGTTTCAACCTAACACTAACCCTAAACCATTAATTTAAAAAAATAATCATCATCAACAAGTACCTGCCTTCTGGCGTAGGTGATCATGTCTCTCCACAACTTCCGATCTCGACAGTTATTTATCATTTCAGTTGTTGACCTTCTGCCAAGGTATTCTCTTAAGCTGTCTGGTATTTTTCTCTTTGCTTCCCTCTATCTCTTCATCCCTCAATTTTTCCAGTTGTCACAATATATTCCAGTTGTATTCTTCTCATTACATGGCCAAAAAATGATGATTGTTTCTTCCTAATATTGGAAATTAGCTCTCTTTTTGCATTGACCTCTTTCAGAACATCATCATTACTCTTCTTAGCTGTCCATGGTATTCTCAACATTCTTCTGTAAAACCACATTTCTACAGACTCCAGTGATTTCTTGTCTGTTGTCCTATTGTCCATGATTCACGTTCATATGTTTAGACTGGCTCTATCTAACATTTAAGAACTCTTTTTCTTGTTTCTATTGTCAAGAATGGATTGCATAGCATCTTCCTCATTTTTTGGAAAGCTGCTTTTGCCTGAGCCTTTCTGCATCTCACCTCTTTTGTACATCTTCCGTCTGAGGTTAACAAAGTTCCTAAATATTTTAATTCATTTAACTGTTTAACATTGTTCCACTTATCTTTATTTTGCACTTAGAAAAAGTAAAGTAAAGTACCCCTGTAACGCCAAGTGGCGTATAGGGAATATGGTGTTAGTGACCATAAATTTTACAGACCTTTGGCACATGATTTTTGGGGTAATGTGGTCGGTATTACGCCAGTGTCGCTTTACTTTCCCAGAAAAACATCCGGTACCCATTAAAGGCTGGATTTTGCACTTAGGTGATGTCTTTTTCTTTGTTGTTACCATTACTTCTGTCTTTTTGTTATTAAGGCTGAGTCCTTTATTTTTGCCTTCTTCACTATCTATCTATCTATTGACCTTTTGATCCGTAGCTGGCCCATAGGGCGTAGACCAAGATACTCCTCTTATCTGAATTTTTGTTCTAGCAGTTTTTAATTCTTTTAAAGTTATTTTATCACCAATTGTCTCGCCATTTGTCTCTGTTCTGTGCAAGCAGCTCTATCTCATTGAGGGAGCCAATTCCTGCAGCTCTTGTCTCTCTCATCAATGTTCTTCTCAGTACCTCTATGGGTCTTCCTCTTTTCCTCTTACCGGTTGTTTCCCACATGAGGGCCTGCTTTGCTATTTGTAGTGACAATAGTGTTGGTTTATTACTAGTCGTGACAATAGTGTTGGTTTATTATTTCTGGTGACAATAGTGTTGGTTTATTATTTGTGGCGACAATAGTGTTGGTTTAATAGTAGTCATGACAACAGTGTTGGTTTATTATTTGTGGTGACAAAAGTGTTGGTTTAATACTAGTCGTGACAACAGTGTTGGTTTGTTATTTGTGGGGATAAAATTGTTCCTTTAATATTTGTGGTGACAGCAGTGTTGGATTATTATTTATGGTGACAAAAGTGTTGGCTTATTATTTGTGGTGATAAAAGTGTTGGTTTATTATTTGTCGTGACAATAGTGTTGGTTTATTATTTGTGGTGACAACAGTGTTGGTTTATTATTTGTAGTGACAATAGTGTTGGTTTATTATTTGTAGTGACAATAGTGTTGTTTTATTATTTGTAGTGACAATAGTGTTGGTTTATTATTTGTTGTGACAATAATGTTGGTTTATTATTTGTAGTGACAACAGTGTTGGTTTATTATTTGTGGTGACAATAATGTTGGTTTATTTTTTGTAATGACAACAGTGTTGGTTTATTATTTGTGGTGACAACAGTGTTGGTTTAATATTTGTGGTGACAATAATGTTGGTTTATTATTTGTGATGACAACATTGTTGGTTTATTATTTGTGGTGACAATAGTTTTGGTTTATTATTTGTAGTAACAATAGTGTTGGTTTATTACTAGTCGAGACAACAGTGTTAGTCTTTTTATGTGGTGACAACAGTGCTGGTTTATTATTTATGGTGACAGCAGTGGTGGTTTATTCTTTGTGGTGACAACAGTGCTGGTTGATTTATGGGGTGACAACAGTGTTGGTTTATTATTTATGGTGATAGCAGTGGTGGCTTATTACTAGTCGTGACAATAGTGTTGGTTTATTATTTGTGGTGACAACAGTGTTGGTTTATTATTTGTGGTGACAACAGTGTTGGTTTATTACTTGTCGAAACAACAGTGTTGGTTGATTTATGTGTGACAACAGTGTTGGTTTATTATTTATGGTGACAGCAGTGGTGGTTTATACTAGTCGTGACAATAGTGTTGGTTTATTATTTGTGGCGATGACAGTGTTGGTTTATTATTAGTGGTGACAATAGTGTTGAATTATTATTTATGGTGACAGCAGTGGTGGCTTATTACTAGTTGTGACCATAGTGTTGGTTTATTATTTGTGGTGATGACAGTGTTGGTTTATTATTTTTGGTGACAATAGTGTTGGATTATTTTTTGGGGTGATAATAGTGTTGGTTTATTATTTTTAGTGACAACAGTGTTGGTTTATTATTTTAGTGACAATAGTGTTAGTTTATTATTTGTGGTGACAATAGTGTTGGTTTATTACTAGTTGAGACAATAGTGTTGGTTTATTATCTGTGGTGACAATAGTGTTTGTTTATTATTTGTGGTGACAATAGTGTTGGTTTATTATTTTTAGTGACAATAGTCTTGGTTTATTACTAGTTGAGACA